>CAMQGK010000242.1:1182500-1192500 GCA_947000775.1 Pterois miles | reverse complement strand
ACCTAACGACATGCCTTTACTTTGAAAACACCCAGCAGTCCTGTGATTAGTTCTCCCACAATGCAGTGCGCATCTGTCATGGCTGCTCGCTGATGCCTCCTGCACCACATGGGTGGAAACAAACACGAGCTCCGTGACTGAGAAACACCGAGTGACTCGTTAATACAGCGACTCGTCGCCAGGTTTGATCTGGACCCGTCCGCACCGAAGGAAACAACTTCCACTACTCTTCAGCAGAACCCGGACCGAACCCGGACCCGGACCCGGTGGCGATGCGGATGGAGGTAGAGATCCCCGTCCTCCGAGGCTTCCTGACACCCAGCGAGGCAGCGGGATGGAAGCAGGTCGTTTCCGGCGCAGCAGGTGAGACCCGGTCCGTCCTGCGTCCGTTAATACGACTTCAGATCAACATAGTAACCCAATAACGAGCTCTCAGCACCGGTACGGGCCGTTCATCCCCCCGGTGGACAGCACCGGTACGGGCCGTTCATCCCCCCGGTGGACAGCACCAGTACGGGCCGTTCATCCCCCCCGGTGAACAGCACCAGTACGGGCCGTTCATCCCCCCGGTGGACAGCACCGGTACGGGCCGTTCATCCCCCCGGTGGACAGCACCGGTACGGGCCGTTCATCCCCCCCCGTGGACAGCACCGGTACGGGCCGTTCATCCCCCCCCCCGTGGACAGCACCGGTACGGGCCGTTCATCCCCCCGGTGAACAGCACCGGTACGGGCCGTTCACCCCCCCCGGTGGACAGCACCGGTACGGGCCGTTCATCCCCCCCCCCCGTGGACAGCACCGGTACGGGCCGTTCATCCCCCCGTGAACAGCACCGGTACGGGCCGTCCCCCCCCCCGGTGGACAGCACCAGTACGGGCCGTTCACCCCCCGGTGGACAGCACCGGTACGGGCCGTTCACCCCCCCGGTGGACAGCACCAGTACGGGCCGTTCATCCCCCTGAACCAGCACCGGTACGGGCCGTTCATCCCCCCGGTGGACAGCACCGGTACGGGCTCGGTCACCCCCCCCCCCGTGGACAGCGGGTCCCATGGACCTGACTCATGAGCAACAGTCACATCCTGAAGGGTTAATACTTGGTCGCTGCTGTATCTGTTGTCAGTAGAAGTCCTGGTCGTCCTGCCCACCGTACACGTCCTCATGTAACCTGAAGGGTCACGGGATTATCATCAGGAGACGTTGACCCGGTTTCCTCTGTGGTGGCTGGACTGCAGTCCGAGCTAGCTGAGTGGAACATCCCGTTTCAGTGGACTGTGGACAGAGTCGTGATGTCCACAGTCATCCTCAGTCCTCACGTGTCAGCAGAACTGACTCAAACACCGAGTCAGGACCACGACCACAGCGGAGTCTACACAGGGGCCGATGAACACAGAGTCAGGACCACGACCACAGCGGTAGTCTACATCAGGGACCGATGAACACCGAGTCAGGACCACGACCACAGCGGCAGTCTACATCAGGGGCCGATGAACACCGAGTCAGGACCACGACCACAGCGGTAGTCTACATCAGGGGCCGATGAACACCGAGTCAGGACCACGACCACAGCGGCAGTCTACATCAGGGGCCGATGAACACCGAGTCAGGACCACGACCACAGCGGTAGTCTACATCAGGGACCGATGAACACCGAGTCAGGACCACGACCACAGCGGTAGTCTACATCAGGGACCGATGAACACCGAGTCAGGACCACGACCACAGCGGCAGTCTAGTCTCTCAAAGGGCCGGTTGTAATTGTTAGACTATTTAAATATATCTACTCTTGATCATTTTGCCAAACTGCCTTTGCATTTGATTATTATTAGTTTTAGTAATAATTTATTTAATAACCAGCTCTGAAAGCAGAAATATTGTACAATTTATTTAAAAATGAGTTCAGTCATAAAAACACATGCTTGTACATCAATATATCTGCATGTAGACACTAAAATACTGTATGTGGACACACACTCACATTTCTATGTTATTATATCATAAATCCATGAATTTATGAGATTCAGAAACCCTCATCATTACTCATCCATCAGAGATCAAAATAACTCTCTAGTGAATAATAAAGGTCTTTTTTTACCATCACACAAATATCATCAAACCCAGTTTAGTCCTTAGCTGAGTTTAACTTTGTGGTGGGAGTTGAGAGGGGCAGAACTCTAGTCCAACAGATCAATGAGCTCTGATCTAACGTTCAGTCTGTGGCGTATAAACTGTTAGTGATCAACAGCTGATCAGCTGAGATCATGTGGTAGATGACAGTGGTGTGACAGTGTTTTACTGCCTCGTAGTAAAGAAGACATACCGGCTGGTCTCCATCAACCACTAACATGGATCCTCTTTCTGTCCTTCCCTCTGCAACAACTTTGCTTTTCTTGGACATTTTGGTTCTGTTCAGATTATTTTACGACCCTGTCACTCAGCTAGAGCGCCGCTGCTGGAAACCGCTGATACTGAGATGCTTCAGTACTCATATAGTAGATGCATTGTGGGACATGTAGTTTAAGCACACCGTACTTCTGTAAAGCAGCATAGAGTTGTATGATAAGCATAATATATTCTTTGCAGGCCCTCATGGGGCCCTCGGTGTTCTCTGGTAAATGCCAGTCGCCCTGCCTGGTGCTGGGCTGTCAGTACGAGCCCGACTTGTGGACGTCGGGTCCTCATACCACCCTCATGGAGTCTGTTTCTGACAGTCTGAGCAGAAACAGGCGTATTAGTGGCCTGCTGGGGGTCATTTTGCAGGACTCTGGCAGTGCTCCTCCTGTTCCTCCTGCACAAAGGAGGAGGTAGTGGTCCTGCCGCTGGGTTGTTGGCCTCCTGCGGCCCCCTCCACATCTCCTGGTGTACCGGCCCGTCTCCCGGTGTACCGGCCCATCTCCCGGTGTACCGGCCCGGCCCGTCTCCCGGTGTACCGGCCCGTCTCCCGGTGTACCGGCCCGTCTCCTGGTGTACCGGCCCGGCCCGTCTCCCGGTGTACCGGCCTGTCTCCCGGTGTCTCCTCCATGCTCTGGACACTGTGCTGACAGACACAGCTCCCACTGCTGTACCTCCTGGATGGGGTTTTAGGCCCACCTTTGGGGAGCTCTCATGGCGCCCACCTTTAGATCCAGATATTTTCAACCAGTTATAAGTGAAAATGCACAGATAAAGCCGCTGTACACTGGCCACAAAACAAGTCTTATTTTACAGGTTTAACAATAGAAAATGATTATTTGTCATCGTCAGTTGCAGGATAACAAAGCTATTCATAAAAATAACTTCATCTTGCTTTTGCCTGTTCAGTTCTGAAAGCAGCAGCTGATGTAGTTCAACACCATCACTCTGTTTTACAGTACAGGAGCCTTTATCATCTGCAGGCTGTCGGTACATTCAGAGACGTTTAGAGGTTTAGAAGTTTAGAAGTTTTCTTTGGCCTTGAAGGAGCAGCGTGCAGCATTTATAGGGATCTATGGGCAGAAATGAATTATAATATTAAGTCTGTCTTCTTTAATTTGCAGTCACACAGAGCAGGTCGTCGTCATGGAGATGGCCGCCATGTTTCTACAGCAGCACAGAGCAGATAGACCAATCAGTGGCTCCAGAGAGGGACATGCTGTCACATGCTACTCACCACACCTTTAATTAAGTTGTAGTTTGTGACTGTGATTCTAGTTGTTTTAACCAGGGCTTTAAGAGGCCGTCTTACGTCTCTGAGGGAAGCTGCTAGGTGCTGTGAGCCCAGTGACTTTGGTATCCACATCCGCCATCGTCAACATTCTCCTCGTTCGTTGTGTCTCCTCCGGTGTCTCCAGCCGCCTCACCTAGCATGTTGTTAGCTTCAGGGCTAGTTCGCAGCTATTCACCACCCAACCAGTCTGATGTCTTTGGTTGCGGATCCTTTGCGTGGTTTTTACCTGATTTTCCTTCTGATGTGTGAGCAACATCAGAATCTTTCAGAATCTGTGAACAGCTTTACAGTTGTAAGGTATTAGGATGGTAACAGGATTTCACTGACTCACGGCCGCTAGCGTGCTGTCATTACCAGAAGTCCAGTAGAAATTAGTTTTAATCAGTTTGTATTGACACGGTGGATAAAATATCCTGCAGCACTCACATGTTCAGACATCTTTGGGCAGTTATGTGTTTAATGACACTCTTTCCATGTGGTCACATGACCTGAGCTAAATGAGTGAGCATGTGCTTCATGTGAACTCACTGTGATCTGCTTTCTCTCAGAGGCCGGCCGTCTGCTGGACTCCCTGATGGAGGGCGACTTTGAGGCGGTTCTGCGGAGTCCCTTTGTGTTAGATCTGCTCACTGGAGACGGCAGCTGCAGCGAGGGGGAGGACATTGAAGCCTACCTGGAGAAACGGGTCCTGCTGTACCTCACTGGTGGCGCCAGTGATGACCAGACCAACAGGTAATACAGCAGGGATGGTCACCAAATGTGACCCTTTCTGTAGCAGCTGGTAGAGAAAAGCGTCCTACTGGAACTGAACCGTTAACGGCTGTCAGCTGTTTTTCACCCTGGGAGTCAGATGCTGTTGATCCCGTCACTTCAGAGCGACTGTAAAGTTGGTAAAAGTTGAGTCTGTGAAATGGAGCTGAAACGTAATGTTGGGTTTTAAATGTATGTAATGTATGTATCCTGCAGTTCACGTGTTTAACGGTACAGCCAGAACGCTGCGTGAGGACCGCGTGGCAGCTGCGTTACCTGTTGTTTTTTTATTTCGGCGTCCACATTAACAGGTTCGAGCAACCACACCGCCCACAGCTGCGTCTCCTCTAGAGATTCGAGGTGTTGCCTCTTTTTGACGCGAGCTGGACGTTTCACGGCAGCAACAGTCCTCTGAAGTAGAGACCTCATGGTGGGCCACGCCGATGGGACCGTGTTGCTTCAGGCGCTTCAGGAGCAACAGAATCGTTGTGATGCTTTGGGTCCCGCCAGTCATGTGGATGCTTCTTTGACACGTACCACCCACCTAAACACTGCTGCTGACCAAGTTCACATCGTCATGGAAACGGTCCTCCCTCATGGCAGCGGCCTCTTTCAGCTCCCCGCCATGCTGCAGACATGGTTCCAGAGGTTTGAGGAAGAGGAGGTCAAGGTGTTGACTTGGCCTCTGAGATCTCCAGATCTTAATCCAGTGGAGCATCTGGGGGACGTGCTGGACCGGCTCAGTATTTGGCAGCTGGTCTGCCCACTCAGAGGCTCGGAGAGTAAAGGGGCATCTCTTCTTCTCCAAACAAAGAAATATTAATTACATTTTAAAAATCACTTTGACATGATTTTTGACTGCAAAAGAGCTGAACAGTTGATTTCAGTAATATTCTGTGAATGATACTAATAGAGATAAACGAGTGTCTCCAGTTGGACGTGGTGCGGTGGCTTCGGCAGTGACAGTAGTGTAGTAGTAGTAGTAGTAGTAGTAGTAGTAGTAGTAGTAGCTGAGTGTAGAGCAGAGCTGTTCTATTCAAGCTTTGTGCTTGGTTGTTCTCCTTTCACCGCCTCTTTTCCTTTTGTTGTCAATTATTCATTTTTAAAAAGGACAGCATAAAATCTCCCCTCTGGCTCTCAGGGGAGAGCTGTCAGTGACTGAATGTTGAATGCAGCATCTATTGCTTTTCCTCTGATTGGATCCTTTTCCATGACTTTCTCAGCCTAATAGGAAGGCAGTAAACCATGTCGCTGTCGTTGCCTGTTTTTTTAATTGCCTGGGCAGTGAGGCAGCTCTCTGTGGTCACTGTGCCTTTCTATTAATACCATTAAATATTTCTCTTTAGATATTCTCTCTTCTGTCCAGTGTGTGTCTTCAGGAGCGTCTGTAGGGCGGTAGAGTGGCTGTCCTTTAACCTTCAGGTTGATGGTTCGATTCCCGGTTCCTACTGTCTGCATGAACCCCCAGTGTCCCACTGATGGGTTAAATACAGAGGTCATGTCATGTATGTACCTATGTGTATATCTGCTGCAGGGAGCTTGCAGTGCTGGCCTTGGCTGTCTCTTGCCTCCACCTGTTTGCCCAGAGTAACTGGACTGGTCCTCCCGTCTCCATCCATATCTCGGACCTGCTGCCTCAGGCCCTGCTGTCTTCTCAGGTATGATACCGTCTCATTCACTCTGTCCTGCTGTTGCATCGTCTGTCTTCCTGTGTCCTGAACAGTTAAATGAACTCTTGAGGAGGAGCCAACATTGAATATTGTGTGTTTACAGCAGATCTTGAACTGCTGTTGTGGAGAGCAGAGCAGAGTTTTGGTTAGCAGGCGTGTGGAGAACGGAGATACAGATCCATGAAAGAGGCAGCAAGCTAGCTTTCTTTAAGTATTTAAAATTCACCCGTCACTCTTGCCGACTAACAGCGTGGCAGCCGTGCCACTCCACCAGAAGCCTGTCTAAATGCATAGTAGGGCGCAGATCCTAGAGATGGTTTTCACGGACCGTGAGCCGGAAACCGGAGCTATGCCGGCCTGGAAAAGCATGCTCAACACCAATGGTTGTCTCTGTAGCGTTGGGATTGGACTGAATGTTTGTGGCACGAACGTTCACTTGGAGGATGAACTGAATAGATTTTGGTGGTAAAAAGGTCAAAGTCACTGCGACCTCACATCTGTCCCGGTCTAGTCACTGCTATATACAGGTCCAGGATCAGACCCCATAAAACAAGGTGCCCTAACCCATGCTAATTATGACAATTTCACACAAATGTCTAATTGGATAAAAGGATGAGGGTATGGATTGTTAGATATTGATATGTGATTGGTTGGTGGAGGCCTTGCTGTGTCTGTTTCTGGTGTGACCGGCCTTATGGCAGAATAAAGTAGATCCCACAGCTGAGCATTATGCAAACAGAGACCTGGATCCTAGAGACCTGGATCCTACAGACCTGGATCCTACAGACCTGGATCCTACAGACCTGGATCCTAGAGACCTGGATCCTTGAGACCTGTCCCCGCTGACCTCCTGCTTTGCTGGTTGTGGAATAACACCACCTTGACTAATTGCTTCATTGACTATGATGTGATTTTATCAATCAGATGTATTTACAGTCCTGATTATGAAAAGAAATGCGTAAACATTTTTGGTAGTTACATAGTTGTGTTTTCATTCTGCTGTGAGGAGAAAATAAATTATAGCATAGAAACATAGCAACGTCCTCTCAACCACCTCATACTGTACTTACTGAGATTCTTATTTCCATTTTGATTATAATGTGTTAATCATTATAAATGATGATAAACATGTTTCCTACATTTTTATTTTTTGATCGGTTTGTTATGATTTATGTATTTTTTTTAATATTTGAAGCATCAGAGCTGAGTAGAAGCAGAGAGCTTCAGAGACGTCTCCGGTAATGAAGCCTCCCTGGGGTCCTAATTACACCAGGTTGAGGAGATTGCTTCCTCCCGGCGCTGCCCTGTTAACAGCAGAGTGCGTCTCACACTTCCATTACGCCAGAAGAGACGGCCATTTCTTTTATCAAAGTAATTCCTTTGGCATCCGTGATTTATCTGTGCTGTCACACCAAGGAGCCCGTGTTATGGAGCCGGTCGTCCATACAGGCATGATAGCACAGGTGAAAGGGAGGACCAACGTGGCCCAGCCGTTGTCAGGTGCACTTCATTAATTCAGGAACGAGATGATCTCGAGAACCGAATTCATCTGGATGTTTTTCCCAAACGAAGAGAAAACGGACCATGCTAATGAGCTTAAATATCACCGTGGGAAAACGGTAAAATACTGTATATAAGGAAAAATTAATATAATATAGCAAATTTGGTCAAAAACACATTTTCAATTAGCAATTTCAGCATTAGAATATTAATGTTAATCTATAGAAAAGTATGAAACAATATGGATGTGATTTATGTAAATTCTGTGTAAATCAGGCAACACTTTATAATAGTTAATAAGTAATAAGGCCCTTATAAGATGCTTATTAACAATGTGTTGATAAGACTATATATATATATGAATGTGTTAATAACAGTATAATAAAGGTGTTTATTAAAATTATAAGACATTTATAAGCATTTCAGTGTTTCCCCTAGAATGGAGTCGTAGCAGCGGCAGTGATGCATGATATTATATTAGGTATGCTAATTTTGAAAGAAAAAAAAAAAAAAAGTAACCAATAACCAACCCTCGTTAACCGATTATTAACCGTTAACTGACGAGATTTGTGCCAGCTGCAGCGTTTATGGGCTGAGTCCTCAGTTCATCCGTCTGGCAGCATAACTGTAGCAGCCACGGTGCTGCGTTCGCTGTCTCCAGTTCATCCGTCTGGCAGCATTACTGTAGCAGCCACGGTGCTGCGTTCGCTGTCTCCAGTTCATCCGTCTGGCAGCATTACTGTAGCAGCCACGGTGCTGCGTTCGCTGTCTCCAGTTCATCCGTCTGGCAGCATTACTGTAGCAGCCACGGTGCTGCGTTCGCTGTCTCCAGTTCATCCGTCTGGCAGCATTACTGTCGCAGCCACGGTGCTGCGTTCACTGTCGCTGACATGCAGTAAAAGTCTCCACCACAGTGTGTCTGCCCGGTGTAACTATAGCGAGCGTCTGGCAGTGTGTTTGTGCTACGTTAGCAGCTCTAGCACTGCCGGCGGCTTCATGTCACACATACAGTCTGTCAGCGCGGCGTAGCTTTAGCTAACGTTAGAGTGTGGGGTTGTTGGTGGCGTCATAGCTGTGAGTGTAGCAGACTGTGTGACGGTGTATTTGTTGATGAATAAATGCTACGAGGCTACAAGTTTTTAAGTAATTATTAATATTTGTTTTAAGTGTTTGACTGACAGCGTTAATTGGTTAAAATCTTTCAAGAGGTACATTTCCACCGGCGCACACAGCGATGAGGACCGAGGAGGTGCTTAAGCTGCTTAGAGCCGGTCTCAGGAAGTCCAGCTGGTCCCTTATCTATTTCATATTGCTGTGAAAACATCTCCATCATCTCCTGCAAACAACTCTGTTTATTCAAGTTTCTCATCAAAACTGCATTTTACAAAATGGCATTTGAACACATCATGATAATGTGATATTTTACCTTTGCCCAATAATTAATAATTACCCAGTAGAGCCTGAACACATCACGATGTAACTCAGTGGAACCTTCATGCTAGCTGTTAGCTCCCATGCTAACTGCTAGCTGTTAGCTCCCATGCTAACTGCTAGCTGTTAGCTCCCATGCTAACTGCTAGCTGTTAGCTCCCATGCTAACTGCTAGCTGTTAGCTCCCATGCTAACTGCTAGCTGTTAGCTCCCATGCTACCAGCTAGCTGTTAGCTCCCATGCTACCAGCTAGCTGTTAGCTCCCATGCTACCAGCTGTTAGCTCCCATGCTACCAGCTAGCTGTTAGCTCCCATACTACCAGCGTTACTAGCTCTCCTCCAAGTTTTCATCATGGGTTTATTGCTCACAATAAATCTGTTGTAGCGTTGGTGCTGATGACGATGGGCAGTAAAACTTTATTTCACACTTTGAAGGTTATTTTTGATTTTTAGAAGCAGAAAAGGAAAATCCAGGTGTTTTGAGTTCATCCCTTTGTGAGGCTGTGGGGCAGCTGTAAACCATCACCCTCACTGACATGAACAAAACTAGACTGTTCAACAGACTGGCTGAAATAAGACGGGTCTCTTAAAACGAACAACCAGTTGATTTCCTTTTAATTTTTATTGCTTGAATTGCATAAAAATGTTTGTCAGAACTAAACCCATTTAATGCCGGTAAGTGTGATATTACGTTCTGTTAAATAAAACATTTTGAAATGTAAACAAAATAATATTCATGCATTACACAAACCCTCAATGCAAAGAACTAGCACCAGTGATTTTTAGTAATCAGATTACTCATTGTTTGTCTCAGCTCCGGTCTATACTCGGCTCCTTCATAGAAGGCTGAGATACAGGACTTAACTGAAGTTTGCGTGTCTCTGGTGGCTGCAGACCTGGGTTGAAGCTGTCCACTCCAGCCTGCTGCTGGATGGGGAGTCTGTGTACAGCCTGGTGGCCAACCCC
>CAMQGK010000242.1:1130000-1175000 GCA_947000775.1 Pterois miles | reverse complement strand
TGTAGTTTTGTGTTGGTTTGTTGATGAAATTGTTCTCTGCTGTCTTTCACAGTGCTGAAATGCCAGTGTCTGTTGTCAAAGCAGAGAAACCTGGCGATCCAGTTCCACCTGGAGTGTGTCTACATTAGTCTGACCTACTATGATTACCAGCCAGCCAAGGAGCACATCAAGAAGGCCCAGGAGCTGTCAGGGCTGAGTATCAACATGACTGGTACGTAGACTACAGCATCGTCTGGAATCGGAGGATAATTGAATGGCTTATTGATAATTCATAAGAGGAGGCTTTCATACTCTGTAATGATCCTCATAACGCCGGGTTCACAGTGGCGCGTAGTGCTGCCCACGTCTTTTTGGTGCCCTGGTCATAAAACACTGACAAACTACGATAAACAATATAAATGATATACTGTATATGATATAAATAATCTGATTCTGAGCAATGATAAAATATGCATATTGCAATATGCTTGCCAATGCTTTTGAGTTTCCTTTCCCTCTCCCTGCTGTTCTCCTGGAGGTTCAGTTAAGATAAGATGAACCTTTATTAATCCCCGGAGGGAAATTCGGGGTGTACGTTTGCACGGAGGCATCTACCCAGCATGCTCCCCTTCACAAGGGCCTTGCAGCCACCTGCTTCCACAGTCAGCGGCTGGTCAGAGAGCGGGAAGCCTCTACCGCCCCTGCTGTGGGACAGACAGATGCTGGAATATTTAGAGTTATTACGTTATTTCCACTGGGAGTACAGCTTACTGCAGCTGCTAACAAATTGTGTGTGTTGGCCGTTGGGCTGACGTCCTCCCAGCCTGATGCCCCCGCCGTCTCAGACCAACATTCTGGACCATAGCATCAGCCAAATGAGTAATCTCATTCTGCAGCGTCAGGTCGTGTGATGTGTTGAGATAGAGTCCAGTAGAGGGTGGATTCTGTTTGAGTTAAAACCAAGGTCACGACTTACCTCTATAAGCCCTCGAACAAGGGCGCCCTGTTGCTCCTGTGCTGCTCGCTGAAGAGGATGTAGGATGACCAACGATTTGTGCTGCCCATAGTGTGGGGTCCACATACAGTCTCCTCCTAAAGTACTGGACCACTGAGGCCAACTCCTTTATTTCTGCTGAACACTGAAAACATCACCAGATGAATCTGAGACCACAGATCAGGATTTCAGCTTCTGTTTCAGGTATTTACATCTAGATCTATTACACAGCTTAGAAGACAGCATCATTTGTTTGAACCCATTTTTCTAGTGAGATAAATCATGAGAACATGTGACTGTCAGGTGTGTTTTGGTGCCCAGGTGTGTCCTGTTACATTGATTATTCAAACAGTAAATAGAGCTGAACGTCTCCTCCCAGTTTCAGCTTTGGGTTTTTCCTGTTCAGACTGATTTCTAGTTAAAAGGTGAAACCAACATGAAGACCAGAGAGCTGTCTCTGGGAGAAAAGCTGAGAGAAGATGGAAATCAATCAGAGCCATTGAACCAACGTCGGCCATCGACGGTGAACCGGTAGACCGAGGAAACATCAGCAGCTGATGACAGAAACACTGTGAGAGCTGTAAAGAAAAACCCTAAAACAGCCGTCAGGGACGTCAGCAACAACCTCCAGAGGGAGGAGTGAAGGAATCCCAATCCACCGTTCACAGAGGACTTCAGGAACAAGGGCTCTGACACCAGATGTTTGTTCCTTGGACTCTGATTCCTTACCCAGTCTGATTGGGTGGTGAAGTCAGCTGGTGGTGTATTCTGCCAAATCGGTTGTCTAGATGGAAGACAGGCAGTGGGTGGGTTGAAGATGAGGGAGGACTGCCCCTTGAGGGAGGACTGCCCCTTGAGGGAGGACTGACCCCTTGAGGGAGGACTGACCCTTGAGGGAGGACTGCCCCTTGAGGGAGGACTGCCCCTTGAGGGAGGACTGCCCCTCGAGGGAGGACTGACCCTCGAGGGAGGACTGACCCTCGAGGGAGGACTGACCCTCGAGGGAGGACTAACCCTTGAGGGAGGACTGACCCTTGAGGGAGGACTGCCCCTTGAGGGAGGACTGCCCCTTGAGGGAGGACTGCCCCTTGAGGGAGGACTGCCCCTTGAGGGAGGACTAACCCTTGAGGGAGGACTGACCCTCGAGGGAGGACTGCCCCTTGAGGGAGGACTGACCCTTGAGGGAGGACTGACCCTTGAGGGAGCCCTTTGACTGGATTCTCCATGCACTCTTATTCTCTCCAAGGTGAACTCTAAGCCAGTGGTTGGTTAGCAGTGGTGACTGTTGCTGCTGCCCAGGCAGGGAGTGCTTTTGTGAGTTTCAGCAGGAGGCTTTTGTGCCAGACGGTATCGTAGGCAGCTGTGAGGTCATGGAATACAGTTACTGTTTTCAGTTTGCTGTTGAAACCATTTTCAATGAAGGTGGTTAGGGCCAGTACTTGTTCTCCTGGGCTGTGGTCCTTGCAGAAACTGGCCTGGTCTACACAAAGAACTTCTTCTACTCTTGGAGACATATGTTGTAGTGTAAGTAGAGAGATTGGGTGGTAGCTTGCTGCTGGTTTGTGGTCTTTACCAGGTTTTGGTATGGCAGTTACTTTTGCTGACTGCCATTTCTTTGGGATTGAGGTTGTCTGTATTATCCTGGGTCATCAAGGTTAGAGCTCGGGGGCCCAGATGTTTCATGAACTCTGGAGAGATGTTATCGTATCCTGCTGCCTTTCCACATTTCAGGCTCTGCAGGACTTTCTCCAGTTCAGTGACCACAAAAGGCCCAGGGTTGCTTTCCTCTCTGAGCTTTTTCTGTGGCCTTAAGCTCAGCTGTAATTGATCTTCTGGTGTGATTGCCTTGGGCTGCTATTGCAATAGACAGTAAGTGGGACGCAGCTTGACTGGGTGTGACAGATGGTCGGCTTTGGGTGGGGGTTTCTTTGCACATTCAAGGCTGCACATGAGACTCCAGCATTTTCTGCTAGCAGGTCAAATTCAGGTCCGCTACAGTCTCCTCCCATTTTTAGCATTTTACTTGCTAAGGAGGACACTGAAGGGAGAACCCCCCAAAACAAACCACTACTGAAAGAGGCTGTGGTGAAAGACTGGAAGAGCACCACAGAAGAAGAATGTAAAGGTTTGGTGATGTCAGAGGGTCGCGGGCTTGATGCAGTTATTACAGCTAAATATGAAGTATTATTGACTGTAATCTATCTGAAGTCTATGTGATCCTGGACTGTGGATCACCTAAACATGTGGTGCTCTGTTACAAACGGTGCTATCTGCTAAGTAGTGTAAGAGATCAGACGTAAATACCTGAAAGAGAAGCTGAAATCCTGATCTGTGGTCTCAGGTTCATCTGGGGACGGTTTCAGATAGCAGAAATGAAGGAGTCGGCCTCAGTGGTCCAGTAGTTTAGGGGGGTCTGTATATTTAGGTAGACACATTCTGATGGACTGGCTACGCAGATCATCAGTGGTTGAATGCCTCATGATTGAAGCAGATTATTACTCATAGAGCCCAGTAGAGGGCTCCGTCTCTGCGTATCATATCATAACCTGTTTGTGATTGTCATTTAGGCCACTTATTCCTCATATTTGTTAGTTGTGTCTGAACTGAGCGAGTGCAGCGAGCAGACAGGGCAGGGGAGGAACTGATCCATTGTGAACCTGGCGTTAGCCCATATTGATCCAGCCTTAGTGGTAACTTGATTGAATGTAACAGCTGATTATATCTGGCCAATCAAGGTGCTCTTGGCAAACGGACCCATTTCCAGCAAAAGTGCCTGGCTCAGCTCATCCTTGAGGTCAAGAGAAAGCAGGACCAGCCTGGCCAGATGGACGATGAGGCCAGTCCCACCCCCACGCCTCAGGCCAGCCTGCCGAAGGTAAGGGCTTCTGTAGGCTTCTTTCCAACTTGGTGATGTTTGAAACTTCAGCGTGTGCAGTGTGTACACATCTGACTCGGTGTGTTTTGATGTGTTTCCAGGACCACAGTCTTGGTGATGATACTGTGCTGGATAAGATCAGTTTGGTGGAGCCAGATCAGTACGAGCTGCCTGACCTCAGCGTTGAGGAGCAGGCCGTCATCCTGGGCATTTGGTAAGTCCTCTACCTCAGACCTCAGTACTGTTTCTGCAGCACTCTGTTAAATCAGTTGCTCTGAGTTTAAAACACACTTGTGTTAAAAACATTGTGACAATAAAGTTGTTAAGGTCCTCATAAAGAAAGTCCTTGTGTATCATGCTAGTCTGTGTAACATAAACTCCAGGATGGTTTTACGAAATCTCGAGGGTTGTGGAGGTCTGTTACGTCAGGAGAGATTACCTCTGAAGCCTTCAGATCAGTCCTTTTAGCTAATGGGTCACGCCGACTTCACTGACAAGGTGAAAACGATGGTCACATCACACATCTATTCACTACATCATTAGTAGACCAGCTGATGAACCTTATCACACGGTCTGACTGTGTTTGCTTTTTGTTACTGACACCAGGCAGCTGCCTCCGGGTCTGAAAAGTGAAGCCAATGTGGAAGTGTCTTTAACTCGTTTTCTTTCTAACAGCCATCAGGGGGCGACTCTGGTTGGTGGTTGCAAAAATAAGACTGATTGTATAGAAATCTACGAGAAAATGACCGTCCTTCCTCACTTGATTTATAACATCAGTAAACATTGTAAGCATCACTTTATGGTCTCAATCACTAGTTTCAAGTTTTCCCCTATACAGCAGGATGTTCATTTAGTAAATTATGGTCCATTTAGACTCAGATAGACCATAAAGCAGGGGATGCTTTAGGGCGGGGCTACCTGGTGATTGACAGGTCGCTACCACGATATAGTCCGGTAGTTGGTTTCTTGTCATCTTAGGACTTGAACTCTTTCAGTGTGTTCATTATATTTAATATTTTGGACACCTAAAATGCTGTATGCAGTGATCTCAGACTTCAAAATGGCAGTCTGCGAACCAAAGGTGACTCCATGGTGACTACGTCCACTTCTATGTACTATGATCAGAGATCCTGCTGTCTGACAGCCTCACCTGTACACAAAAACTTAGTGTAGCAACACATACTAGCACAAGGAGTAGGAGCTAAGATACGTATGCTGTTTGCCTGTAGAAATGTCCATCTGTGTGAGAGAAGTGTAAACTTTGCCTACTTTCACACCTACTCACCTAGGTGCACTAGTAAACCACCTAAAAAGGGCGGGATTGTCAGATTATCTGGTTTGTAAAGTTAGTATCAGATCCTGTTAAGGTTCATTTTCAGCTGTGTGAAAATGTGTTTCACCATAGCTATAAAGCCTGTGTGCGAACCTGCTGCAGCTACGCTGTAGTTCACTTCCTCTACATGAAACAGCCCGTGGAAACTTCAGATCAGTGGTCTAGAGTGATGAGAGTGAGGCGACAAACTGAACAAAACCCAATGTTCAGCTATCAGTTCTGCTATGATATTTACATGCATGCTGTGAGTGAGTCACATACTGTACATCCTTTATAAAGTCGTACAAAGGAAACGCTAAAACAGCACGCCATAAAGCACATCCCCGTACCAGGTGCTCCCGTACACGGTAAGCAGGAAATATATATATAAATACTGCACCTCCTCCTAGATGGTCAGTAATTAATGTGCCCATCACACCATCAGTCCAGTTGGCTCGTTGCTCTTTGTGCTCTACCAAAAGGCCTCGTGAACCACTGACGGCTGCACACTTCATTTTCCCACTTTCTGAACACATTTTGGACATCTCGTCCTAAACCGTAGGGCCAGTTACTACCAAACTTTCTGTTGATCATTATTGGAAGTTTGTTGATATCTTGTTGAGTTTCGAAGATATTGACCAACAAACTTCACAAATGAAGAGCATTAACAGGAAATTGGCCATAATTCATTGACCATTAGTCAATCAATCATCAATCATCATACATCTTGGCAGAAAGCTTCAGTGTGTGTTTAGGAGTAGGCGTACCAAAGTACTTTGACTTTGTACAAAGTACTTGACCCATAGGGGGCACCTCAGATCCCAGTAGCTTGTACCTCAAAATGTGGTGCACATGCTCTGCGGTGAGTGTTAACCAACATCGGAAGTGTCCTATTAACTGGTGCATGTGGGCGTGGCCTGTTTAGCATTATATGCTATATTAAGCCTTCTGGACCGAGCTAGAGACATGAAACTTGGTACCATAACTGCAGGTGATGTCCTCATGCTTCACATACAGTATGATCCCAGTTGGCCTGATGACGACACGTCAAACCTTTTCCTCACACCACAACTTCAGCTGACTTTGAAATCTGACATGTGCAGCTCGCTGTGCTCTACTCGATTTACAGGACTCGATTTTCTGGCTTTTTGAATTTTTTTTTTTTTTTGAAAAACACGTTTTGGACTTTGATCTCCTCCTGCTACCAAACTTTCTGCGAGTCATTATTGGACCAGGCTTATCAAAAGTTATTCAGATCTTGAAATCTCTCTGTGTTTGAAAGTGTTGACCAGTGAACTTGGACTCAGCACATCAGTAGACCAAACTCCACAGCTGGGCCCACCATCTGTTCACAACAGTACCTGAAACAAACCCTGGAAGCTTCATTCAAATCGACCAGGAGGGGGCGCTGCAAGTCAGATCAAACTTCAGAAATTGTTTGTCTAATCAAAACCAACGTTTTCTAATGATTTTGAGCCAGGTGTTTAAAACTATTTATAAATTACTCCATATGGGCTGCCAACAGTACCAAACATCTGCGTGGGCATGACGCAAGTTCGGCCATAAATCAATGACAGTTTGTCCCAAATTCACCAAAGTTGATGGATATTTTTAATTAAGCTGTTGAAACGTCGTCACAATGCCAAGAAATATGACTTGCAGGACTTTGAGTGTACAAGCACTGAAAGGCTGCATTCATTATGAAGATAAAACAAGGGTGTGACTGGTCTCACTCCTTCTTTATACAGGATTAAACCAGCCGAATGACTGCGCTCTGCTTTGTGAAGCCCAAAACCTGATCATTGCTGCTCGTGGCTTTGATTTGGACAGTTCAGCTGCTTCCTTCTGTTGAGCGAAAAAAGGCTGGGAACCCACAAACTGCTGCTTGTGGCTGTAATTTCATTTTGTCTGTCCATTATGGACAATACGTGATTCAGATATTTGTTGCTGCTCGTGAAGAGGATGTATGGACGTATCTGTCATGAGATGCTGGAGGCGTTGTGGTGACTGGACCTGTGCTCCGTCCTCTGAGCTCTGAGGGCCCCTGCTGGTGATATGTGGTATTACCTGCTGCCTTGTTTTGGCCTTGTGCTTCCAACGTGTGAATCAGTATTTCCAGTTACTTTTCCTTTTACATCCTGTTCTGGCTTAAAATCTCTGCATCACTATTAAGAGCTTCAACAGTTGATTCAGTTTGATCGGCGGGAAGCTGCTCTCCACACAACAGACCCAGAGTCTCGCTCTATCTGCTTCAAGCTGAAGTCACTCCTTGTTTTCTTAGTATGTTGGTCCTTAAGCAGCCTTCGACGGCTAAGTGGCCCTTTCAGCCTCTGCTCTGGGGCGTTCACATGAGGTCGTGGAAACTTTTGGTTTGATGTACTGTCACATGTTAATGATTCATTCTGCTGAGGAAATCCTCGTTTTCTTCCCTTGAGCTTGGTGGGACCACTCCACCTCATGAATTTGCTCTGATAGAGGTCCGCTTGGATGTTTACTGAGTTTAGTAAACCACTCTTTAACATCCTCAATAAATCTTTGGTTGCATTCGTTGACGCTTGAGAACCATTCATTCATATTTAGTTGTTCATCAGATGGGGTTAAAGGCTTCAGAGATTTAACGGACTTGTGAAGCCATGTTATCGTCTCTCAGGAGCTCTTCGACAGACGATCTCTCTGTTCACTTTTTACGCTTTTTCTGGATTGTCTCGAGTTTGCTTGCCGGTTAGACTGATTGTCATTTTCCCCATTTCAGATGTGCTGGCTATTGATCCAGCTCTTGATCCATTCATTTTGAGCATCAGCAGAAAATGACCATCACAGTAGGAATCCAGTGCAGATCCAGCCATCACATGGAGGCTGGATCTTAACGTCCAGTGTGCTGAAGGTTGAGCTGTAGGAGTGGCGTCTCCCTGTAGTCTGATCTTAAAGCTACTGATCTCCCAGCTGTTGAAGGTGTAGTGTCATCTTGCCAATTAGCACACCTCATTTACAGTTCATTATTAAAACTGCGGCGGGTAGAAATGGAGCAAATATGATTAAAAAAGTTATTCTTAGAAAGTGCTGCTGTGTCCGCAGTCCTCCGAATGGCATCGGCAAGATTTCACAGACTGGAGGAAAACAACCAATCAGATCCGAGCTGGAGCCTGCCATCCAGCTGTTGTCCATGATGGCTGGCTGTCAATCACTCTGAACCCTGATCAAATGATCAAACTAGGCAGCGCTGATCAGATATCAATATTATATATTATAATCAATATTCTGTTACTGTAATGACTAGTTCTCTCCTCACATGTTTTAGCTGGAAAATGAGGAAGTTTGTGACCCGGCAGCCATGTTGAGATCAGCTGAAGGAATACCAAGCACCGCCCACCAGCCGGAGCACAGCCAATAGGAACGCTCTCTCTGAAATGACCTGGTCAAAGTCTCCCATCATTGGTTAGATGATTTAAATCCTGAGAACAGCCATGAGGAGGAGCAGAAGTCAGACTGAAGTCTAGTCTGCACTGGATTGGATGGACCTGAAATCCAAACTGAACTGCTCTTGTATAGTCCGTCATCGACAAGCGCAGTGAGAAATCTCACAAATCACTCGACTCACTTGATCCATGAACAGTTTAGCTTGAAAGTTGACCTTTGAAACAGCAGACTTAGTCTTAACTACTTCTCCGGATCTCGATCTTCACTTTCAAGCTAAGTCAACTTGAATAAGAAGTCCTGGTCCCAGACCCAGAGTCTGGAAAGCTTGCATAACAACTGAGCACGTTCCCACTGGTGATGAAGACCGTCAGATATGGTAGAAACCTGTGGACGAGGCCAGTAAGTGGACCTTGAGCTGAGATTTTTGCACTGAAGTGAGTAGTCTGTCTTCAGAGGTGTTAACCGTGGCCTCAGGCTACAGGTACAGTTATACAGCTGTGGCGTTTTTCCAGATTTTATTCTGTGTCTCATAACTGCACCGATCCGGATCAGCGCTCCTGATTTAGTTGTGTTCGGTACGATGACATGCTTTTTATTATGCTTGAGCAGAACCACTTGCGTGACATTGAGTGGCCACTCCGAGGCGGCGTGACAGATCGTCTGTCGTAGAGCAGACATGCAGCGTCTGGAAGGCGTTTATAGCTCAGCTTCACTCCAATGAAAAGGAATGAATAGAGGAGCTGAAAGACAATGTCAGACCCTGATTACTGTCACACCTCCACAGCTGGTGAGAGTTGCGTGTGAATGTCGGATTGACATTACAGTAAAGGATGAAGAAGTTTCCCCCGATCCCACTTCAGAAAGGTGTGAAGGAGGGGCTCTGAACTATTATACAACAAACACTGCTAATGAAGCATACTGGTAGCTTACAGCCGCTCCTCCTCCCAGCCCTTACTGTACCATGTGGCATCCCTCTGTGGTTGTTTGGTGTCCCTCTGTGGGTGTTTGGCATCCCTCTGTGGGTGTTTGGTGTCCCTCTGTGGTTGTTTGGCGTCCCTCTGTGGGTGTTTGGCGTGTCTCTGTGGGTGTTTGGCGTCCCCTCTGTGGGTGTTTGGCGTCCCCTCTGTGGGTGTTTGGCGTCCCTCTGTGGGTGTTTGGCGTCCCCTCTGTGGGTGTTTGGCGTGTCTCTGTGGTTGTTTGGCGTCCCTCTGTGGGTGTTTGGCGTGTCTCTGTGGGTGTTTGGCGTCCCTCTGTGGTTGTTTGGTGTCCCTCTGTGGGTGTTTGGCGTGTCTCTGTGGGTGTTTGGCGTCCCCTCTGTGGGTGTTTGGCGTCCCTCTGTAGTTGTTTGGTGTCCCTCTGTGGGTGTTTGGTGTGTCTCTGTGGGTGTTTGGCGTCCCCTCTGTGGGTGTTTGGCGTCCCCTCTGTGGGTGTTTGGCGTCCCTCTGTGGGTGTTTGGCGTCCCCTCTGTGGGTGTTTGGCGTCCCTCTGTGGTTGTTTGGTGTCCCTCTGTGGGTGTTTGGCGTGTCTCTGTGGGTGTTTGGTGTTCCTCTGTGGGTGTTTGGTGTCTCTCTGTGGTTGTTTGGTGTTCCTCTGTGGGTGTTTGGTGTCCCTCTGTGGGTGTTTGGTGTCCCTCTGTGGGTGTTTGGCGTCCCTCTGTGGTTGTTTGGTGTCCCTCTGTGGGTGTTTGGCGTGTCTCTGTGGGTGTTTGGCGTCCCCTCTGTGGGTGTTTGGCGTCCCTCTGTAGTTGTTTGGTGTCCCTCTGTGGGTGTTTGGTGTGTCTCTGTGGGTGTTTGGCGTCCCCTCTGTGGGTGTTTGGCGTCCCCTCTGTGGGTGTTTGGCGTCCCCTCTGTGGGTGTTTGGCGTCCCTCTGTGGGTGTTTGGCGTCCCCTCTGTGGGTGTTTGGCGTCCCTCTGTGGCTGTTTGGTGTCTCTCTGTGGTTGTTTGGTGTTCCTCTGTGGGTGTTTGGCGTGTCTCTGTGGGTGTTTGGCGTGTCTCTGTGGGTGTTTGGTGTTCCTCTGTGGGTGTTTGGTGTCTCTCTTGGTTGTTTGGTGTTCCTCTGTGGGTGTTTGGTGTCCCTCTGTGGGTGTTTGGCGTCCCCTCTGTGGGTGTTTGGCGTCCCCTCTGTGGGTGTTTGGCGTCCCCTCTGTGGGTGTTTGGCGTGTCTCTGTGGGTGTTTGGCGTGTCTCTGTGGGTGTTTGGCGTCCCTCTTGGTTGTTTGGCGTCCCTCTGTGGCTGTTTGGCGTCCCTCTGTGGGTGTTTGGCGTCCCCTCTTGGGTGTTTGGCGTCCCTCTTGGTTGTTTGGCGTCCCTCTGTGGGTGTTTGGCGTCCCCTCTTGGGTGTTTGGTGTCCCTCTGTGGGTGTTTGGCGTCCCCTCTGTGGGTGTTTGGCGTCCCCTCTGTGGGTGTTTGGTGTCCCTCTGTGGGTGTTTGGTGTCTCTCTGTGGTTGTTTGGTGTCTCTCTGTGGTTGTTTGGTGTCCCTCTGTGGGTGTTTGGTGTCCCTCTGTGGTTGTTTGGTGTCCCTCTGTGGGTGTTTGGTGTCCCTCTGTGGGTGTTTGGCGTCCCTCTGTGGGTGTTTGGCGTCCCTCTGTGGGTGTTTGGCGTCCCTCTGTGGGTGTTTGGTGTCTCTCTGTGGTTGTTTGGTGTCTCTCTGTGGGTGTTTGGTGTCCCTCTGTGGGTGTTTGGTGTTCCTCTGTGGGTGTTTGGTGTCCCTCTGTGGTTGTTTGGTGTCCCTCTGTGGGTGTTTGGCGTCTCTTGGTGGTTGTTTGGTGTCTCTTGGTGGTTGTTTGGTGTCCCTCTGTGGTTGTTTGGCGTGTCTCTGTGGTTGTTTGGTGTCTCTGTGGGTGTTTGGCGTCCCCTCTGTGGGTGTTTGGCGTCCCCTCTGTGGGTGTTTGGCGTCCCTCTGTGGTTGTTTGGCGTCCCTCTGTGGGTGTTTGGCATCCCTCTGTGGGTGTTTGGCGTCCCTCTGTGGTTGTTTGGCGTGTCTCTGTGGTTGTTTGGCGTGTCTCTGTGGTTGTTTGGTGTCTCTGTGGTTGTTTGGTGTCTCTCTGTGGGTGTTTGGTGTCCCTCTGTGGGTGTTTGGTGTCTCTTGGTGGTTGTTTGGTGTCCCTCTGTGGGTGTTTGGCGTCCCTCTGTGGGTGTTTGGCGTCCCTCTGTGGGTGTTTGGCGTCCCTCTTGGGTGTTTGGCGTGTCTCTGTGGTTGTTTGGTGTCTCTGTGGTTGTTTGGTGTCCCTCTTGGTTGTTTGGCGTGTCTCTTGGTTGTTTGGTGTCTCTGTGGTGTTTGGCGTCCCTCTGTGGTTGTTTGGCGTCCCTCTTGGTTGTTTGGTGTCTCTTGGTGGTTGTTTGGTGTCCCTCTGTGGTTGTTTGGCCTGTCTCTTGTTGTTTGGTGTCTCTGTGGTTGTTTGGTGTCTCTCTTGGGTGTTTGGTGTCCCTCTGTGGGTGTTTGGCGTCCCTCTGTGGTTGTAGCATGCTGTGAACTGAGACGGTGACCGTGGTGAACATGCTACCTGCTAACAGCAGCATTCAGTGACGTCATTGTGTTCATGTTAGCATTTAGCTTGTAGCACAGAGCTGCTAACAGAACTGCAGACTCTTGAAGTGCTTGCTGTTGACCAGGACTGTTGTCTTTCAGCACCGACTTCCAGAAGAACAACCCCGTCCACAAGCTGACTGAGGAGGAGCTCCTGGCCTTCACGTCTGTAAGTGACTCGTTACACGATGTTTGAGTCATACATTCAGCTTTACCGAGGCAGCCCTTCAGTAAGCTTTGACTTTGAACAATGTAGAAATAAACAACTAATCAAATTAAAACCACCTTGCCGTGTAATAGAAAGCACTATTCAAATCACAGAAGCTGTGATCAAAATAAAACATGTAAAAATCTTGAATACTCCACAGTAACCAACCAGGGGGTCGGCCCTGTGTTCCCATCCCAGCACAGTCTGGAGGCTGGAGCAGGAAGGGTTAACCAAAGGTTAAAATACGAAATGCAGCGAGTCACTGTGCACTTTCATTTGTGTGATTTGTTACTGTAAGTGTGTGGAGATCCTTAGGGCCCCAGCAGGGCCCCAGCAGGGCCCCAGCAGGGCCCCAGCAGGGCCCCAACAGGGCCCCAGCAGGGCCCGGGGCCCAGCGGCCCCTGGCATGAAGTACAGGAACCGGTTGTTTTTACTGAGATTATTATTTTTCTGCTGTGAGAGGATCCACAAAAACTCACGGCAGTTAGTCTCTGCATCAGAGATGATGAGATAAGTTGTTGTAAATGAACTCTGCATTGTCCAGTCTGCCCCGAACATCACATAAACGGGCCATTACTGAGTCATGGTGAATGGATTTGCATTTACATAGTGTGTTTTTTCTAGTGTTCCCACCACAAAGAGGACCTCCTAAAGGGTGGACCTCCTAAAGGGTGGACCTCCTAAAGGGTGGACCACCTAAAGGGTGGACCTCCTAAAGGGTGGACCTCCTAAAGGGAGGACCTCCTAAAAAGAGGACCTCCTAAAGGGAGGATCTCCTAAAAAGAGGATCTCCTAAAGGGAGGATCTCCTAAAGGGAGGACCTCCTAAAAGGAGGACCTCCTAAAGGGAGGATCTCCTAAAGGGAGGACCTCCTAAAGGGAGGATCTCCTAAAAAGAGGACCTCCTAAAGGGAGGATCTCCTAAAAAGAGGACCTCCTAAAGGGAGGATCTCCTAAAAGGAGGATCTCCTAAAGGGAGGATCTCCTAAAGGGAGGACCTCCTAAAAGGAGGACCTCCTAAAGGGAGGACCTCCTAAAGGGGGGACCTCCTAAAGGGAGGACCTCCTAAAAGGAGGACCTCCTAAAGGGGGGACCTCCTAAAAAGGGGACCTCCTAAAAGGAGGACCTCCTAAAGGGAGGACCTCCTAAAGGGAGGACCGCCTAAAGGGAGGATCTCCTAAAAGGAGGACCTCCTAAAGGGAGGATCTCCTAAAGGGAGGACCTCCTAAAGGGAGGACCGCCTAAAGGGAGGATCTCCTAAAAGGAGGACCTCCTAAAGGGAGGACCGCCTAAAGGGAGGATCTCCTAAAGGGAGGACCTCCAAAAACCTCCTAAAGGGAGGATCTCCTAAAAGAGGACCTCCTAAAGGGAGGACCTCCTAAAGGGAGGACCTCCTTTTAGAGCCTTTTGAGGCTCTGGAGGCTTCACATTTTCGGTGTGGGAGACCCTTCATTTAATGCCATTAATATAAAGCAGAGAAGCCAGTTTCAGAGAAACGGCAGCTCTTTTAGCTCAGCTTTGGGTGTCGGGAGCACCGACCGACTGAACCACATTTCAGATGATGACTCATCAGAGTGGTGTCCAGACTGGCAGGAAGTAAAGAGAGGAAAAGGAACAGATTCACAGCGATCATCGCTGACTTCACCTCTGTGAAACAGCAGCTGTTTTATTTGTCCTGCTGAAGACAATAATTTGTCCTCTGCTGCCACTCTTTTCAGACATACTGTCAGTCACTTAATTAAAGAGGGATAAGGTGGAGGTGAAGAGACGAACTGAAAGGTGAGGCTGTCCTCTCACAGCTACAACTAACACTGACCACATGCCATCGACGGTGAGCTGTTTGAGGTAAATGAATCACTGAACCACAGAAGAAGAAGAGAGTCAAGTCAAAGTTAACTTTTAATTATCGTCATATGGAAAAAAAAAAAACCCAAACACTGTATTCAGACTACTTGATTACTGTAACCAGATCATTTAAACATAATTCATATAGGAGTGATTATGCCCCGACCTGTGGTTGGTCACTGCAGCTGTGATCAATAGAAGCAGTTTCCATTGTTTCAGGGTTCATCCTCTGGATCCATGGCAGTCCATCCAGGCGTTGTTGAGACATTTCAGTGGCTGAGTTACCGTTCCTAGCGTAGGTCCCTTACATTTGCCTCATGTACGTTGAATCAGTATGACAGCAGTAGGAGCTGTAACGGTAACCGTCATGTTGTCGGGGATTCGGTCCGTTGCATGCAGAGCGTACGGTATATAGAGTAATGCACATAGTGTGTAACCAAAGTTCACGAGCTGGACTTCCAGCCGGAGGCTTGAAGCTGTACGCCATCACATCCAGCAGCATCACCCGACGTGCACATCACTGGGATGAGATTAAAGCAAGCTGCATTTGGTATTTTCAGTTTTATAGCTTATTGTTTCCTCTTGCCTTTTGGGAAAGTGTTCAGTGTTCATATTGTGTAATACATGTTTTAATAATGAATTATTAACGTCGTAGCAAAGTTGCCAGCAGGTAAGATGCTGCCTCCATCTTTCTCATTCCGCTGTCTGTTCAAAATAAATGAAAACAAACAGGTTTTATTTTCCTGCTGTACCAAAGTGGTAACAGACCAGGACTCTTAAACCGGGCCGTGAACCAAACCGAGCCTTTTATTCACCGTTAGGCCCTCTGGACAGCTACCATGATGGTGTGGTCGTGATCCAGTGATCACGTCTGGATGGGCTGTAGTTGTCACCCGTCCGTCCGTCCGGCTGGGAGCCCGGTTTGAGCAGTGAGCCGGCGCTGTGTTGTCACGGCGCTGTGTTGTCACGGCGCTGTGTTGTCACGGCGCTGTGTTGTCACGGCGTTGTGTTGTCACGGCGCTGTGTTGTCACGGCGTGGGATGGAGAGCTGCAGGCAGCTGCAGGCAGCTGCTGGCTCTGTGAGCAGGCATCTTCCTAGCCTACATGTAGATCCAGGAATTTGCAGGCTGGTTAGATGGTTGTCACATGTCTGGCTGTCTTCATCGATACATAACTCCCTCGCAGGTAATCCCTCCTTTTACCAAGTATTTACCCTGTACGGACAGTACATGGTACATAGGAGTGTATTATTTGGTAATTACCGCTGCTAAATATGTGCTAAATACAAAGATGAAAATACCTGGAAACTAACTCAGATACGTTGTGTGTAGTTGAGTCAGTTTCCAAGGTTTATGTTGGTAACAGCCCAGGTTTATTATGTACTTTCTAGAAATTAAGATAGTACTTTTTCTTATATCGTAGTTGTTGATGCTACACCCAGTGGGTTTACTAGAGTCACCTTGTTTTTACTTCAGGTGGAAGACTAGGTCACTACTCACCTGGTAACAGCCTCCACAGGTAGATTTCCTCTGCTGTCACGGTGCTTCTTCTTAAATACTGAGTCCTTTCAGATGTTCCTGCGGTTTATTCATTAAGAAAACCTAAACTGAGCTGTAAAGGAAGCCTTGTTAGTCTCCATGGTATTACTGCGTTTTTTTTTTTTTATCATATTACATGTAATACATTATTCCCTTTCTCTCATCTCCCATCAACACAAACGTGTATCTTATAAGTTCAACAACAAAATAAATAAAACGTGATAATTTACTCAGCAAATATGACGAAGCTGCCTACCAAAGAAACACTGATTGCTCCCATGTTTATTACCGTGGGGGGGGGGGGTGTTTGGCCTACCAAACCTCAGGAATTACTACTGTCGGCGTTAATCCCAGCTAAGCTCCTCCTCCTCTCTCTCGGTACACCACCTGCCCAGTCGTTGCTTCTACATTAAAATATGGTCTCAGTTTAGACGCTTTCACCTTCCAGATTTTTCTATTCAAGGCCCAATATGGAGCAGCCGTTTCCTCGCCCTGCTTCGTTATTAGACATTATTATTACACTCCACCTTTTCAACCTGGAGAAATTTCAGAGACTTTTTTTATTGACGAAACCTTCACCGATTTTAATGCTCTTTCAAAAAAAAAATTCAGCTGCCCCATCAGTCGTGTTTCGCTTCCTCCAGATCCAGGAATGTGTTTGAAAACTGTCAAATACAACCGAAAATACTCCGTCCAACGAGGCCACTATCACACCACTGTAAAACCTGCTCTACTCGCTCTAGAGATGAGCTCCTGTTGGTGTTAACTGTCACATGACCAACGCTCAGCATGCCTTTTCATTTGGTTTTAATTGCTCAGTGGTTGATTTTTCTAACTGTCTAATTGGCAAAATGTACCGATGCACTAAGATAAGATAAGATGAACCTTTATTAATCCCCGTAGGGAAATTCAGTTTTTACACTCTGTTGTTACAGTACACACACCTGCATTAATGGAGAGATGTCAGAGTGAGGGGGCTGCTCCTGACAAGTGCCCCGAGCAGTTGGGGGTTTGGTGCCTTGCTCAGGGGCACCTCGGCAGTGCCCAAGAGGTAAACTGGCACCTCTCCAGCAACCAGTTGGTCTTGGTCCATGTTGGGACTTGAACCGGTGACCCTCTGATTCCTAAACCAAGTCCCTACAGCCTGAGCTACTGCCCCCCCCCCCAATGACTCGCTCAGCATCCACAAACATCATCAGTGTTTTTTCATCTCACCTCCAACCACCTATCACATTCAACTGTGATCAATATGGTAGGTAGAAAGTCATTGTGATAGAACTTCACAGTCACCTTCCCCGCTGTTTAATTATTGATTAATGAATTTAACGTTATGTCCCTGTCCTCTGTTCCCTTCAGTCAGCTCATCTAAACCTGTACCTCTGAGCTGCCCAGCTGTTAAACAGCAGATCAGCACCACAGCTGACAGATACAGGCGTTCAGGCTGTGACAGGTTTTAATAGTTAGCTGTTAGACCACAGCAGACACAGGCCCTGGGTTGGTTTAGCAGACTGGAAGGACAATTAAAGGGAAGTTAGGTCTTTTGTATCGGCGTTGTGCTCCACCAGGTTGAGCGTTTTCAAGATCTTTAAAGATTTTCACTCTATTTTCTTTTTTCGTCTATGCAGGGACAAGAAAAGGCAGTAATCCACACTGCTAGTGTGACCCAGCAGGATGATGATGAGACTCACTTAGTTTTAAGTCTTTAAGTCTAGTCTTAGTAAATGATGATGCCAAGCTGTGTTTCCATTTTGCCTTTTTTCTGGCAGAAAAGCTGCTTGTCGAGCTTCATCTCAGAGCTTCATTGAAAAAGTGCTCCCGCTGTGCGTGGGATTAGTTTTTATGACAACAGTATCAACATATCATCACTGGCACTTATGGCCGTGGCTCAGAGGTCGTCCACCGATCAGAGGGTTGGCAGTTCAAGTGTCCTTGAGCAAGACACTTAACCCCAGACTGCTGCTGAAGGCTGAGCTGTCAGTGTGTGAATGAGTACGTAGATCAGATATCAGCCTCTGATATCACTGCATCAATGTGTGTGAATGAGTACGTAGATCAGATATCAGCCTCTGATATCACTGCATCAATGTGTGTGAATGAGTACGTAGATCAGATATCAGCCTCTGATATCACTGCATCAATGTGTGTGAATGAGTACGTAGATCAGATATCAGCCTCTGATATCACTGCATCAATGTGTGTGAATGAGTACGTAGATCAGATATCAGCCTCTGATATCACTGCATCAATGTGTGTGAATGTGTGTGATCAGATATCAGCCTCTGACATGGCTGCATCAATGTGTGTGAATGTGTGAATGCTGACATGGTGCAAAGTGCTCTGAGTGGTGGGGAGGCGAGAAAGGAGCCATGTCAATGCAAAGCCCACACTCACCATTAGACTAGAGTGGCCTCTTGCTTTTATTTATTTGGGCCTTTATTTATCTGTGACCTCGCCAGCGCTCGTCTGAAGAGTTCACGTTGCGCTCGAGGCGTTGGATCGGACGCACGAAGAGTCAGAGCACTTCAGAAACGGCGTGCAGCACTTTCTCTGTAGGCGGCTTCAGGCGCCTGAAAACGCTCCGTCTTCACTGATGACGATAGAAAAAATGTAGATGACCAGTTAAAAGTGCATACTTATAATAACCTTATGGACGTCATTCCTAATCCAGCGCTCAGGTATTTACGGGTCAGATCTGTATGGAGATGTGGACTAGAAAAGACAGGTAAAGTCTCAGTAAACCGTGGTTTGTTTAAAGGAACCTGACTTTATTTCTCCTGGTTCATGGAAGCACAATACTTCCTGAACGTTTGTCATCTGTCATCTTGATAAATTCAGTATAATTTTCATTTTCACAGCACTAATCCATCAGTAATGCAAGGTACCAAAACATGAGGCCATAATGAACCAGACATGTGGAGTGAAGATAATTTTGTCAGTACCGGCAGTGAAAGTATTTTAAAATTTCTTAGATGAGTGTGTAGAGTCAGAGGTTGGCTGCGTTGGGTTGTTTCAGACCTGTGAGATCCAACATTTCCAATAAGTCCAGAAGTCAGTATGTCAGTATTAATGAAAAAAGACGGATGCAATCATTTCCAAAATTCACAACGTGTTTCCATCTAACAAAATATTCTGCTTCAAACCATATTTAGCCTTCAGCAACATTTTCACTGAGGTCCAAAAACCGTTTGCTGCACACAAAGAGAGACAGCTCCTGTATTAACGGGGAGGTCGGAAAGCAGTTTAACCAAACTGATTTAACATAAAACACTGACTCATCCAGTCTGAGTCCCAGTCTGAGTTTGGTGGATTATTTCTCTGCTGTCCCAAAGCTAACTGTCACAGTACCAGCAGGAGAATACTGTGTTTAACACTGGCAGAGAGTTCAGGCTAGTTTCGCCTGGCTGCTTCCTCAGGATCAGCTAACACCTGATCCTAGAGAGCTGGACGTCACTGTGAGGGTTAATAAACCAGCCGTGTTCAATACAGTGACAGCAGAGTAATAATAAGATAAGATAAGATGAACCTTTAATAATTAATCCACCAAACTCACATTTCCACACTTTTGTTCCAAGTTTTATGGCAGCAGACATTTGAAGCTTCATTTGAAAACCTCAATCAAAGCCTTAAATGTAAAAGTAAGACATTGGGTTCAGACGTCATATGAACTACCCAGCCATGGCTGTGTTCAGTCAACAGAACTGGACAAACTGTAGTCTCAGATTCAGATTTCTCATGCATCATAAATGTATTAATGCCGTCTAAAGGACTATCACACCTTGTCTCTCCCGTCTGTCTGCAGTGTATCCTGTCCCAGCCGAAGTTCTGGGCTGTAGAGGTCGCAGCACTTTGCCTCCGGACCAAACTAGAGAGGGGGAGGTCTCGATGTGTCGAGAGGGCCATGATGCAAACCCAGGTAAGGAGATGTTGGGGGGATTATATTTATAGAGTCACTCAGGGTCCGAGCATCGAGGAGTACTGAAAACAGACATTACTTTGACCTGCAAGGCCTACCCTTCGGATAATTCTTCTTTTATAGATAGTTTACAGTGTACAGTACGTATATGGATGTACAGGAGGTTACATATGTCCACAAAATGGAACCAGATCAGACCCCTTGTCCCCAGACTCCCTCAGGGACAGGGACCTCGTGGACGGGGGCCTCGTGGACGGGGACCTTGTGGACGGGTGCCTCAGCCAGATATTCCTGGTCACCTCACTACACATTTGGGTCTTTCAGGTCTGTGTTCCACACAGATCTGATCCAGATCACCCCCGGGTGGTGATCAGCTGACAGCTGGCCCAGGGTCTGCTGGTACCAGGTACTCTTATGAACCCTCCTATGCTGAAACGTGTGCATGAGGCCTGCTGGGTGCTGCATCATCACTGAAGGGCTCCAAGCATCCATGCCATGTTTGTCTCATCGGGATAAGACCTGTTTGATGGGACAAGTTGAAGCTGGTCTTCCTCATTATCTGGAGTCAGCACTGGTACCATCTCCAGACTGAAGGCCAGGTTCTGTGAAACCGGTGACGTCAAAGACCGACCGCGAAGTGGGCATCCCAGGAAGACAACGCCCCACGAAGACCGGTCGATGACCCTCACAGCGCTGAGGAACCGTAGGCTGTCTTCTGGAGATGTTCAGGACGTGATGGCACACAGATCTGTGATCAGACGGTCAGGAACAGACAGCCAGTCTCTGAGCTCATAAGGCGACCAGGGAGTCTGCAGAGACTGCCCTTCACCGGCATCACATACAGTTTTTATTGTATTTTATATATTTGGATTGATTTTTAATCCCACCCCTAGTAGCTAGTATTGAAAGACGGGTGTCCAGCTGACACCCATCATCAGTTAGCTGCATGTTCTTGTTGATTGGTGGACGTTAGCTAGCTGCTTCTGCTGTATGTTTCAGTCCAACCAGCGAAACATGAACCTACAAGCTACATATGTACTGAGACAGGCTGTGTCCATCATACATAATGTGAGACTCAAGGCTCAGTCAGGAAGTATTGAACTGCAGATAAATGTACACGTACGTTTCACAACCATTTCGATCGGTTACCTTGAATGTAAACATGTCAGCCAAAGTCATGCTCATTTATTATATTGGATAAATCCACATTTCTTCCCCAACCATGTAAACTCTTCCCAGGTACCGTATACCATGCTGGCGCTGTCATGAGGTTTGATGTAAAATGGGTCCAGTACGTCATCTTATCTGCAGGTGTGGACGTTTTATTTCAGAGCTGCAGAGCTCCGCCTGGCTCACGGTGCCAGTGATTTACTGAGTAATCTTTCAAAACACAACCATTAATCCAGTGCAGCGCCACATGATACTTTGGGTGTTGATCAATAATAGCTGTGGAAGACCTCATACAGACGTCCTCATCGGGGTATGGAAAAGCTGATGATGGTGTCATAAGACCTAACGTGACACGAGGCTGAAGTCAATGAGTAAAACATGGATTGTTCTTCTTTACTCAGACATTTCAGGCTGAAAGTGAAGTTAGATGAACGAACTGTCGTTTTCTGAGATGAACTTTATGTAGTTGGAGGGGATCTCTATAAATCTACAGGTTTATTGAACAAATGAAACACATTCCACCCTTTTCGCTGTACCAACAGGAAATATTGTGTCTGACATAAACCATAAATCAACATAATGATATGCAGTATATAGTATATATATAGTATATAGTACACATTTTATAAAATATAAAAATAACCATGAAACCTTGATTTTTGAGTTGATGTAGTAAGGAGTTTTATTGCTGGACGTCAGAGGATCGTCATCCAACAAGGTGCTGCATTGGTTGGTGAAATAGGAAAACACATTCCTGGTAGATTACTCGGTAACATGAACACTATTTCTGCTGTTTACCTCACAATCATTATAACAGAACATAAAAGTGTCGCCCCGAGTTAGCAGAGCTGTAAAATCCAGTCTCTTATTATTAGAAACCAGTGTGCAGTGGTTCGCTATCTGATGAGCCTTCAAATGTATAAACCTGTTAATCAAACTGGACTTCCTCATTTATATTTAATGTCTCAATATCTATAATAATCTATATTTCATCTTCCAGGCTATAGTGGACCACTTTGACGACAAGACCTGTCCGGTGACCGAGCGGCTCAAGGGGTTCTACTTCTGCCCCGCCCCCCCCAGGTGGGCCGTCCAGGTAGCAAACACTTTATTAAAAGTCATCATACTATCATTCTCATGAAGACGGCGTTAACGTGCTCAGGCTCACGTCCACTAACCAGCCAACATCATCAACACGTCGGTCCAGCAGGATGAAAAGGGAAGGATGAAGTGTATTATATATCTATTATATATCTGTTATATATCTGTTATATATCTATTATATATCTATTATATATCTATTATATATCTGTTGCTGCCTGAGGACCTGAAAGCAGCTTCAGGTGGATGGTTGCAGCAGGTGCTGTGATGCATTTCCTCCTCTGGAGAACCAGGACCTGCAGGACCTGCAGGACTTGCAGGTCCTGGTTCTGATTGGGGTGTTCTGGCTTTGTTTACATGAAAAAGTCTCATTTTATCACCTTTGGGCTGAAGGCATATTTCTACTTTACTTTTCAGACCAGTAGCTACACAACACACAGTATAGTGATGTATATTGTTGCAGGTAGGAGCTGGTCTAGTTATTATAAAATGAATCACAGTAATCAAATAAATATTAATCAATTGTCATGTATTAATAATAACAGGGCACCAAATTATGTGGGTGATAAACTCAAAAGGACATTAAAATGGCTATCAGAAGTAATAAATAATTATCAAAATAATTATTGATTACTATTGAATAATATGATTTAATTTACATGAAATCATGGTCTGGGCAGCGCTCTGAAGCAAAGAGGGAAGGATAACAAATTAATGTGGTCTCATATGTCCTCAATCAACTATCAGTTTGGGGCTTTGAATAATCATTAAATTAATAACTATAACCAAAAATCAGCATATCAGTAGACAGTAAAGTTGAAGGAAAGGAGAGGAGAGAGAGAGGGAGGGAGGGAGAGAGACTTACAAATCAAAGATGGCCGCTCCAAATGGCGTCTTTCTCCGGGGCTCAGAGGACAAAGGGCTGTGTGATGTAGGGGCTGACGCTGTGCTGACGCTGTGCTGACGCTGTGCTAACGCTGTGCTAAGCTGAGCCCAGTATGTCCAGTATGCTACCCGGTTCATGGAGGAACCACAGTCCTTCCCATCAGTGGAAGCTGGAGGAGCCCGGCTGCAGAAGGCCGAGCCTCCAGCCTCAAAGATAGCGTCCTAGCTGTGCTGCTAAACTAAGATGGTGAACATGGTAAACGGGATACCTGCCAAACATGAGCATGTTAGCATTGTTAGCATTGTTAGCATTGTTGTTGTTGTTGTTGTGGTGTCCATGTCTGCATCCTGCCAGCATGGCCGTAGCCTCCTGTCCTCCTGTCCTGTCCTCCTGTCCAGAAACAGCTGGCCAGCCTGCTGACGGACCTCGGCTGCACCAGTTCAGCTCTGCTCATCTACGAGAAGCTGGAGCTGTGGGAGGATGTAGTGATCTGCTATGAGAGGCTGGGGCAGCATGGGAAGGTAGGCACATACCGCAGCACACTGCAGCTACACCTACAACTACATCTACACCACAACACACTGCAACTACATCTACACCACAACACACTGCAACTACATCTACAACTATATCTACACCACAACACACTGCAGCTACAACTACAACTACATCTACAGCACAACACACTGCAACTACATCTACAACTACATCTACACCACAACACACTGCAACTACATCTACAACTACAACTACATCTACACCACAACACACTGCAACTACATCTACAACTACATCTACACCACAACACACTGCAACTACATCTACAACTATATCTACACCACAACACACTGCAACTACATCTACAACTACATCTACACCACAACACACTGCAACTACATCTACAACTACATCTACAGCACAACACACTGCAACTACATCTACAACTACATCTACACCACAACACACTGCAACTACATCTACAACTACATCTACACCACAACACACTGCAACTACACCTACAACTACATCTACATCACAACACACTGCAACTACATCTACATCTACAGCACAACACACTGCAACTACATCTACAACTACATCTACACCACAACACACTGCAACTACATCTACAACTACAACTACACCACAACACACTGCAACTACATCTACAACTACATCTACACCACAACACACTGCAACTACATCTACAACTACATCTACACCACAACACACTGCAACTACATCTACAACTACATCTACACCACAACACACTGCAGCTACATCTACAACTACATCTACAGCACAACACACTGCAACTACATCTACAACTACATCTACAGCACAACACACTGCAGCTACATCTACAACTACATCTACACCACAACACACTGCAACTACATCTACAACTACATCTACAACTGCATCTACAGCACAACACACTGCAGCTACATCTACAACTACATCTACAGCACAACACACTGCAGCTACATCTACAACTACATCTACACCACAACACACTGCAGCTACATCTACAACTACAACTACATCTACATCACAACACACTGCAACTACATCTACAACTACATCTACACCACAACACACTGCAACTACATCTACAACTACACCACAACACACTGCAGCTACAACTACAACTACATCTACAGCACAACACACTGCAACTACATCTACATCTACAGCACAACACACTGCAACTACATCTACAACTACATCTACACCACAACACACTGCAACTACATCTACAACTACATCTACACCACAACACACTGCAACTACATCTACAACTACATCTACACCACAACACACTGCAACTACATCTACAACTACATCTACACCACAACACACTGCAACTACAACTACAACTACACCACAACACACTGCAGCTACAACTACAACTACATCTACAGCACAACACACTGCAACTACATCTACATCTACAGCACAACACACTGCAACTACATCTACAACTACATCTACACCACAACACACTGCAACTACATCTACATCTACAGCACAACACACTGCAACTACATCTACAACTACATCTACACCACAACACACTGCAACTACATCTACAACTACATCTACACCACAACACACTGCAACTACATCTACAACTACATCTACACCACAACACACTGCAGCTACATCTACAACTACAACTACATCTACAGCACAACACACTGCAACTACATCTACAACTACATCTACAGCACAACACACTGCAGCTACATCTACAACTACATCTACACCACAACACACTGCAACTACATCTACAACTACATCTACAACTGCATCTACAGCACAACACACTGCAGCTACATCTACAACTACATCTACAGCACAACACACTGCAGCTACATCTACAACTACATCTACACCACAACACACTGCAGCTACATCTACAACTACAACTACATCTACATCACAACACACTGCAACTACATCTACAACTACATCTACACCACAACACACTGCAACTACATCTACAACTACAACTACACCACAACACACTGCAACTACATCTACAACTACATCTACAGCACAACACACTGCAACTACATCTACATCTACAGCACAACACACTGCAACTACATCTACAACTACATCTACACCACAACACACTGCAACTACATCTACAACTACAACTACATCTACAACTACATCTACACCACAACACACTGCAACTACATCTACAACTACATCTACACCACAACACACTGCAGCTACAACTACAACTACATCTACAGCACAACACACTGCAACTACATCTACAACTACATCTACAGCACAACACACTGCAGCTACATCTACAACTACATCTACACCACAACACACTGCAACTACATCTACAACTACATCTACAACTGCATCTACAGCACAACACACTGCAGCTACATCTACAACTACATCTACAGCACAACACACTGCAGCTACATCTACAACTACATCTACACCACAACACACTGCAGCTACATCTACAACTACAACTACATCTACATCACAACACACTGCAACTACATCTACAACTACATCTACACCACAACACACTGCAACTACATCTACAACTACATCTACACCACAACACACTGCAACTACATCTACAACTACATCTACACCACAACACACTGCAACTACATCTACAACTACATCTACACCACAACACACTGCAACTACATCTACACCACAACACACTGCAGCTACATCTACAACTACATCTACACCACAACACACTGCAACTACATCTACAACTACATCTACAGCACAACACACTGCAACTACATCTACAACTACATCTACACCACAACACACTGCAACTACATCTACAACTACAACTACACCACAACACACTGCAGCTACATCTACAACTACAACTACATCTACAGCACAACACACTGCAACTACATCTACAACTACATCTACATCTACAGCACAACACACTGCAACTACATCTACAGCTATATCTACATCACAACACACTGCAACTACATCTACAACTACATCTACATCTACAGCACAACACACTGCAACTACATCTACAACTATATCTACAGCACAACACACTGCAACTACATCTACAACTACATCTACAGCACAACACACTGCAACTACACCTACAACTACATCTACACCACAACACACTGCAACTACATCTACAACTACAACTACATCTACAGCACAACACACTGCAGCTACACCTACAACTACATCTACAGCACAGCACACTGCAGCTACACCTACAACTACACCACAACACACTGCAACTACATCTACAGCACAACACACTGCAGCTACACCTACAACTACATCTACAGCACAACACACTGCAGCTACACCTACAACTACATCTACAGCACAGCACACTGCAGCTACACCTACAAAATCTACAGCACAGCACACTGCAGCTACACCTACATCTACACCACAACACACTGCAACTACATCTACAGCTACATCTACATCTACAGCACAACACACTGCAGCTACACCTACAACTACATCTACATCACAACACACTGCAGCTACATCTACAACTACATCTACAGCACAACACACTGCAACTGCATCTACAACTATATCTACATAACAACACACTTCAACTACATCTACAACTACATCTACAGCACAACACACTGCAACTACATCAACTATATCTACATCACAACACACTGCAACTACATCTACAACTACATCTACATCTACAGCACAACACACTGCAGCTACACCTACAACTACATCTACATCACAACACACTGCAACTACATCTACAACTACATCTACATCTACAGCACAACACACTGCAACTACATCTACAACTATATCTACATAACAACACACTTCAACTACATCTACAGCACAACACACTGCAACTACATCTACAACTATACTACATAACAACACACTTCAACTACATCTACAGCACAACACACTGCAGCTACATCTACAACTACATCTACAGCACAACACACTGCAACTACACTACAACTATGACTACACCACACGACACTACACTACAACACACACTCACACACACACAGGTTGAGTCGCTGTCGTTGTAACATCATCTCTCCTTTAATGTGTTTTGCTTCTTAAATCTCCTCCGTTGTGTTTTTACTCCTCGTTTCCGTCCCTTTACTCTCTTTGTTGGTCATGTTCTGGTACTTTCTAATACTCATTACCGGTTTCACTTTATTCTCTTTATTGTGCTGCTACTGTATCACCAACATCTTTCCCTTCATCCCTTTCTTCTTTCTTCTGTCTCCTTTCTTATCCCTTATCTTATCCCTCTCCTCCTCCACGCTGACCCTCCCTTCCCTCTCCCTCCGTTTGCTCAGGCCGAGGCGATCGTTCGTAGAGAGCTGGAAAAGAAGGAGGTGCCCAGCCTGTACTGCCTCCTGGGGGACATACTGAGGGACCATCAGTACTACGACCGGGCCTGGGAGCTGTCGGAGCGCCGCAGTGCCCGAGCCATGCGCTCCAAGGCCCTGCTGTACCTCCGCAGTAAGGACTTCCAGCAGTGCGTGGACTGCTTCGAGCAGTCGCTCAGAATCAACGGCATGCAGGTAAAGCACAGCACTGCAGCACCAACAGGACTCTGCTGGGCTTGATTATCAATAGGACTGATCTGTTTAATGCTTCTGCATTTATAATATCTTTATCACTGGAAACCTCATAACTTTATGCCTCCCTGTAAAGAGTCACAATTACCTGGACTTAACTAGAGCTGAATCAACAGTCCACAGTAGTTTCCCTGTAATTCAGTCAGTCAAGTCAGTTTTATTTGTGTAGCCCAAAATCAAAATCACAAATTTGCCTCAGACGTTATAGAATCAATATCAGTAAGGGGGTAATAAAAGAATAACTAGCTAACTAATTGGAAGTTAAAAAGATGGGTTTGAAATGTGAATTTAAAGGCTGCTATAGAATCAGATGAAGGACGTTTGGCTGCTGGTCTGGGACAGACAGGAGTCCGGTGGTCTGAGAACGGAGAGTCCTGGTTGAAGCACAGTTAGGGTTAATCAGACTGGTAGGAAGGATTTTATAGGAATTGGCCTCAGTGGTTTTGGAGGAGACTGCATATGAATGTAAATCAGATATCTACTTGATTCACCGTCGTGTGTGTTTTGTGTGTTTGCTGTTTGACCAGCTCGGCGTGTGGTTCTCCCTCGGCTGTGCCTACTTCGCCCTGGAGGGCTATGAGGGAGCTGCCAGGGCTTTCCAGAGGTGTGTGGGACTAGAGCCAGATGTGAGTACCGACACAAGTCTGTGCATGGAGAAAATAACAATCCCATCAGCCTCTCACTTCCCACATAGCTGTGCTGTTCCTTCAGTCCTCGTCTAGAACGCTATAGTGAACATCATACTCCCGTACTGAACAGCACCAGCACCAAAGCTCCTCCGTCACACCAGCCTACACCCTCCGACTGCCTCAGTATTATTGTTGTTTACACCTCCTCCTCACTGTCTCTCTCCTTCTTTTTTCTTCCCTTCTCTCGTCAGAATGCAGAAGCATGGAACAACCTGTCTACAGCCCACATTCGCCTCCAACATAAGTCAGTATGAGGATGAATGTGCTGTGAATGTGATGTGTTTTGGAAACATCCTTAGCATCTTAATCCGTAGCCTGAGGAAAAATAACATATGAATCAGGAATAGGTGCTCAACCTTAAGGCATCTATGCATATATCTGGTCTCCTTTGAAAGCTAAAACATGAAGGAATATGATTATCATCGTAAATAAACATCTTTCTATTACTATTCCAGAGTGAAAATAAAAATAAGAGTTGTATTTTCCCCTAGTATATAATCAGGATTTCAGTGGTAATTTCACCATCATCATATAACCACGTTTCCACAGATAATGATGCAGTTGAATGCTGTTTCCTGTTCTTAGCCGGTTGTATTTGTGCTGCCACTCATATGGAGGAGGTGAGGTTGCTCTATGCCAGAAGATCTGTTATAGTCAGAAATATGACATGGAAACGTTTAATTCCTTAAATCTAACACAGCCTGACCTAAAAGCTAGAACTGGTCCTGCAGGCTGGTGCATCTTAAAGATGAGCAGCATGTAACCACGGACACAGCGCAGGGGAGAGATCAGTTTATTGATCAGTTTATTTTATTAAATGCTGTGGACACTCGGCTACCGCTGTGACCGGGACAGGAGCCACACGGCCGAGTTATGTCACTGTCGCCACGGTGATCTCAGGTGCCCCAATGCTCCGAAGATGAGAACGCCACCCAACAACCATATAGCAAACTTCATGGGGCTCTGGCAGCTTATCTGCCTCATGCACAGCAGAATCGACCCTGAATCGGTATCAAATCCACGCCTGTTCTGGTTTTATAGAGATAAAGGTGACGCAGTAGTTTGGTTGTTCACACAGACGTGGCTTCGTGTGCTGTGCATCTTTCCCAGCAGAGCAGTGTGAGTACAGAGGAAACTGAGCCTCCTGTACATCACTGCTTTCAGGCCTGACGCTGAAAAGCAAAGCAGGAGAGTCTCTGTTAATAGCAGGTTAAACTTTGAACGTGCGTGTGTGTGTTTCCATTCCTTAAAAAGCAAATGCTGAAGTTCATGTTACTGTGACTGTTGGTGGGTTTGGCTCATTAATGTTTCCGTGTGTCCTTTCTCTGCTAACTCGTCTCTTTCGGTCTGTCTCTTCCTGTCGCCCTCGCTGGCAGAAACAAAGCCTTTCTTACCCTGCAGGAAGCCCTGAAGTGTAACTACCAACAGTGGCAGATCTGGGAGAACTTTATCATCGTTAGCACTGATATTGGGGAGTTTGGTGAAGCCATCAGGGCCTACCACCGTCTGATGGACCTCAGGGAAAACTACAAGGACATCCAGGTAAAGGACTTTACATAATGTCATCTTAGACGGCGTTATACTTCACTACCACGTCAGTAGAGGGAGGAACTAATGTATCATAGAGCTGCGCTTCTCAAAATGATGTTATAGTCAATCAAGTCTGCAGTTTTTCTTATAGCCAAACAGCAGCTGATGGTCTGATTTCACCCAACATTCATGAAATAGTTCATGCACACACGGCAGCTTTCTGCCTGGATGTCTTGCTAGCTGGAGACGGACTCCTCTGTAACGCAGGGGTCACGTGGTGGATAAGACACAAATAAAGGTGTCTGTGACCTCACAGCCAGTGTTTCTGAGTAGTTTCCACATTTCCAACAGAGTGATCCGTCCAAACAGTCGGTGACGAGGGACGACTCACCGATAACGTGATGCTACATACCAAGGTGGAATAAACTGAGCACACTTGAATAAAAGGGTAAACTGAATCAATGTTAAAGAGGCTGTGGAAACTACAATGTGAGTATGCATTAACAAGCTATACTTTCACTATTGGCAGTACTTTGTTACACAGCCCTGAGTTGTAGTACTCAGATTTGTGTTTATTGTTTATGGGCTGTTTGACCTTCCATAGGTTGTAAGGGAGCTGCAGGATGTATAACCTGGTCAGTGTGAAGTGAAGCAGTGTGCTCTAACTGCTTTTGTAAATTCAACATATGTAAAAAGCATTTTAGCTTGTAGATGACAGAAGTTTGTCATCTACAATGACACCGCCGAAAAAAACTGGTCCAACAAGAGACCTTTTGGGTTGTACAACTAAAAGCAACAAAATACGGCGGCCTCAGCGATGACTGACTGCTCTCCTTTTATAATAATAATAATAATATTAAATAGTATGTTACTATACGGAACCACTGAAAGTTACGCTGATCTGTAGACGAGAAATATTTATAATAGAAACCTGTATTTTAACACATTAAACTGTTGAGGAGAGCTTTGCATTTTGTACTTTTTTCCGATAACATTCCACCGATGCAGTGAGCCCTTCACAAGAGTGAACGAATGAATGACCAACCAACATCTCCATCCTTATATATATATATATATATATATATATATATATATATATATATATATATATATATATATATATATATATATATATATATATATATATATATATATATATATATATATACACACACTCCTGATCAAAATCTTAAGACCAGTTAAAAAATTGCAAGAATTTACGTTTTGCACTGTTGTATCTTAAGAAGGTTCTAAGTAGAGTTTCAAAATGCAAAAAGAAGAAATGAGAGCAAGAGACTAAATGTTTTGAGCAGGCAATTTATTGAAAAGAACAATTTAACTGAAATAGGCTGTTCATCAGCTGATCAAAAGTTTAAGACCATAGCTCAAAAAAACCCCTAAAACAGAAATTAAAGTCTCAAAAACAGACTCAGTAATGAGTAGCTCCACCATTATTGTTGATCACTTCAAAAATTGGTGTTGGCATGCTTGATGCGAGTGTTTCCAAAAGGCTTGTAGGAATGTTGCTCCAAGTGGTGAAGATGGCTTCACGAAGGGCATCCACTGTCTGGAACTGATGTCCATTTTTGTAAACTTCCCTTGCCATCCATCCCCAAATGTTCTCAATTGGATTTAGATCAGGGGAACATGCAGGATGATCCAAAAGAGTGATGTTATTCTCCTGAAAAAACTCCTTTGTCAGACGGGCATTGTGAATCGCAGCATCGTCCTGCTGAAAAACCCAGTCATCAGCACACAGACGAGGGCCCTCAGTCATGAGGGATGCCCGCTGCAACATCTCCACGTAGCCAGCTGCTGTTTGACGCCCTGCACAACCTGGAGCTCCATTGTTCCATTGAAGGAAAAAGCAGCCCAGATCATGATGGCGCTCCCTCCGCTGTGCCGTGTTGAAAAAATCTCAGGTGGCATCTCCTTGTCATGCCAGTAGCGTTGGAAGCCATCAGGACCATCAAGGTTACATTTTTTCTCATCAGAGAATAAAACTTTCTTCCAACTTTGAACGTCCCATGTTTGGTGCTCCCTCGCAAAGGCCAAACGGGCAATTTTGTGGCGTTGAAGGAGACGTGGCCTTTGAAGAGGTTTTTAGTTTTTGAAGCCGTTCCTTTGCAGATGCCGTCTGATGGTTATTGGGCTGCAGTCAGCACCAGTAATGGCCTTAATTTGGGATGAGGATCGTCCCGTGTCTTGACGGACAGCCGTTCGGATCCTCCGGCTCAGTGCCGGTGAGATTTTTTTGGGTCTACCACTTGATTTTTTTGTTCCATAAACCTCAGGATCTTTTAAGAAATGCAAAATGACTGTCTTACTGCGTCCAACCTCAGCAGCGATGGCACGCTGTGAGAGGCCTTGTCTATGCAGCTCAACAATCCTGCCACGTTCCAAGGCAGTGAGTTTTTTTGCTTTTCCCATCAAGAGGTCTTGACAGTGTGATTACTTGACAGAAAATGACATGGAATCCAAATTTTTGCACAGATTTGGGCTTTTAAAGGATGTGGTCTTAAACTTTTGATCAGCTGATGAACAGCCTATTTTAGTTAAATTGTTCTTTTCAATAAATTGCCTGCTCAAAACATTTAGTCTCTTGTTCTCATTTCTTCTTTTTGCATTTTGAAACTCTACTTAGAACCTTCTTAAGATACAACAGTGCAAAATGCAAATTCTTGCAATTTTTTAACTGGTCTTAAGATTTTGATCAGGAGTGTATATATATATTTATAAAAGGAAAAAAAACCAGTTAACTGAGACAGTTAACTGTTTTTAAATGTCAGTCATATCTCCATCCCAGAGTCTTTATTTCATAGTGTCGACACTCGGCCTCCTTTAGCTACATGATCAGATGTCAGTCACATTTTTAGAGGCCTCGTAGTGTTTTGTATGGTTCTCCACTGTGGAGCAGTGGGACCACCATGAAGTCCTCTCTGAGGACTGTATAGACCGGTGCTCCGACCGGCTGTAGGGTCACGTGGCTCAGCTTTATGTCTCATGGGGTTAGATGGGAGACACCAGAACTGAACAGTCCCACACAGGCACCATACACCGAACCCAGAGTTCTTCCTCTTCTCCATTGTGATCTTAAAGTAAAGGTAGAAAACTCTGGTCTGTCAGTCATCTTATTTTCCTTTTTCCCAACAGAGAGGTTATTACTTTTCCACTTAATGTCACACTTTAACTGGGTCCAGTAGGAATTTGAATAAGTCGTCCATGAGTTTTTCACCCTGATGTCACGGTCCACCACAGAGATGGACAGCTTGGGGGATTCATCAAACCTCGTTATGTTTATGGATTTAATCTCACTCTCATTACCTGAAATGTCAGCTCAGATAGACCGATATTGGATAACAGTGTGTGTTGGTCTCTGCATCCACACCGGCGTCCTCCCCGGCAGCCGATGTGGATGCAGAGACCAACATCCTCCTCCCCGGCAGCCGGTGTGGATGCAGAGACCAACATCGTCCTCCCCGGCAGCCGGTGTGGATGCAGAGACCAACATCGTCCTCCCCGGCAGCCGGTGTGGATGCAGAGACCAACATCGTCCTCCTCTGCTGCATCTTACGTGATGTTACAGACTTGGTGTCCTCCCAGTCACTAACCAGAATAGTCCAAAAGACGGTCTGTTAGTTCCTGGTGGACGCTCTTATAGATGGCAGATCTCAGCTGGAACTCATCCATCTGCAACCACTTATCCCGTTAGGGGTCGCTGGGGGTCTGGACCTGATCCCAGCTGGCGTTGGATGAAGGCGGGTTCACTTGTCCATCTCGAGTCCATCACAGGACACATAGAGACAGACAACCATCCACACTCACATCCACACCTACGGGACATTTAGAGTCATCAGACTGCATGTTTCTGTAGCTGGTCCAGCTGCTCCGGTCCAGCTGTTCCGGTCCAGCTGTTCTGGTCCAGCTGTTCCGGTCCAGCTGTTCTGGTGCTGCTGTTCTGGTCCAACTGTTCCGGTGCTGCTGTTCTGGTCCAGCTGTTCTGGTGCTGCTGTTCTGGTCCAGGTGTTCTGGTCCAGCTGTTCTGGTCCAGCTGTTCTGGTCCAGCTGTTCCGGTCCAGCTGTACTGGTCCAGCTGTTCCGGTCCAGCTGTTCCGGTCCTGCTGTTCCGGTGCTGCTGTTCTGGTCCAGCTGTTCCGGTCCAGCTGTACCGGTCCAGCTGTACTGGTCCAGCTGTTCCGGTCCAGCTGTACCGGTCCAGCTGTTCTGGTCCAGCTGTTCCGATCCTGCTGTTCTGGTGCTGCTGTTCTGGTCCAGCTGTTCTGGTCCAGGTGTTCTGGTCCAGCTGTTCTGGTCCAGCTGTTCCAGTCCAGCTGTTCTGGTGCTGCTTCTGGTCTAATACTCAGTGGGTTACATTGAGTCCATTAATCTGTTTCCTCCAGTGCAGGGCGGATGACTAGATCATTCGTCTGTTTGTGTGTTTGAATTTCCCTCCGAGGATTAATAAAGAAAAGAAAGAAAGATATTCCTTTATTAGTCCTACAGTGGGGAAATTCAGTTTTACACTCTGTTGTTCACACAGTACATATACATGTCAATGGAGAGATGTCAGAGTGAGGGGGCTGCTCCTGACAAGCGCCCAGAGCAGTTGGGGGTTTGGTGCCTTGCTCAGGGGCACCTCGGCAGTGCCCAAGAGGTAAACTGGCACCTCTCCAGCAACCAGTTGGTCTTGGTCCATGGGGGACTTGAACCGGTGACCTCTGCGTCCTAACCCAAGTCCTTACAGACTGAGCTACTGCTGCCCCATAATAAATAATAAATAAAGGTTAATAAAGGTTCATCTTATCTTATCTTATCTTTTACTGTCTGTCAGCTGCCGTTTAGTTTTGATTTGGTGACAGAAATGTAATGTCGTTGCTCGTAGTTCTCTTTTTTTATTTAGTTTTAGTCTCGTTTTCCTCAGAGGCCAGATATGAGGTGTCAGAGGTCTCATTAGGCGAAGACTGTGGCAGACTGGCGTAATTACCAGAAACCAGACACCATGATCGTTGCAGGCCGATGCCATCGTGGTGGAACTATTTGAGAAAAGTAAAACCACGTTTCCCATAAACCCAGTTGCTTTCCATCCTGCCAGTCCCTCTTTGGTTTCTGTGGCAGCGCTGCTTTTAGTTAGCAGTAATTAGAGGACTACATGTGGATTCAGACCCAACCCATGACACCATGTGGATTCAGACCCAACCCATGACACCATGTGGATTCAGACCCAACCCATGACACCATGTGGATTCAGACCCAACCCATGACACCATGTGGATTCAGACCCAACCCATGACACCATGTGGATTCAGACCCAACCCATGACACCATGTGGATTCAGACCCAACCCATGACATCAGGCATCAGGATGCTGAGACTTTACGGACTGTGATTGATCACAACTCTGATGCATCATTCCTTTTTCATTGTAGATTTTGCAGATCCTGGTGAGAGCAGTTGTTGAAAACTTGACGAGCAGCCGGGGAGAGCAGGCGGGTAGTCTGGGGCCCAAAGTGAAGGAGCTGCTGGGCCGGGTCAGTTCCCGCCACAGTAACGACTCGGAGGTATGGCAGGCGTACGCTCTGCTGTATGGAGACGGTCACAGCGCCGACCCAGAGGACAACGAAAAGGTCGGTGCCAGTAATATCATTTTAACCGGTCAGGAGTGAATTCATTCAAACCACGTTGTTTCACCATGCTGCTTGAATCACACTGAACCAACAACGTTTAAAACAATGAATAACAGCCATGACTGCGTTGGACTTGTGTGTAGCCTCCTTTGACAGCGGTGGTGGTGCTGTGTGGCTTTTCAGGCTCTACAGTTTTTGTCCAAGGCCCATCGCTGCAAGGTTCAGGCTGGTGGGTGGGAGAAAGAGCCTGGTCTCTTCAAGGAGGTCATCCAAAGAGCCGTCAGTCTGGGTGAAGGTGAGAGCGCCAAGCTGTGGACGCAGCCGTCCACACCAACGATTGGGTTTGATTCCCGGGTAGCTGTCTGCCTTTTTCTGCCACTAAACATTTCACTTCACTTTCACTTATGTTCACTGAACACGTCCACAAATTTCACGTTAAGTAGGTGATAATTAGTAAGTAACACACAGGCAAGGTCTTTGAAAATACTCCAGTATTTACCTTAAAATGTATTGGAAATTACCCCAGTATTTATTTATAACTGTGTGCAGCTATTTCCCAAAGCAGGTAAATAGCTGGTAGTTTCTTTGAAACATGTCTAAGAAGAGTAATACCATAACTGATGGATATGGATGCTTTACTTATATGATATCTCCGAACGAACAGTTGATAATTAGCTGCTGATGGAAGTTAACTGATAGAAATGTGACCTACGTTGTTCTGCGTGGACGTAGCGTAGAGGGCGTCAGGGGGACTCGAGGCGTCCCCCGAGGCGTCCCGCGAGGCGTCCCGCGAGGCGTCCCCCGAGGCGTCCCCCGAGGCGTCCCCCCGAGGCGTCCCGCGAGGCGTCCCGCGAGGCGTCCCGCGAGGCGTCCCCCGAGGCGTCCCGCGAGGCGTCCCGCGAGGCGTCCCCCGAGGCGTCCCGCGAGGTGTCCCGCGAGGAGTCCCCCGAGGCGTCCCGCGAGGCGTCCCGCGAGGCGTCCCCCGAGGCGTCCCCCGAGGCGTCCCCCGAGGCGTCCCGCGGGCGTCCCGCGGGAGTCCCCCGAGGCGTCCCGCGAGGCGTCCCCCGAGGCGTCCCCCGAGGCGTCCCGCGAGGCGTCCCGCGAGGAGTCCCCCGAGGCGTCCCGCGGGCGTCCCGCGAGGCGTCCCCCGAGGCGTCCCCCGAGGCGTCCCCCGAGGCGTCCCGCGAGGCGTCCCCGAGGCGTCCCCCGAGGCGTCCCCCGAGGCGTCCCCCGAGGCGTCCCCCGGCCAGGTGAGCTATATAATGTCTCCAGCGTGTTCTGGGTCCGTCTCGCGGCCTGGAGGCGTCCAGGCGAAGATCATCATCATGGACCATATTTGTGGATTGTCCTCTGTTGCTGACAACTAATCAGGTCCAATAAAAGCTTCCACACTAATCCGTCTCTCTGAATCTGTCTCCGTCTCTCAGTGACCATCAGGTGCTGTAAGAGGAAGAGTAACCCAGCCGAAGCTCTTCAGATGCTGTCCTCCACCCGCCTCAGCCTCAAGAGTCTGAGCTCCAAAGCGAAGGTGCAGCCCTCATATCTGCTGGTGGAGCGCACGGCGTCAAGACTGCACCACCTTCTATTGCTGTTGTCTTGCATCTGTGTCTTAAACCCTCTGGGACCTACGATAGACCCATTTTAGGGGGGACGGGGGTCTTTAGTGGGAGATAGCAGTAGAAGTGGTGAACATCATCTGAAAGCTGGAAACCTGAAGATTAATCTGAGATGCAGCTCGGCTCTGAGGGACCAGATGTTCTGGTCATAAATCAGAAACAATCATTCATGAAGTGATTCATTAATTCAAATAAATTATGTATAAAGGCTGGAAACAGTACGATAGCCGTCCATCCCCTAAATTTAACCCTTTCTACCACTGGAGAAGTAATCAATTCATCAGTAATCCCTCCAAAATACACCAAGACAGAAAAAGACATGCTGGGATCAAATACTTTTCACATTTGCAGATGTTCTGCAAAAAATGCATTTTTCTGCACTTAGTAGCAGTAGTAGTAGTAGTAGTAGTAGTAGTAGAGGCTGTGATTATCCTAGAGGTAGTAGTAGTAGTAGTAGTAGTAGTAGAGGCTGTGATTATCCTAGAGGTAGTAGTAGTAGTAGTAGTAGTAGTAGTAGTAGTAGTAGTAGAGGCTGTGATTATCCTAGAGGTAGTAGTAGTAGTAGTAGTAGAGGCTGTGATTATCCTAGAGGTAGTAGTAGTAGTAGTAGTAATAGTAGTAGAGGCTGTGATTATCCTAGAGGTAGTAGTAGTAGTAGTAGTAGAGGCTGTGAGGGTGGATTATCCTAGAGGAAGTAGTAGTAGTAGTAGTAGGAGGCTGTGATTATCCTAGAGGTAGTAGTAGTAGTAGTAGTAGTAGAGGCGTGATACCTAGAGGTAGTAGAAGTAGTAGTAGTAGTAGTAGAGGCTGTGATTATCCTAGAGGTAGTAGTAGTAGTAGTAGTAATAGTAGTAGAGGCTGTGATTATCCTAGGGTAGTAGTAGTAGTAGTAGTAGTAGAGGCTGTGATTATCCTAGAGGTAGTAGTAGTAGTAGTAGTAGTAGAGGCTGTGATTATCCTAGAGGTAGTAGTAGTAGTAGTAGTAGAGGCTGAAGAGGTGAGAGTATTAGTAGAGGCTGTGATTATCCTAGAGGTAGTAGTAGTAGTAGTAGTAGTAGTAGAGGCTGTGATTATCCTAGAGGTAGTAGTAGTAGTAGTAGTAGAGGCTGTGATTATCCTAGAGGTAGTAGTAGTAGTAGTAGTAATAGTAGTAGAGGCTGTGATTATCCTAGAGGTAGTAGTAGTAGTAGTAGTAGAGGCTGTGATTATCCTAGAGGTAGTAGTAGTAGTAGTAGTAGTAGAGGCTGTGATTATCCTAGAGGTAGTAGTAGTAGTAGTAGTAGTAGAGGCTGTGATTATCCTAGAGGTAGTAGAAGTAGTAGTAGTAGTAGTAGAGGCTGTGATTATCCTAGAGGTAGTAGTAGTAGTAGTAGTAATAGTAGTAGAGGCTGTGATTATCCTAGAGGTAGTAGTAGTAGTAGTAGTAGTAGAGGCTGTGATTATCCTAGAGGTAGTAGTAGTAGTAGTAGTAGTAGAGGCTGTGATTATCCTAGAGGTAGTAGTAGTAGTAGTAGAGTAGTAGAGGCTGTGATTATCCTAGAGGTAGTAGTAGTAGTAGTAGTAGTAGTAGAGGCTGTGATTATCCTAGAGGTAGTAGTAGTAGTAGTAGTAGTAGAGGCTGTGATTATCCTAGAGGTAGTAGTAGTAGTAGTAGTAGTAGTAGTAGTTTTTTTGGGTGTAGTAGTAGAGGTGTGATTTTGGGTGTTTAGTAGTAGAGGCTGTGATTATCCTAGAGGTAGTAGTAGTAGTAGTAGTAGTAGTAGAGGCTGTGATTATCCTAGAGGTAGTAGTAGTAGTAGTAGTAGAGGCTGTGATTATCCTAGAGGTAGTAGTAGTAGTAGTAGTAGAGGCTGTGATTATCCTAGAGGTAGTAGTAGTAGTAGTAGCAGTAGTAGTAGTAGTAGTAGTAGAGGCTGTGATTATCCTAGAGGTAGTAGTAGTAGTAGTAGTAATAGTAGTAGAGGCTGTGATTATCCTAGAGGTAGTAGTAGTAGTAGTAGTAGAGGCTGTGATTATCCTAGAGGAAGTAGTAGTAGTAGGGGTGATTTAAGAGTAGTAGAGGCTGTGATTATCCTAGAGGTAGTAGTAGTAGTAGTAGTAGTAGAGGCTGTGATTATCCTAGAGGTAGTAGAAGTAGTAGTAGTAGTAGTAGAGGCTGTGATTATCCTAGAGGTAGTAGTAGTAGTAGTAGTAGGCTGTAATAGTCGTAGAGGCTAGTAGAGTAGTAGTCCTAGAGGTAGTAGTAGTAGTAGTAGTAGTAGTAGTAGTAGTAGAGGCTGTGATTATCCTAGAGGTAGTAGTAGTAGTAGTAGTAGTAGAGTAGAGGCTGTGATTATCCTAGAGGTAGTAGTAGTAGTAGTAGTAGAGGCTGTGATTATCCTAGAGGTAGTAGTAGTAGTAGTAGTAGTAGTAGTAGAGGCTGTGATTATCCTAGAGGTAGTAGTAGTAGTAGTAGTAGTAGTAGTAGTAGTAGAGACTGTGATTATCCTAGAGGTAGTAGTAGTAGTAGTAGTAGTATAGAGGCTGTGATTATCCTAGAGGTAGTATTAGTAGTAGTAGTAGTAGTAGTAGAGGCTGTGATTATCCTAGAGGTAGTAGTAGTAGTAGTAGTAGTAGAGGCTGTGATTATCCTAGAGGTAGTAGTAGTAGTAGGGTTTAGTAGTAGTAGTAGTAGTAGTAGTAGAGTTATTTCCTAGTTTAGTAGTAGTAGTAGAAGGCTGTGATTATCCTAGAGGTAGTAGTAGTAGTAGTAGTAGTAGAGAGGCTGTGATTATCCTAGAGGTAGTAGTAGTAGTAGTAGAGGCTGTGATTATCCTAGAGGTAGTAGTAGTAGCAGTAGTAATAGAGGCTGTGATTATCCTAGAGGTAGTATTAGTAGTAGTAGTAGTAGTAGTAGTAGAGGCTGTGATTATCCTAGAGGTAGTAGTAGTAGTAGTAGAGGCTGTGATTATCCTAGAGGTAGTAGTAGTAGTAGAGGCTGTGATTATCCTAGAGGTAGTAGTAGTAGTAGTAGTAGTAGAGGCTGTGATTATCCTAGAGGTAGTAGTAGTAGTAGTAGTAGAGGCTGTGATTATCCTAGAGGTAGTAGTAGTAGTAGAGGTTGTGATTATCCTAGAGGTAGTAGTAGTAGTAGAGGCTGTGATTATCCTAGAGGTAGTAGTAGTAGTAGTAGTAGAGGCTGTGATTATCCTAGAGGTAGTAGTAGTAGTAGTAGTAGAGGCTGTGATTATCCTAGAGGTAGTAGTAGTAGCAGTAGTAATAGAGGCTGTGATTATCCTAGAGGTAGTAGTAGTAGTAGTAGTAGTAGAGGCTGTGATTATCCTAGAGGTAGTAGAAGTAGTAGTAGTAGTAGTAGAGGCTGTGATTATCCTAGAGGTAGTAGTAGTAGTAGTAGTAGAGGCTGTGATTAACCTAGAGGTAGTAGTAGTAGTAGTAGTAGTAGTAGTAGAGGCTGTGATTATCCTAGAGGTAGTAGTAGTAGTAGTAGTAATAGAGGCTGTGATTATCCTAGAGGTAATAGTAGTAGTAGTAGTAGTAGTAGTAGTAGTAGTATCATAGAGGTCACCACAGGTCATTGTATACAGTGATCAATGAAGTGGCTCCTGTGGGGACTAACATCATGATACTGATCTCATGAACACTGACGGCGCTCGGCCTCCCTCTGGCTGCTGGAGCTAATGCTACGCTAACCAGCTGCTGGAGCTAATGCTACGCTAACCAGCTGCTGGAGCTAATCCTACGCTAACCAGCTGCTGGAGCTAATGCTACGCTAACCAGCTGCTGGAGCTAATGCTACGCTAACCAGCTGCTGGAGCTAATGCTACGCTAACCAGCTGCTGGAGCTAATGCTACGCTAACCAGCTGCTGGAGCTAATGCTACGCTAACCAGCTGCTGGAGCTAATCCTACGCTAACCAGCTGCTGGAGCTAATCCTACGCTAACCAGCTGCTGGAGCTAATGCTACGCTAACCAGCTAACATCACAGTGACGAACATGGCTGACAGGATGAAGCGCTGCTCAGCTCACGCTGAGCCGGAGGTCCGCGTCACGGTGACTCAAATATTAATGTGATGTGTTGAGATTTGGCCTGTTATTTACCGTCTGTTAGCTTCGGCGGCTGGTCGGTGCTCGACTGCAGGCTGCACCACGTGGCGCTGGATTATGTTCGGCCGTTTGTTTCAGAGGAGAAACTCCCTCTGTAGCATTTACAGTTTAAGAGGTTATTTCATTAAATTTCTGTTTCTGATTGACGTGTAAATCAGCGTACAGCGTGCTGAGCTGTATCTCAGATCGATCTTCAGGTTCTCATTTACTGCTGACCTTTTATATACCTCTGAACATCACCTGTAACCCAAACCCCGCCCCTCTACAAAAGAAAACGATTTATGTTATGTATCTATATTAGAAATATCATTTTGATATCAGCATCTAAAGCCTGCTCTCATAATGAATAAACAGCATGTTGAGACTCATCCTCTGTGAATGACTGAAATATTAATGATGTTAACAATATGACCCTTCAGTACATTACATAATAATTGAAGCTTTTTCCTCTGCACATACTCTGTTCTAGCAAATGCACACAGATGTGACGACGGGTCAGATCCACGCCGAGCTGCAGGATGGCGTCGCTGCTCTGGAGGAAGTGGTGTCGGCGCTGCAGGAGCTGAGCGGGAAGCTGCGAGACCAATCACAGTGATCAGTAAAGACTAATCAGAGGCAGACAGACTCGGCTCCAGTGATCAGCCTGACGTATCAGTGAACACCTGGACAGGTAGCCTCTGTATTTCCAGCCTGGACTGATGGAGACGACGTTTCTGAAGCTGGTCCAGTATGGAGGGATAACGGTGTAACCAGCAGCTGCTCGTCATCTCTGGAGCGTTACGTCTGCTACCGGGCTTGTTTCTGCCACCGACAGGTAGACGCTGTCACTACTGTCTGAGAACACCATGCAAACCACCCTAAAGAGAAATAAAACCATTTTCTTACCTTTTACCTGAACCGGTCTGTTTGTTATCGTGTGAAATATGAATATCCAGTTACTCAAATACATACGGTTGGCCATCAGATTCAAACATCCACGTAGGCTAAATGATCTGAATATTGACCCAGATGTTGTGGATAACACCCAGCTAAGCTTTCTGTACTCCTTGGCCGTGGCGGGCGACATCGACAGGTGAAATGCTGGTGACAGGTATAGAAAACACTAGTTGTTGGATTCCTTGGCCTGCCATGAATCTGTCTGCTGAGTCCTCTTCAGAGCTTCCTGACTGCTGCTCAGGCACAGTGACGCTTTACTGGACAAGCTGAGTCATGTTTCAGTTTGTTTGGGACTGGAGCCACAGCAGAGACAGAAAGCACTCAGAAAGAAAGCACTCAGAAAGAAAGCACTCAGAAAAAGGCATGCTGCTACTACGCCTGAGGGGCTGATAACCTAATATACAATACTATAATATACAATATGATATAATATATAATATAATACAACACAATACGAGCATGCTGCTACTACGCCTGAGGGGCTGATAACCTAATATACAATACTATAATATACAATATGATATAATATATAATATAATACAACACAATACGAACATGCTGCTACTACGCCTGAGGGGCTGATAACCTAATATACAATACTATAATATACAATATGATATAATATATAATATAATACAACACAATACGAGCATGCTGCTACTACGCCTGAGGGGCTAACCTAATATACAATACTATAATATACAATATAATATAATATATAATATAATATAATACAATACAATATAGTCCGGCTTGGGACTCTTCTGTGTGGAGTTTACATGTTCTTCCCGTGTCAGTGTGGGTTTTCTCCAGGTCCTCCTGTTTCCCCCCACAGTCCAAAGACATGCAGGTTAACTGCTGACTCTAAATGTCCCGTAGGTGTGGACGTTAGTGTGAACGGTTGTCTGTCTCTATGTTGTCTGTCTCTGTGTGTCCTGTGATGGACTGGAGACCTGTCCAGGTGAACCCGGCCTTCGCCCAATGCCAACCCCTAATGGGATAAGCGGTTGACGATGGATGGATAATATAATATAAGATATTATAGCCAGCTGAGGCGGTTTGGGCAATGGTAAGGATGACCCCTCCGCCGCCGACCCAGGTAAGAGGATGAGGATGAAGATGGGTTTAACATAATGATAATTGTACTCTGTGAACAAGGCTGTGTTGAAGTCAGCTGGAGGGAGGTTAGCAACGCTAGCGGACGGTGGGCAGCACAGTCCTGCTCGACTGCTAACGGAGCTCCTGACGCAACCGGAGCTGCCGTTATATTCCACCTCTCCGCCACGTGAGACACATAATAATAATAATAATAAACGGTAAACGAGGGTCGGCTGTCTGGTCATTTTTTCTTTTTTTAAATTAGCATCCGTAGTTGACAAAACTGAATGTTTGTTTTCTGACCTGCTGTATCCACGGTTAGGTTTAGGAAATGATCGGGCCGGGGTTAAACAGAGGGGGGTTGACTGCTGGAAACAGGAAACAGCAGCGGTGTCATATCAAGTACATTGATAAAGTTTCCTCATGGGGCGTTACAGTCTGGAAAGCAGACGACACCCTCTGTCCTTCATCACCCTCAGTTTGGACGAGTGAAACCTTCACGGGAACTAAGATGGAGGACTTCTGTAGTTCCTCTGCTCAGTTCTGAGTAACGATTTAAACACAGTCCCACAGTTTTGTCCCCGTGTTGACACCGTAGTTCAGACTTTAGTACTCGGAGCACCACCTCCGCTCTGCGTGCTCGGCTATTAAAAACCAGAGCGCACACTCGGACGCTCGGAGAGGTCATTTCCTGAGAGATAGCGAGTGCATGCAACACACACACACACACACACACACACACACACACACACACACACAGAAGGAAATGACCAGGGTTTTTATCTGACTTGTGTTTTAGTCTGGCCGGTTTATCGCAGCCTCTGCTGTCGCAGATAAAGATGGAAAACAGAAATGCTGTAATGAAAGCCTCTGTTCCTGGATGGTTTGGTTGTTATCTCGAGGGACTGGGATGCTACAGCAGTATGTAATGTTGAATATGTGTAGTAGATGGTGCTTCGAGGCACTGGGCAGAGTAGTCTCAGCGTACTACATGTACGTACTACACGAGGTAACACTCAGGTTAACTGGATGCACGTTTCCAGCCTCATGACCCGTTTCAGGCCCCGTGTCATCCAGTCATCCCCACATTGTATCACAGGATCAGTCAGCAACGCATGAAGAGGGATTTGCTGCTGCATGTCGGCACATAAAGGACGGCTTAAACACTGAAGCTCCCGGTATCAGAGACACCGTTTCAGTTCGGACATCTGAATGTTAGTTTGGATCAATTTCTTTAACTTTTGTTGAGATTTATTGATGAAGCCACATCACATGAGGCCTGAGGTCTGTTCACCAGCTCGTCTGACAGTGAAATTGTGGGTTGGACAGATAACCAGTGATAACCATCACTAAGCAGGCTCATGGTGACCTCTGCCTGGTTCTCTACATTAAATATACACAACCATTTTACTCTCAGCTCATTATACTCTAAAGGAAACACACTTATTAAGACGGTGTTCTCTGGGGGTCCTGGTAGCTCACCTGGCTGAGTCCTCACCTCG
>CAMQGK010000242.1:1052500-1122500 GCA_947000775.1 Pterois miles | reverse complement strand
CTGCAGGTTTGAATCTGGCTTGGGCTCCTTCTGAGTGGAGTCTCCATGTTCTCCCTGTGTTAGTGAGGTTTTCTCCAGGTGCTCCGGTTTCCCCCACAGTCCACAGACATGCAGCTTAACTGATGACTCTAAAATGTAAATAGGTGTGAATGTGAGTGACGGCCTGGCGACCTGTCCAGGGTGAAGCCCACCTGGGATCACCTCCAACTGTCCTGTGATCCTGGGTGGGTGGATGGATGGATGGATGGATGGATGGATGGGTGGATGGATGGATGGATGGATGGATGGATGGATGGGTGGATGGGTGGATTGATGATGGATGGGTGGATGGGTGGATGGATGGATGGATGGGTGGATGGATGGATGGATGGATGGGTGGATGGGTGGATTGATGGATGGATGGGTGGATGGGTGGGGTGGATGGATGGGTGGATGGGGGATGATGATGGATGGATTGATGGGTGGATGGATGGATGGGTGAATGGATGGGTGGATTGATGGATGGATGGGTGGATTGGGGTATGATGGATGGGTGGATGGGTGGGTGGATGGATGGGTGGATGGATGGATGGATGGGTGGGTGGGTGGATGGATGGATGGGTGGGTGGATTGATGGATGGATGGGTGGGTGGATGGATGGATGGATGGGTGGGTGGGGATGGGTGGATTGGATGGATGGATGGGTGGATTGATGATGGATGGTTGTGTGTTGGGTGGTGGTGTGTGTGTGGATGGGTGGGTGGATGGATGGGGGTGGATTGATGATGGATGGATTGATGGGTGGATGGATGGATTGGGTGAATGGGTGGATTGATGGATGGATGGGTGGATTGATGATGGATGGGTGGATGGGTGGGTGGATGGATGGGTGGATTGATGGATGGATTGATGGGTGGATGGATGATGGATGGGTGGATGGGTGGGTGGATGGATGGGTGGATTGATGATGGATGGATTGATGGGTGGATGGATGATGGATGGATGGGTAGATGGATGGATTGATGGATGGATTGATGGGTGGATGGATGATGGATGGATGGGTAGATGGATGGTTTGATGGATGGATTGATGGGTGGATGGATGATGGGTGGATGGGTAGATGGATGGATTGATGGATGGATTGATGGGTGGATGGGTGGATGGATGGATAAGCATTTCCAACAATTATCACAGTTGGTTATTTAGTGATAATGAGGTTGTGAAGATAAGGGAATGGTGTAATGTCTTAAGTTAAGGGGATACTTAAGGCGTTTTGTGCTGGGGCTTGCCTGCCTGCAGTGATCTCTACCTCCTGCTGAGGGACAGTGCTGCTGAAACTGGAGAGTTTCCACGGAGGGAAGTCAGTGTCAGTTTACAGACTGAGTGTGCGTGGGGTGGGTCAGTCAGTGAGCGTGTCTGTGGGCGGGGGCTCCGGTTCGGGTCCCCTGACACAGCTGGGCCCCCCACCCCCACCCTGACGTCACGGCTGGAGGGAGGCTGCTGGAGCGACCGACTCGGTTCACCTCCGGCAGACAGACTTTCCTGGAGTCCTCCTGCGGACCGAGAGGAGCGGATCTCAGGACCCGCAGCAGCTCGGAGGCCCCGCGGCCACAGGGAGACACAGAGCGGACCTACTTTCTCCTCCACCCCGAGGACCGTGTCCACGGTACATGTCCATTATTTACGTGGTCCACAGCGTCCCAGCGTGAAGCCGCCGCTCCCCTCCGGTACCGCGAGCGTCTCTGGTGCTCCCCAAACCGGGTCGGAGGTCGGAAACGTCGCCTTCAGGAATATGCTCAGGAGTCCAGTCGGTTTCCCGACTCACCAGAAGTAAAAGGAAAGTTTCACGGAGTCAAAGTAACCTGGACTACCCCCCCCTTCCCCCGACCCTTTCCCCTCGGTGTGGATATGGCGTGGATTACGTGGGGCCTCCTCCTCTGCTTCGGCTGGTTCCTCTCCCCGGTGTGCGTGGCGGAGCAGCAGCAGAGCCGCGGCGGCTTCCGGAGGCTGTACGTGCTGCAGCCCGGGACGGGGCCGGCCGGAGCGGACGGCGGGGTGCGAGTCAGTTCCATCTCCACGCGTCACAGCGCGGCGGGGCAGCCGCACACGTACAACGTGGAACTCACCGCGGACTTCGGCGGCCAGGTCCGGACCCGCAGGATGGGGAACCCGGCGGCTTCAGCCCCGCAGCTCGGCCAGCAGCAGAGCGGACAGCCGCTGTCTGGGTAAGAAAGTCTGGCTCCAGCTCGGTGTCAGGAGGGAAGGAGGGAGAGGGAAGGAGGGAAGAGGGAAGGAGGGAGAGGGAAGGAGGGAGAGGGAAGGAGAGAGAGGGAAGGAGGGAGAGGGAGGAATGTGAGCTGCTGGGGAGGAGAAGGGACCGGATTACTTCCTGTCCTGTTAGGACTTCCTGACTGGTGTCTTGTCTTATCTTACCTTATCTTACCTTACCTTATCTTATCTTATCTTACCTTATCTTATCTTACCTTATCTTATCTTACCTTATCTTACCTTATCTTATCTTACCTTACCTTATCTTATCTTATCTTACCTTACCTTATCTTGTCTTACCTTACCTTATCTTATCTTTCCTTATCTTATCTCATCTCATCCTATCTTACCTTAAGGGCACCTACCAGGAGTTGATCCTGGTTGTCTGCAGATCCGTGGGCTGCTCAGCCCGTCTGACCTGATGAACGAACCCTGTCTGCTGCTGGATTAGATTCATACTGATGCTGTTGTCTAATTGTGATATGATGCAGTCAGTCCCAACACAAACCAGATGAATCTCAGCCTCAAAGGTAATAAACCCTATTCAGGTAACAACCCTTAATAAAGGTTCATCTTATCTTAAAGAGTCGTAGTGGCTCACTATCCATCTCCAGCATCTCAGGCTCCAGCTGCGCTGACTGAAGCTGCGGCTGAAGCTGCGGCTGAAGCTACGCTGACTGAAGCTACAGCTGAAGCTACGCTGACTGAAGCTGCGCTGACTGAAGCTGCGGCTGAAGCTACAGCTGAAGCTGCGCTGACTGAAGCTGCGCTGACTGAAGCTGCGGCTGAAGCTACAGCTGAAGCTACGCTGACTGAAGCTGCGCTGACTGAAGCTACAGCTGAAGCTGCGCTGACTGAAGCTACAGCTGAAGCTACGCTGACTGAAGCTGCGGATCTCAGCGAGCACTAAGCAGTTGGTTCGCTGTTGTGAAGGCCCTGCACACAGTTTGATAGGAAGTGAAATTTAATGTATGATAAGGATCATTATGAAATCTGCATCTGCAGTTTGCAGCGTCTTGTTCCCATGACTGAGTTTCTATCCAGCTGTGCTCGCTGTCCTTTATATCTTTTTGTCTGGTCTTGATATGAAGCCAGTATTGTATTATTGCTCTGGAAATTCAGAAGCCCAACAGTTACCAACAGCGATTTGCTTCGCTCACAAAGGTCAGCTTAGGTTGAAGTTCAACAGATTTCAACTTTCGATGGACGTCTGCTCAGAGCCGCCGCCGCACGGTGCATCCACATTAACGGGGAGGCATGTTCCTCCATGAACACTCCTCCGTTATTAGTTGGCCGAGCAGAGGTCTGATCACCCCGAGTGAGTGAAAACACCTGGCTGGGTCTGCAGAGCCTTCAAAATCAAGCTACGTGCAAACGTAATGGAATCAACTAAGTTAGTGTAATGTGTTCACATACAAGGAATTTCATTGGTTTCAAATGAGAGTAACGGCGAACAACACGTTGACCCGAGTCAGACAGACTAGTTCAGAATAGACAGGACTGTTATGGACACATATGTGACGGATATGTGTGTGTACTGTGTGTGTGTATATATATATATATATATATATATATATATATATATATATATATATATATATATTTGGCTGTACGGTTGTGCCTTAACCCTTAATGTGCCATGCTGTGGAGTGAAGTGTGGGGAACCACGCTGCAGGCGACCACAGAATGACCTGGTCCCTTACAGGTCACAGATCATGTACTCAGAGGCTGCTGAGTGTCGGGTGTTCGTCTCCACCTGTGGTGATCCAGGGTCCAGTTTCAGTTCGGATCATAGACAGAGGGCCCGTCGGTCTAATAGTTTGATTGGTGGCCGATCAGAAGGGCAGATCAGGTGACGCATCGGTTCTGAAGTAAAACGTTTTCACTGCTCATTTTCCTGCTTTCTGCTCTGCTCTTTAATTCATTCTGGTCTGATCTAGTAAAAACGATATAGACCTGATGTATGATATTGATTAGCAGATGTATTCCATGATTGACAGCTCTTGACTGACTTTCCTGCTCTGAGAGAGAGACGAGCAGACACACACATATCGGTCGTAATGTCCGGTGAGAAGACGTATCTATAAGCACTATCAGTAGTAAAATACTAAAACTACATTTCCACATTTCCTCCTGTCAGTGAATGTTCATATGTGATGGATGTGAGGCTGGTTTCTGACTCTTTGAAAGGCTAAACGCTAACATGAACTGAAGCAAAATATTTTTAAACGTGGATTTTGGAAATGATTGCGTCCGGCTGTGAAATTATCAGACATGTTTGGATCATCACTGGAATCTAACCTAACCTAATATTAATACTGAGCTGGTTTGTAACCGCTACAGACGGCATTATCTCCATTTTAAGTTTAATAAACACAAATAATATTTTACAGGAATTTCTCCCGTTTGTCTGGGACCAGCGCCTACAGTGGGACGATCCTCAGCAGTACTGAATATCAGCATCAGTACTCTTACTTCTTATTGCTTACCACCAGTGGTATTTTATTCCTCGGATGGCGAAGGCGTGACCCGCCCTGGCTCTGATAGGGTTATCCTGATCTTCTTACCCTAAACCTAACCAATCCCACTCATTTCTAGTTGTAAGCAGCCTCCACCCCTACGCCGTAGGGGCTGTGTGCTGGTGTGTCTACGTCGCAGTTACACGGCCGAAACACTAGTCGTCATGTGTTGAGTGTCTTCTGGTAACTTCGAACCATGGCGACTGAAAGTGAGCAGACCTTGCTGGAGTTAGGCCTGACCGAATCGGAGGAGACGGCGTGTCCGACCATTGAACCGGTTCAGGCGCAATGATCTCTGGTCTCTGACAAACATGGACCATGAACTCCTGTCTAACCGAGTCTCAGTCTAAACGTATAGCGAGATTAATGCTGAGGAAAAAGGCCTTTGGCATTCCTGGCGTTATCCAGTTTAATCTGTAGGCCAGCTGATTTATTATAGCATACAGTTCTATATATGCAGTATTATATTTGTGTATAATTTGATTTGTATCAATAGCTACATAAAAAGTTTTTATTAACTAAATATACATTTATGTTACAAACTAGAAATGTATATTGTACGAAGGCCCAATGTGTGTTCATAGAAATACATTTAAATTGGGTGAAATGGGGTGTATTGTATGAATATTAATATATCCCAGACTGCTGAGTTCGGGTGCTGCCACTAGACAGACCAGAGCAGCAGAATCACTTGTTGACCAGCGTGGAGAAATGGACCCATCACTGGGCCGATTCTGCTTCCAGCAAATAGTGATCGGCCCCAGAATCCCCGATTGTAACGCCCCTATCGAGAGTCCTCAACCGATCCAAGATGTGGTGACTCACATCGTCATCTCAGCCAATGTCTCTGACGAGGAGGAGTCACGAGTTCCCGGGTCGGTTCAGCTTCCAGCAGCCTGACTCGACTCAGCTCTCTGTGGACCTTTTCCAAACCAAAGTTTTGTAGTAAATCTAAGCTTTGAGATTCATGCTGGTATTGGAAGGCTAATAAAACTACCACAGGAAACGGTACAGCTCAGCAACCTCAGTATCATAGGAAATTCCTGCCTTCCCAGTCATATTTAGTATCACAGGGCCAAACCACATCTCATGAGCTCTGTGTTTGGGATGGCGCTCCAGTCTGGAAAACATCCGGTGAGAACCGGCGGAGCCCAGCAGATCTGGGCCAGAGCTCTGATAACACTGGTGGAACATTACAGCATACGGTGACGTGACTTGTCTCAAACCCCCAGAACAGCGTGGACAGCAAATTTAACGAGGCGTTACAGACCCTGGATGAAATGTGACATGGCCTGTTTCTGACCTGAGATGTGTTCAGGAACCGCCTCCAGCTTCAACAAGTAAAGACCAATCACAGCCCGGCACACGATGCTTCGGTCCAGTCAGGTGTAGAGAAACGGTTGATGTTGTTATTTGAGTCAAAGCGACTGTCAGTCATGTAATGTAAAGGTAGAAGAGCGGAGAAAGGCGCTTTAAACGCAGCTCAACTGTTGTGCTTTGTGTTTGCAGGGTGAATGTGTGTGGAGGGCAGTGCTGCCATGGATGGAGTCGAGCTCAGGGGTCGCAGCGCTGCACCAAGCGTAAGTCTACACTCCTCAAACACCGAGGCCTGCTTCAAAACCTCTTTCACTTTTTGCTCCTTGTTGTGTATAGTTAGAAAAAGACCAAATGAAACCCGGATCATGCGTCATTATGAATTGCTATGTTGTTTTTCATGGTGTTGCATCCAGAGCAACAATCTGTGACTGAAGGTTTTCAGTCGTCACAGTCTGACATAGCAGCTGATCCCCGATGATGATACCTCACAAACAACAAATCAGTGCTGAAATCGGCTCGTTGACATGTACCATTCTGTTACATTATGATGCGTTCAGGCTCTATTCAGTAACAATGACTATATTATTAATAATACAGAGTATTATTGACTGTAATCTCTCTGAAGTCTATCTGATCCTGTACTCTGGATCACCTAAATGTGGTGTTCTGTAGGTGTAGTTAGTGAGTTAGTAGTGGAACAGATCGAGATGTAAATACCTGAAACAGAAGCTGAAATCCTGATCTCTGGTCTCAGATTCAGCTGGTGGTGGTTTCAGGAGTCGGCCTCACTGCTCCAGTAGTTTAGTCTGTATTCACATTTATCCACAGAGCCAGGAGATGGAGACTCCCAGTCGAGAAGACTCAGAGTTTATAAAATTTGCATTTACATTATTTTGAAATAAACCTTGATCAGACCATTGTCTGTGTCAGATGGCAGGCATTCAAGGTGTGTATTAGAGGGATTATTAGTTATATGAATGTTAAAGATAAACAACTCCATACAAGAATGGAAACATGGAAAATCAAATAAGAGTTGTATAATGATTGTAATTTGTTGAAAGTAAAGGTCTTATAAATTATGAGCGCTAAATACTGTATGTGAAGTTATCGATAGACAAAGTTGCTAAAAGTTTAATGTGGCTTTGAAAGAAAAAGTACAACAGTAACAGTTCAGCCAATCAATGACAATTATCGCTATGGCCTGTCCGTGGAGCCATTAGAGATTAATAAAACGTTTACGGATGATTATGTCTCATTATGTCCATGCATCAGATTTAGATTCAGACTCTGTCATGAGGTGGGAAACCGGACGGTGACTGTGGTCACCTAACTGACTGACTGTGGTCATCTAACTGACTGTGGTCACCTAACTGACTGACTGTGGTCATCTAACTGACTGTGGTCACCTAACTGACTGACTGTGGTCACCTAACTGACTGTGGTCACCTAACTGACTGACTGTGGTCACCTAACTGACTGACTGTGGTCACCTAACTGACTGACTGTGGTCATCTAACTGACTGTGGTCATCTAACTGACTGACTGTGGTCACCTAACTGACTGACTGTGGTCACCTAACTGACTGTGGTCACCTAACTGACTGACTGTGGTCACCTAACTGACTGACTGTGGTCACCTAACTGACTGACTGTGGTCATCTAACTGACTGTGGTCACCTAACTGACTGACTGTGGTCATCTAACTGACTGTGGTCACCTAACTGACTGACTGTGGTCATCTAACTGACTGTGGTCACCTAACTGACTGACTGTGGTCACCTAACTGACTGTGGTCACCTAACTGACTGACTGTGGTCACCTAACTGACTGTGGTCATCTAACTGACTGACTGTGGTCACCTAACTGACTGTGGTCACCTAACTGACTGACTGTGGTCACCTGACTGACTGTGGTCATCTAACTGACTGACTGTGGTCATCTAACTGACTGTGGTCATCTAACTGACTGACTGTGGTCACCTAACTGACTGTGGTCATCTAACTGACTGACTGTGGTCACCTAACTGACTGTGGTCACCTAACTGACTGACTGTGGTCACCTAACTGACTGACTGTGGTCACCTAACTGACTGTGGTCACCTAACTGACTGACTGTGGTCATCTAACTGACTGTGGTCACCTAACTGACTGTGGTCATCTAACTGACTGTGGTCATCTAACTGACTGTGGTCACCTAACTGACTGTGGTCATCTAACTGACTGTGGTCATCTAACTGACTGACTGTGGTCACCTAACTGACTGTGGTCATCTAACTGACTGTGGTCACCTAACTGACTGTGGTCATCTAACTGACTGTGGTCATCTAACTGACTGACTGTGGTCATCTAACTGACTGTGGTCACCTAACTGACTGTGGTCACCTAACTGACTGTGGTCACCTAACTGACTGACTGTGGTCATCTAACTGACTGACTGTGGTCATCTAACTGACTGACTGTGGTCACCTAACTGACTGTGGTCACCTAACTGACTGACTGTGGTCACTTAACTGACTGACTGTGGTCACCTAACTGACTGTGGTCACCTAACTGACTGACTGTGGTCACCTAACTGACTGTGGTCACCTAACTGACTGACTGTGGTCACCTAACTGACTGACTGTGGTCATCTAACTGACTGACTGTGGTCACCTAACTGACTGACTGTGGTCACCTAACTGACTGACAGTGGTCACCCTACCGGTAGAGGAACAATCAGAGGCCATCCAGGCCGGATGGCTTTTCTGTTGTAAGTTCAGGGAACGTCTCCTGGCCCCTCTTCTGGCCATGTATAATAGAAATGTTAGTGTTTTTAATATTTTTCCAACCCCTATCTAACACTCTTTTTTCATAACATTGATGATATTTTGAACAAATTCATCTGGAATCATAAAAAGAGTCCATCTACGGCTATGTATCCTATGAAAGAGGAGGACTTCAGCTCTCCGGTTTAACACGGTATTACCGGCTCGTCTCCAGCTGCAGTGGCTGTTTCTCCGTGGCATCAGGACTTCCTCGTAAGCTTTGCTCATATTCAGCTCAGGGCAAACAGACGAGGAGTCCTTAGAAACACCATCTCAGTGTGGTACTCTGCACAGTACCATGCAGGTGTTTTATACCTGGGGAGCAGATGGTGGATTGAAGACGTGGTGTAGGTCCAGACGGTAGCCTGCTGTCATTCATTCAGCAGTGTGAGAAATCCAACCTCCCCAGAAAGCATCTTCAAGTACTTACAGCTGAAACAGTTTGTCCCGCATGCAGTATAATCAGTTGTCTGTACTACTGTACTACTGTACTACTGTCTATTCTACTGTCTAAAACGGAGGAACTAACTCTCCCACATGAACGTTAAAGGTCACTTCTTCTTGTTTTATGACTGATGGTTGATTGTTGAAGCTAGAGGCATGAAGAACTGATATGAAGGTTTATTCATGGGAAACAGCTTGTTTTCAGGCCCAGACTCAAAAGTAGCTCATTATATACAGTATTTTATACGTCGCAGAGAAGATGTTCCTGAATATTCCAGTTGTTGTGTAAAGAGGACAAACGTCCATGAATTGGTTGTGTATGGGAAGACGCAGCACAGATCTGCAGCGACTGTGGAGGAGTGTGTTGAATGTAAAAGCCTTTTAATGGGAAAGGAAATTCCTGTACGAGCCCAGCTCTGTGAGCTGGGAATCTACCCTGAAGACTGAAAACTCTGCAGCAGTCACTGCTCACTGGCTTCGGCCTCGTACAGTCCCGGAGGATAACTGCTCTAATGTGGAGGAGTTTGGATATACCCACATACCCTCTGCTGGAATGTGGATGAAGGACCTGGCGGCCCGTCCGGCTTTGCAGAGACTTACACTGTAAAAAGGAAAGCATCTCTCTCTGAATCCTGATTGGTTTAAAATTGTCTGCAAACTGCTGTGACTTTGTCTTTATTAGTTATTGTTCATTTCTTGTGTGTCAGATTAAAAACACAAACAAACAAACAAACAAAAACCCGTCAACCCTCTACATCCATCCGGTGCCATCTGTTTTTTTTAACCAGAAGTGACCATATTTGGCCAAGAGGGTGGAGCTACAGAGGACTGAGGCTCAGTGGGCGCCGGTCCCGTTAGCATCACAAATGCTAAGTGCTAGCCAGCTAGCTTGGTTAGCAAGATGCATCCGTAACTCCCGTTAACAACCAGGATGCTAATATTTGCTTTTAGGTTGTAGCATTTTTATTTTTCTGATGTGTGTACCTCTGACACTGATACCAGGCAAACTGTCTCTGAGGAGTTTTATTCATTTATTATTATTATTATTATTATTTTAATCAAATATGCTCCAGAAGAACTGAGGATCAACTACAGCTGTTTTACCAGTGTGACAGCGAACGTCTTCATAACTCTTCATAACTTCGGCTGCTTGATGATGACAAAAATCATAATCACCACTGTTCTGGTCAGTATTGAGATGTTGATTATTTAACACTGACTTTAGAAACATTTGACATTTATGTAGAACTGCTGTAGACGTTTTAAAGTTAAGTGGGTCTCGTGCACCTTTAGAGCAAAGTGCAGAGGATCCATATCTGAAGACCTGTGCTCAGGGAAACACTTTAATTATGAACACATTGGTTGTATAGATATGAATGGTAGTGCCATGGCAAAAGTCACAGAGCTTGATAAGAGAGACGGGGTTGGTGTTTCAGGGCAGGTCGGATGGGATATCACTGTGAAATGGATCGCAGCACATTAGTCATATTATCTATATTTCAGCTGCAGAGTCAGCAGTTTCCACAGCGCTGACCTCACGTTGCTCGCTTCACCTGCTACTCCGCTGCTTCAACGCTCCACACCGACCAACTACAGCAGCCCCACAGGGTCAAAACTCAACCTCAGCGTAGGTGGAGACACACTGTACCAGGAGAGGACAGCACAGTGGCGCTAGCTATGAAAGATGTTCAGTAATAAAACGTTTTCATGGTGCTGTTCTCTGCCACCAGCCAGGAGAAGTCGTCCTGTGATAGCCTTCTTATATTTATCTCCTAATCCAAACTTTATGCATTCAGTGTTGTGTCATTTTTTCCCTGTTGTATCAAATATCAATATTTCTCCAAGTATTGAAGTTTTCCAGTATCATGACAGCTTTAACTTCAGGTAGTTTGTCAGGTGATGGTAGTGAACAGCAGTGAGGGGTTAGTAGAGAGTGTAATGGTAACTGACAGACTGAATAATAAAAGGGTATTAGTATTGGGAAGGAAAACCTGCTATTGGAAGGTCTCTAGAGAGTATAGCAGTTTTCTGTAGGTTGTACCTGTTGGATATCAGCGTATCGACTGATGGCGTCACTATGGAGCTGTTAACGGCCCATCAGCGCCATAGAAAGGGGGATATGGAGAAAACAGTACACCTGAAGACCCTGCCGTCCTCCCCTCCTTCCTCACAAACAAGTGGTGCCGTCAAACAGAGCAACCAGGGGAAAGAAGAATCGACCTGACCCGGTAGTGGCGCCGCTTTACACATGGAGCCATTTAGTGGTGTAGGAGTTAATCCAGTGTTACATGTCAGTCAGTGTCCCCCATAATAAAACACAGCAGATATGCATGATGTTTCCTCAAAGACACAGCTAGTCACAGATGAAGTAATGACCTTTTTGTCCGTCTTTCTATGGTACAAGTCTTGTTGCTGCAGAAGTCAGTCTCTGAACTTCCTGTTTTTAAGGCTGGTCAGTCAGTAATGCGCCTTGTGGACAAAGATGCTTGTGTACTCGCTGGCGTAGAGGACATATTGTGTTTGTTTGCGGCCATAACAACATGTGATTCTGTACGAAACTCATCTGATTGAGGAGAAACGATCAGGAGACGTTCCAGCTGCTCCTCCAGACAGGATGAAGTCAGATGTTGGCAGACTATTGAATCGCAGGTCAGACTGGTGCTTTGTTGAATTTGCCTAAAGTGAACACATCATGGTCGTCTCGCAGACAAGTCCTCTTTGTGACTGTGTGGGCTTGCTCAGTTTACTGAAGGAAAGCAGCCAAAGGGGGAGAATACTGGTGTATTCCTCCATAGCTGGGTATATGTTAATTAAAATCAAATATGATGATTCACATCTGTACTATAAATCTGAACCCGTCTTTTTGGGGCAGATTTGTGCATATTTGAATGAAATTCACATAGAGCCGATCAAATGCAGATTCAGTCTTAACTTCACTGTGTTCTGTCCACCTCAGCCTGCTATCTACATATCTACATATCACAAAGTCTTACCACACGGCAGTGGGGGAGTGGATGAAATGTGACTATCAGGGTCTGGATGATGTTCACGCTCCCTCCACTGAACCACCACTGCAGACACAGTATGAGCTCTCAGAGTGAGTTATCCAACAGTGGGATGATTTCCTGTAGTGGGAGCTAATGGTCCACAGCAGGTAGTAACGTCACACGGTATCCTCCAGCATCGGTCAGTGTCATTGTCAACAGGAAAGGCTGATTATTCTTGATAAGATCTATGTTGATGACCCTTGGTCTCATGTTAATAGCTTTCCTTTATGGTAGCAAGCATGTAGACTGGAAGAGAGGGAAAAGCTGCAGTAGTTGACGACAGCTGACCCAGAGATTTAACACACACCTGGAGGCTATGACATACCGAGGAAATACAAAAAAAAAGTCAGAAAGTCAACAGCAGATCCACAAGTTTGGAGCGTGGTGTGAATCAAGACATGTACCATGTACCATGTAGACGGTCCGACAGCAGCAAAGTGACCACTTTGAATGACAGCCCCCTCATTTGCATAAAGACAGAGAAATGCATGAAGAAATGCAAAAAAGAAAAGTTAAGATAAGGCAAGACTTGGTGAGTTAACCTGTATGGCTGTTGCCCTGCTGTACCTGTTCTCAGCAATGAAGCTGCATTACAAGATCTCAGTGATTACTATGGTGAGTACAGAGTTATTATATCCAGTAGAAGTGATGGCCAGAGGCACAGAAATAAAGATGGACTTGAAGGTGACTAGGTACTGTGGTGGAAGGTGGGAGCAGACGCCATGGACGCTGGGTAACAGCATTCACCAAACTGCTGTATCCTCCTCTGTTACAACAGTGTAAGTGGTTGTTTGTCTTGAGATGAATACTTCACTGGAGTCCAGTCAAAGATGACTCAGTGAATAGCTGGGATGTTTAATCTGACAGGGTTTCTATGGCGTCATTGCTGGCCAGTGGAGAGCTAAGTATATCTCTTCCCAGAGCGGCAGTGAGGCCCATAGCTTCCCACCAGACGGTCTTATCGGAGCGAGTCTGAACTGTGAGGGCCAGCAGTGACTCAGATAATGTGGAATTCAACACCTCATATATCAGCGTCACAGCTTTCCTCAGCTACCTGCTGCTGAGTGAACATCTGTCCCGTCACACGTCAGGTTAAACAGGCCGTTACCATGAAGTCAACGCACTTTTCTCCACAAAGAGAGTCATTATGCCTCGCAGTTTCTGCCTCTCACCTTGTTCCCCGCCACAGGACCACAGCTCTCACTCCCAAAACATGTTTAACCCTTGCAGACCTCAGTGCGAGTGCTGAGGGGTCCCTGAGCTCCCGGCCCGGCGTAGTAAAGGCCTGGGCCTCAACAGGCCGATCCGTGAGTCGTACAGCTAGTCACCTGGGCCTCAACAGGCCGATCCGTGAGTCGTACAGCTAGTCACCTGGGCCTCCACAGGCCGATCCGTGAGTCGTACAGCTAGTCATCTGGGCCTCAACAGGCCGATCCGTGAGTCGTACGGCTAGTCACCTGGGCCTCAACAGGCCGATCCGTGAGTCGTACGGCTAGTCACCTGGGCCTCCACAGGCCGATCCGTGAGTCGTACGGCTAGTCACCTGGGCCTCAACAGGCCGATCCGTGAGTCGTACGGCTAGTCACCTGGGCCTCAACAGGTCGATCCGTGAGTCGTACAGCTAGTCACCTGGGCCTCAACAGGTCGATCCGTGAGTCGTACGGCTAGTCACCTGGGCCTCAACAGGCCGATCCGTGAGTCGTACAGCTAGTCACCTGGGCCTCAACAGGCCGATCCGTGAGTCGTACGGCTAGTCACCTGGGCCTCCACAGGCCGATCCGTGAGTCGTACGGCTAGTCACCTGGGCCTCAACAGGTCGATCCGTGAGTCGTACAGCTAGTCACCTGGGCCTCAACAGGTCGATCCGTGAGTCGTACAGCTAGTCACCTGGGCCTCAACAGGCCGATCCGTGAGTCGTACGGCTAGTCACCTGGGCCTCCACAGGCCGATCCGTGAGTCGTACGGCTAGTCACCTGGGCCTCCACAGGCCGATCCGTGAGTCGTACGGCTAGTCACCTGGGCCTCCACAGGCCGATCCGTGAGTCGTACGGCTAGTCACCTGGGCCTCCACAGGCCGATCCGTGAGTCGTACGGCTAGTCACCTGGGCCTCCACAGGCCGATCCGTGAGTCGTACGGCTAGTCACCTGGGCCTCAACAGGTCGATCCGTGAGTCGTACGGCTAGTCACCTGGGCCTCAACAGGTCGATCCGTGAGTCGTACGGCTAGTCACCTGGGCCTCAACAGGCCGATCCGTGAGTCGTACGGCTAGTCACCTGGGCCTCAACAGGCCGATCCGTGAGTCGTACGGCTAGTCACCTGGGCCTCACAACAGGCCGATCCGTGAGTCGTACGGCTAGTCACCTGGGCCTCAACAGGCCGATCCGTGAGTCGTACAGCTAGTCACCTGGGCCTCAACAGGCCGATCCGTGAGTCGTACGGCTAGTCACCTGGGCCTCCACAGGCCGATCCGTGAGTCGTACGGCTAGTCACCTGGGCCTCAACAGGTCGATCCGTGAGTTGTACAGCTAGTCACCTGGGCCTCCACAGGCCGATCCGTGTCTGTACTTTACTTTTGTGTACTCTTCCTTTTCTTCGTCTTTGTTGCTTGTTGTTGAAAGAAAGGCGGTTTGGTGAATCAGTGTTTCTGACATCACGGCGGCGCTACAGGAACCTGCATCACATGGTGTGAAGGGCGCCAACCACAGCCTGGCCTCTGGCGTGATATTTAACCCTCGACATGCTCGGTAGCAACAGATTCAGCCCAATCTCAAGACTCGTGATAGCTCTGTCCACTATCTTAAAAGCTGAAACCTGCAATGGCCTCCAAGTGACAGTAAGGTTAACAGTAGTCAGGCCAAGTAAACCAAGACCTGACCAGATGAATGATTCCAATCTGAAGATCATGGTGATCAATGAGTCCAATCAGAATATAACCTGTGGTTCTATTTCTCACTTTTAGCTGATTAAATTCTGTTAGAAATAGGCCTACCAGTAGGCTATAGTAGATGTTTGTCATCTTACCTTTTCTATGTCGCTATGTCAGTATTAAGAAGAAGAAGAAGAAGAAGATATTCCTTTATTAGTCCCACAGTGGGGAAATTCAGTTTTACACTCTGTTGTTCACACCGTACATATACATGCGTCAATGGAGAGATGTCAGAGTGAGGGGGCTGCTCCTGACAAGCGCCCAGAGCAGTTGGGGGTTCGGTGCCTTGCTCGGGGGCACCTCGGCAGTGCCCAAGAGGTAAACTGGCACCTCTCCAGCAACCAGTCGGTCTTGGTCCATGGGGGACTTGAACCGGCATCCTCCGCGTCCTAACCCAAGTCCTTAAGGACTGAGCTACTGCCGCCCCCTACTGATGCATTCTGGGAAGATTTTACTCTTTTGGTTTTATAAAAACAACATTTTATCTTCAAAAATCTTTTTAAAAAGAGTGTGTCTCAGAATCAATGTTAATATGGTAGTTTTATTACAGTGGTTAATAGGCCGTCAACCCTGTATGCACCAAAACAACAGCTTGAGAACCCGGCAGGGTTCAAAGGGGGACTGCATGTCAGCATATGCTACATGCTACATGCTGCATGTCAGAACATGCTAAATGCTACATGCTACATGTCAGATCATGCTACATGCTACATGTCAGAACATGCTGCAGGTCAGATCATGCTACATGCCGCATGTCAGATCATGCTACATGCTGCATGTCAGAACATGCTATATACCACATGTCAGATCATGCTACATGCCGCATGTCAGATCATGCTACATGCTGCATGTCAGAACATGCTACATGCTGCATGTCAGATCATGCTATATGCCACATGTCAGAACATGCTACATGTCAGATCATGCTACATGCTGCATGTCAGATCATGCTACATGCTCCAAGTCAGAACATTCTACATGCTACATGCCACATGTCAGATCATGCTACATGTCAGATCATGCTACATGCTACATGTCAGATCATGCTACAATCATGCTACATGCTACATGTCAGAACATGCTGCAGGTCAGATCATGCTACATGCCACATGTCAGAACATGCTACATGCTACATGTCAGATCATGCTACAATCATGCTACATGTCAGAACATGCTGCAGGTCAGATCATGCTACATGCCACATGTCAGATCATGCTACATACTACTTGCTATAAGCTACATGCTACATGCTACATGTCAGATCATGCTACATACTACTTGCTATAAGCTACATGCTACATGCTACATGTCAGATCATGCTACAATCATGCTACATGCTACATGTCAGATCATGCTACAATCATGCTACATGCTACATGTCAGATCATGCTACATACTACTTGCTATAAGCTACATGCTACATGTCAGATCATGCTACATACTACTTGCTATAAGCTACATGCTACATGTTAAAAGGGAAGGAAAACTGGGTTTTATTCTTTTAATTGTTTAAGTTGTGAAGACCAGTTCATTTAAAGGGGAATGTAGCCTCCATTTTAAATTGCTGTTCTTAGTAAGATGAATAAACTTCATACTTTTTTATGAACAGCATTTTCTTGTGCTTTTACTTTCAAATTAAGTCAATTTAATATCAGAAAAATTACTTTTAATACTTACTGGCGACCTGTCCCGGGTGAACCCTGCCTTCGCCCAATGCCAGCTGGGATCGGCTCCAGCCCCCCCGCGACCCCTAACGGGATAAGCGGTTGGCGATGGATGGATGGATGGATGGACTTTGGCACAGTAAATATCAGGCACTTAAAGACTTTTACTCCAGTAATATTTTAATACTGAGGTCACTAACAGGCGGACCATAGTCCGGTCCGGACCCAGAAGCTGTCCCATACGGACCCGGACCTACATCCAGAACAGAAAGTCTTTGACTTCTACTAAAGTCATTTCCTGGTTACAGTGTCTGTACGTCTACTCAGTGTGGCGTTCAGGGACTTCGTCCACCGCTGGGAGACCATCCAGAAAGATAGTAGAGCATCCATTTATGAAGCACAAAGCCTGTCGCACAGATGACATGGAAGAAGTTTACACACTGTACTCCAACACACAATACAATACAATACAATACAATACAATACAATACAATACAATACAATACAATACAATACAAAGGAAGCTGATAGCAGATAACACACACATCCGACTGACTGTATTCCATCCTCACCATAAACATGCTGTTATTTTACTGGTGTTCCTACTAATATGATCAATACTGAACCCAAGTCCTAGCATGTTGAGGTCGTGAGGTGTGATCGTAAAGGTGTAAAACCTGAGAAGGATGCGTTCAGAGTGTGAGAAGCCAGCAGATGACTGAGGAAGAGGCCCAGGGTCTAATTAGTGGCTTTGAGATTGACGAAAGTGATTAATGAATGGGAAACTGAACGGCTGATGAAAGACATGTGTTGGGGTGAGGAAGAATGATCTCCTCTGTGGTCGTCCACATTTTTTCAAGACGGTCTCAATGTTAAATCAATGTACTGAGTCTTATTACAAATTAGACCCGGTCCAGTCTGTAAACATCTACCCCTCGTGACTGCTATGATGCCATTTGACTGATGAATTATAAACCTGAACGTCTCCTGTGTGCTTTAAACAAAGTGTTTGTGTGTGTCATACGCTGTTTCCATCACTTTTCATGTGCCTTTGAGAAGAGACTGTCCACTGTCATCAGTATGGGGGGCTTAATGTGGGGGCTTAATGCATCCCCTAGGGGGGTCTTTGTAACCGCTGGTTACGTCTGACATGGCAACCTGGTTTGACTGAAGCACACTGAGACCCCACTGCTGTATGTCAGTCAGCTGCTGCACCTTAGTGAAAAGCTCTCAAATTCACTGAAAGGGATTTAGTTGGTGATACAACATTAAAATAAAGACATCTGTGAAAGTGAGCAACAACAGCAACATCTGTCTCCAGAAACACTGCGGCTGTTCCTCTGGACAGTCCACATCCACACCAACCAACGTCTTACAGTTTTCATTGGAATGACTTAGTGCTGAAGAAATAATCCCAGGACAGTGTGATGTGTGGGAACCACCCATCTTAAACCCACATCCCAAACCTCATTGGACAAGGAATCCCTCCTCCTCACAAATCCCAATTTAACCACTGATTATGAACTACAATTAGTCAAGAGAGCAATCGGAGCCAGTTTATCATAAATAATGTTGACTCTGGTAGAAACAGGCCAGAAACGAAGGAGGGGACGGGGGCTGGGATCTCTACTTTGTTGCTGCTACGTTTACCTCACTTTTTATTGAGGAACTGCCAAAATACACATAGTTGAACACAAGTGCAACACATCCCTCTAAGCCACTGCGTTAGTCCGGGTGTTTGGTCCACATAAGCTCAATTTATGACTTTCACACCAGCCTAAACTAACCGAGTCAAATGGCAAACACTCCAGAGTCTGTTCGTCAGGTGTGAAAGCACATTTAAACATCTACATTTAAAACCAGTGACGTATGGTTGTAAATTCCTTCCTTTGTTTTTATACTTTCACCTTCTAATATAATTGTAGATTCCCCGCAGCGCAAGAATGAATGATGTGCAACGTGCATGAGTGCATTTAAAATCATGAAACATCAGGTCCAATTTATCCATATGCATGCATCTATTTCACTGTCTTGTATCTTACTACCATCACTCATCTTCATTCTCCATCTGTTTCTCCTTCCTCTCTTTCTTTTCTCCTCTCTCTGCTCTGTCTGTTTCTGTGCTGTAGCCAACTGCATCCCTCAATGCCAGAACGGAGGAATGTGCCTGAGGCCTCAGCTCTGTGTCTGCAAGCCTGGCTCAAAGGGGAAGGCATGCGAACAGAAGACGGTGCCCACACACCCCTTTCCAGGACTGCCTGAGACCGGGCCCACCAACGGGCACACCACTGGTAACTCAAATGGACATACTACTGGACACAATGTGGTACCACAGCGGCCAATACCTCAGCAAGTTCATCCTAATAGTTATGCCTCTGCTCCCTCTCCATCTAACAACATGGCTCAGATGAAACTAAGCGTCAAGTCGGCCCCCCAGCTTGTGCGACCACATTACATCCAACAGCACATCCAGCAACAGTAAGTGAAACGCTTACGTTCAACATTTACAGTATTTGTTCCAAACTGTCTTCTGCCAGCTTCAAATGAATGTCCTGTTTTAGTTAAAACATGGTAAATTGTTGTCGTGGGCTTGACAGGGAGCAATAAAGAAAGATGTAAACAGACAGATGGTTATAATCACCTGTAAAGTTATATAACTGCTATTCAGTTTTATCCAAAACATACTGTTTGCTTGTACCTCAAAGGACTTGTGTGTCCTGAGGAGACAAAGCTGGGATTACACTGGAAGTTTGTGTTATCTGCCCGGTTAAGTCTTCAGCATTCTTCTTCTTCTTCTTCTTCTTCTTCTTCTTTTTTATTACTATTACTATTAATAGTTTAGTGTTGGCTGGGTCTTGGCCCACGGGGCCTGGCCAGGCTCAGCTCTGTGGGCCCACCCTGCAGGGATAGTTATTGGGGTTGGGTGAAGTGTGAGTCAGGTGGGGATCGAGACATGCGAATCCCCATCGCAGACTGGCTCTTGGCACGTGGAACGTCAGTTCTGATGCGGTAAGTGGAGTGATACCAAGTAGATATAGTTGAGCTCACCTCCACATGTAGTGCCACATTCCTGGAGAGGGGCTGGACTCACCTTTTCCATAGCTGCCCAGGTGAGAGGCACTGGGCGGGTGTGGGGATACTCACAAGCCCCTGGCTGAGCACCGCTGTGTTCGAGTTCTCCCCGGAAAATGAGAGGGTCACCTCTGCAGCTGCGAGTCACTGGGTCCTCCCAGTGACTCGCAGTCTCTGACTGTTGTGTTTGCTTATGCACCAAACAGCAGCTCAGAGTATGTAGCCTTTTTGGAGTCTCTGGCATCCTGGAAGAGGCACAGACTGGGGACTATAGTTGTCCTGGGGGGCTTCAGTGCTCATGTGGGCAACAATGGAGAAGCCTGGAGGGGGGTGACTGAGAGGAATGGCCTGCCTGATCTAACCTGAGTGGTGTTTTTTTGTTGGACTTCTGTGCTAGTCATGGATTGTCCATCACAAACGCCATGTTCAGACATAGGATTGTTAGTAAGTAAGTACATGGTACCAAAACCATCTAGGCCAATGATCGATCATTGACTTTGTGGTGGTATCACTGGATCTGTGGCCGTAAATCTTGGACACTCGGGTGAAGAGAAGTGCAGAGCTGTCAACCGATCAACTGAAACCCAAATGTGTTGTGAGGGTGAACTGGGAACGTCAGGCTGTGGCCCTTGTCCACAAGATCTTCAACTCCCACCTCTTGAGGAATTTCACAGCCGCTTCCACAGTGGAGGCTGGGAACATGGAATCTAAGTGGGCCATGTTCAAAGCCTCTATTGCGGAAGCGGTTGCTAGTAGTTGTGGCTGGAAGGTCATCGGTGCCTATTGTGGCGACAACCTGCTGGTGGACACGAGTGGTGAAGGAGGCCGGCAAGCTGAAGAAGGAAGCCTTGATGGCTTGGTTGGCCCAGGACTCCCCGGAAACAGCGGACAGGTACCGGTTGGCCAGAAGTGCTGCAGCTGCAGCGGTCGCAGAAGCAAACACCCGGGTGTGGGAAGAGTTCAGGGAGACCATGGAAATGGAGAATGACATTTGGTTGGCCTCAAAGAAAACTGTTAGACGACTCAGAAAGCGAAAGCAGGGCTTGACTAAAGGCTGTGTTCAGCGGGGAAGAAGAACTGCAGACCCAGACTACAGATATCATAGAGTGGAAGAAGGAGCACTTTGAGGAAATCCTGAACCCGATCGACGTGTCCTCCATAGAGGAGGCAGAGTTTGAAGACTCAGGGGTAAGTTTGTCCATGTTCTTGGGAGAGGTCATTGAGGTAGTCAAAAAGCTCCACAGTGACAAGGTGCCAGGGGTAAATGAGATTCGCCGTGAGATGCTGAAGCCTCTGGACGTTGTCTTGGCTAACATGCCTCTTCAGTGTCGCATGGAGGTCAGGTCAGGACAGTACCTGTGGAATGGCAGACCAGGGTGACCTCAGAGTTGTGTCTCTGTTGTTTGCAGGTGATGTGGTTCTGTTGGCTTGGTGTTCCATCATCAATGAAGATCAATGATCCGTCCCAGAAGAAGCCATGCAGCACAACCATGACATTCCCTCCACTGGGTTTCACAGATGAGCTGCTGTGTTTGGATCATGAGCAGATACTTTCTTTCTCCATCACTTTGGTAAAGGTTCATCTTTGTCTTGTCGGTCCAGAAAACTTTGTCCCAGACCTGTTGATCCTGGTCTCTGTCCTTGTAGTCTGGTTCCAGTCTGTCCTTCCTCTTCTCATTGCTAATGAGTGGTTGTCCTCTCCTGGTGGAGCCTCTGTCCTTGTAGTCTGGTTCCAGTCTGTCCTTCCTCTTGTTATTGCTAATGAGTGGTTGTCCTCTCCTGGTGGAGTCTCTGTCCTTGTAGTCTGGTTCCAGTCTGTCCTTCCTCTTGTTATTGCTAATGAGTGGTTGTCCTCTCCTGGTGGAGCCTCTGTCCTTGTAGTCTGGTTCCAGTCTGTCCTTGTAGTCTGGTTCCAGTCTGTCCCTCCTCTTCTTATTGCTAATGAGTGGTTGTCCTCTCCTGGTGGAGCCTCTGTCCTTGTAGTCTGGTTCCAGTCTGTCCTTCCTCTTCTTATTGATAATGAGTGGTTGTCCTCTCCTGGTGGAGTCTCTGTCCTTTAGGTCCTGAAGTCCTCTGTGAACGGTGGATTGGGATTCCTTCACTCCTCCCTCTGGAGGTTGTTGCTGACGTCCCTGACGGCTGTTTAAGGGTTTTTCTTTACAGCTCTCACAGTGTTTCTGTCATCAGCTGCTGATGTTTCCTCGGTCTACCGGTTCACCGTCGATGGCCGACATTGGTTCAATGGCTCTGATTGATTTGCATCTTCTCTCAGCTTTTCTCCCAGAGACAGCTCTCTGGTCTTCATGTTGGTTTCACCTTTTAACTAGAAATCAGTCTGAACAGGAAAAACCCAAAGCTGAAACTGAGAGGAGACATTCAGCTCTATTTACTGTTATTTACTTGAATAATCAATGTAACAGGACACACCTGGGCACCAAAAACACCTGTCAGTCACCTGATCCAGTAATTTAGCTCACTAGAAAAATGGGTTCAAACAAATGATGCTGTCTTCTAATCTGTGTCACAGATCTAGTTGTAAATACCTGGAAACAGGAAACAGAAGCTGAAATACTAAGTAAACCAATAGTTATATATATATATATATATATATATATATATATATATATATATATATATATATATAGAGTTACCCATAAATTTCTGTATAGATTGTTGTTGTCTTGTTCCTGGCTGCTAGAAAACGGGAATGATTTTTGTGTGGATTTTTATATGGATTTTTGTTATTTTGTCATGTTTCTTAAGAGATTTATGTTACCATTTAATTTTCATTGTTTAAAGCATATTCTATTTGACAACGTATGTTCTTCTCTACCTCCAGGATCCGGCCCATGCCCCTGCACCCGGGTCAGAGCCAGCCATACGTTGTAAAGCCCAAATACTACCATAAACACACCACGCACACACAGACGCATGTCCAGCCCCAACCTGAGAGGCCGATCCCCCTGACCGTGGGACACAACCCCATCCATGGTGAGTGAGGCCCCACAGATCACTTTCATTAGGGCGCCGTCTGCAAATGATGTTCCTGAAGAGTCCAGGTTTTTGAATGCATTGTCCCAGTGCCACTGTGGTATGAAAACCAACCTTCAGAGACCTGATACCACTTGTACTAGTACTAGTATTGTTTACAAAAGCTACCAGGCTTTCACGTTGATAAATATTAAAGCAGACATGATGATCACAAAAAGTTTCTGATCTCAGCAAATATATATATTTTTTTATACACAGAGGAATAATTTGACCAAACCAATGGATGCCTGCAAGGAAGGTAGAAACACAACAAACTAAAGCATTGTGCATAACTGGACGTAATTTGTGGTTAATAGGTTACAACATATATAAACACTGATAGGTTTCTATAGGGAAGGTAGTTTTGGGAAAAGCAGGTTGTATTCCCTGAAGGGTGAGTACTGAGACAGCACAGTGGAAGAGTTTATCACGTTTGATACTGTATATACGTTAACAGAGATAAAACTGTTGCTGTGGTTCAGATGGAACAGACATCCGTCATGTCAGAGGTGGATGACTGAGCCAATGTCTGTCTTTCAATAAGAAATCAGTTTAAACTGGCTGTGGGAGAGTCAAGCACAGCTTCACGTCACGTATGTAGTAGGGGTGGGACGGCTCATAAAATTCACGGTTCGGTTCACGGATTGGGGTCCCGGTTTTCGGTTCGGTTCGGTACATTTCTGGTCCAGCGGGAGGCCGATTTCCAGATTCAGTTTAAACATGATTTTCATTTATTTGTTAGAATCAGTCAACAGCTGTTTGTCTCTCAACAGCAGACTAACATCAGGAACAAAACTAATTATAGCCTCAGGCCATCAACAGAAACTAGCATAAAAACACTAACATATACGAGGCCTGCCCCATGTGAGGAATTGTAAAATGACCAATACTTTCTTTTTTTCAAATATATATATTAGACCTGCAAGATATGAGGAGAATCTATGATGTGTGATAACATTTTCAATACTGAGATGATGATATGACTTGTGATCAATAAACAAATATTGAAGTGTAGCTCTACTGATGTCAGCCTGGTTGTTTTAAAGTCAGAACCAGATTATTAATTGAATATTTAAATCCAACTAGGACACATGTTGTTTCTAGAGCAGCAACAGTAATGTTGACAACAGCAGAGTCACCATAGAAACTCATTAATATCTGACTGGAGACAATCTGACAGATCAATAAAATCAATCAGATTCCTGAGTGAAGTTTAGAAAGACTGAAGAACACAAACATCAGTCAGTATCAGTCCTTCCTAACTAATACTTAAACTAACCTAAACAGTCAGACTACAGAGCCTACTGCCAGCTTTAGTTTACTACTAAGATACATGACAAACTAACCTAAACAGTCAGACTACAGAGTCTACTGCCAGCTTTAGTTTACTACTAAGATACATGACAAACTAACCTGAACAGTCAGACTACAGAGTCTACTGACAGCTTTAGTTTACTACTGAGATACATGACAAACGAACCTAAACAGTCAGACTACAGAGCCTACTGCCAGCTTTAGTTTACTACTGAGATACATGACAAACTAACCTAAACAGTCAGACTACAGAGCCTACTGCCAGCTTTAGTTTACTACTGAGATACATGACAAACTAACCTAACAGTCAGACTACAGAGTCTACTGCCAGCTTTAGTTTACTACTAAGATACATGACAAACTAACCTAAACAGACTACAGAGCCTACTGCCAGCTTTAGTTTACTACTAAGATACATGACAAACTAACCTAAACAGTCAGACTACAGAGTCTACTGCCAGCTTTAGTTTACTACTAAGATACATGACAAACTAACCTAACAGTTAGACTACAGAGCCTACTGCCAGCTTTAGTTTACTACTAAGATACATGACAAACTAACCTAACAGTTAGACTACAGAGCCTACTGCCAGCTTTAGTTTACTACTAAGATACATGACAAACTAACCTAACAGTCAGACTACAGAGTCTACTGCCAGCTTTAGTTTACTACTAAGATACATGACAAACTAACCTAACAGTTAGACTACAGAGCCTACTGCCAGCTTTAGTTTACTACTAAGATACATGACAAACTAACCTAAACAGTCAGACTACAGAGTCTACTGCCAGCTTTAGTTTACTACTGAGATACATGACAAACTAACCTAAACAGTCAGACTACAGAGCCTACTGCTAGCTTTAGTTTACTACTAAGATACATGACAAACTAACCTAACAGTCAGACTACAGAGCCTACTGCCAGCTTTAGTTTACTACTGAGAATACATGACAAACTAACCTAAACAGACTACAGAGCCTACTGCCAGCTTTAGTTTACTACTAAGATACATGACAAACTAACCTAAACAGTCAGACTACAGAGTCTACTGCCAGCTTTAGTTTACTACTGAGATACATGACAAACTAACCTAAACAGTCAGACTACAGAGCCTACTGCTAGCTTTAGTTTACTACTAAGATACATGACAAACTAACATAACAGTCAGACTACAGAGCCTACTGCCAGCTTTAGTTTACTACTAAGATACATGACAAACTAACCTAAACAGTCAGACTACAGAGCCTACTACCAGCTTTAGACTCAGCTTGTGTAGTCGAGGGTTACGTTGCTCCTAAACTTTATGAGGATAATATATTAATAACATGGAGGCTCTGGACCCGTGTCGTTCCACCCTTCACAATAAACTCTTCAGACATGAAGATCACTGTATACTGGAAGGAACTAAAGTCATCCACAGCTCAACTAAATAACTTAAACCTGTTTACCATAAGCTGTTAGCTGGCGGCGGTGGATAAGAGATGTTGGACGGAGCAGATTTAAATGTTGCTTTCCTCCATGTTAACCATTTCATCATGTTTATGATTGTTGAACAGCTGTAATGATGACGTATCTCAGCTTTCAGAGTTTTAATGCACTTACAGGAACAAATAGTCAACTTGTCGCCTCCGCGGCTTCTTTGATCGGCTGTTCTCTGACTTCACTGTGTTTGTTAATATGAGTTTAGAGCTCTGACACAGTTTGGCTCTAGTTCAGCCCTAATAATAATTTTTACAAAATTGTACTTTTCCTCTCACTTTGTGCTAGATACACCATAGGGCCACTGGCACTTTCAGGCTCAGGCCCTGATTAGTTATTGTCCGACGGGTAGCACTGTTTTGTGTTGAGGGTTGTGTGAACGGGACAGAGGCCTTTGCGCTACCTGGTACATAACGCCATGCTCCGTATATAAAGATGCAACTCTGACACAACCTGTCTGAGAGAGAAAAAGCGGAACGAATGAACCAAAACGATTTGGATAGGTTTAGGCAAACTACTTAGTTAGATTTAATAAAAAAACATCACGACTTGAACGCTGACTCTTAAATCCAAACAGGAACAGTGATTTCCTGGTCAAGTTCACAGGTTCCGTCATTACAAACGGATTTATGATACGTCAAAAACAAACGTAATCTGCCACAAAATATTCTTCCCTCATAATGTTACCAATTTCTGTAAGGTACATAGTGTAAAATCATGTTTACTGCCTATATACTGTGGGTATACATTAGGGTGGGCGATACATTGAATATAATCAATGTATCACAGGTTGTCCTACAGGCGGTGTATAAAATGACTATATTACAAGCATCGACTACAAATTGTCATGTAATGTTTTTCAACCACCCTGCCAGCATGAGACTCGCTTTGGCATTCACTTCGTCACACATCACAGACTCCGCCCCCATCCAGACCACTGGGCCAGTGGGTGTGGCGTATGCAGCCGGCATGTTTTTGTATTTGGAGGGAAGCAGCGAAGAGAGAAGGACCTGAAGAAAGCAAAAGAACTAAAGCGGCAAAGCGAGTATGGTAGCGAGAATGGCAATGGAAGATGGAGGCGGACGAATTGGTTCCAGAAATAGAAGGGGATCCGTCATCTGGCAGAGGATTGGGTATCGCATGGAGGATTTTGAACAAACAATGGTTGTAGGATTGTTTCACCATTTGAAATGCCACCCACTACTAAATGAAGATAGCCTGAAACTCCACACGTCCACATCTCCACCCTCACCTAATAAAACATGACCAAAGCAACCAGAAGCAAATGACTTTGGTTACCTCGCTTTCCAAAGTAATCCCATATGACAAAAAAGGAGAGGGAAGTGGATCTGTCTGCCAACCGACGCAACGCTTTCTGCAATGGATCTCCCTTGCACAGCAGGACAACACATTTGCACATGTGCCATGGCCAAGAAAGCTGCTTTCTGCCACTTCCTTCTCACTTCTTCTCTCCTTCCAGTCGCCCCAGGTCACCGCTCAGTGCGGTGGTGATCAAACCCTAGACCATTACCCAGTTCTGGGGGCTCTGTCTCGGGAGACGGGGGGCAGTAGGCACGCTGCCCAATCTGGGCCATCTTCTCCATCCTCGGCTCCTGAGGATCGCTGGACTGCCTGTACAGGATGTGCAGATCATTCAGGCAGCAACAGCAGGATCCACCACTGGCTGTATCAGGGCAAAGTGACTAGTGGTTTGGGTTCCAATGATGGTGTGAGGAAAAGAGGGTTGCTCCCCTGTCCTGTGTAATCGGGTCTATTCTCTCCTTTCTACAGTGTTTGATAGATAGAGGGCTGGGTCACGCCACTATTGGCTACTGGATGACAGAATGGCTTTTTAAGAGCATCTCTCCAGCCTATAGGCAGACTGGAGCCGACCTTCCCACTGTGGTCTGCACACACTCTGGGGGGGCGGCAGTAGCTCAGTCTGTAGGGAGTTGGCTTGGGAACCGGAGGGTCACCCGTTCAAGTCCCGACATGGACCAAGAACTGAGTGTGAACTGGTAGCTGGAGAGGTGCCAGTTTACCTCTTGGGCACTGCCGAGGTGCCCCTGAGCAAGGCACCAAACCCCCAACTGCTCGGGGCGCTTGTCAGGAGCAGCCCCCTCACTCTGACATCTCTCCATTGATGCATGTATATGGGTCCTGTATGTGCATGTGTGTGTTAACAACAGAGTGTAAATTGTCCCCTAGTGGGACTAATAGAGGTTGTTGTTCTTCTTCTTCTCTGTATGCGTCAAGGACGTTTTCATGGCACCATCATGGTCGATGCCTAGTCCGTTCATACGGTTCTATCTCTTGAACATGTGGGGCTCCTTTTCAGGGTCTGTGGTCGCTAGAATGACACAGGACTGGTTGAAAGGGTGGTGTGTGTGCCAGCTGTGCTGCACCTGATCTCCCTCTGGGCATGATACACCTGCTGGTTCCCGTACTCCTTGATGACCTGGAGAATGTGGTGTGAAGGGTGTCTAATGCTCATCTTTCTGGCCATGGCTGTACCCAGATCAGTTGCGTACTATCTGGGTTGGCTAAGGCCTTCTGCTTCTCCGCTATGACAGCCTAGGTTGTAAAGAAGTATGTGGGCTGCAGTGTCTAATCCTTTGCTGGTCTGGATAAGTGTGGTTAAGTCGATGTGGTGTCGTGTGTACATCCATCAAGCTCCACCCACTGTAACCACAGTGTCCAGTAGAGGGTGGAGCCTGTGTGCATTAGAATGAAGGTTACGGTATGGTGAACCTTGTTCTATAAGCACAGGTGGAGCCCTCTACCGGGGCGCCCTGGCGCTCCTGCGCCACATGCTGAAGAGGTTGTGGCATGACTGACAGCGGTGGATGCTGCCATATATACTGTGGAGTCTGCATGTACTCGGGTAGGCACAGGCTGATTGGCCGGTTATGTTAATGCAGAATTCAGTGTTACATGCTTGTGATTGGAGGAGAGTGTTTCCTATCCAGTCCAGTACAGTCCTCCGCTTGTGCTTATAGAAGTAAGGTTACAACATGGTAACCTTTGATTCTGTACGGTTAGCATTGTGTTTGTTGGTCCACTAAAATATTACCACATAACATGGTGACATGAAAGACTAATGTAACCCACCTGGAGGGTAAATGTACATTGGACCAGTATAATCTAGATTCATAGGGAGGGATAATGAACAGGAATCAGACACCACAGAGAATAAGCAGAACACTGAGGTAAGTTTAAAGGAAAATGACAAATACAAATACAGTATTCAGTTTAGTTCTTTTATGAAGCGTCTGTTGAACTGGGCGCACCCTAAATAAAAGTAAAGTAAATAGAAGTAATCCCACTGAGATCCTGTTGTCTTGTGGGGTCCTTCCCCACAGCTCTACCACACTAACAGCAAGGCAGGTGAAAGATGAAAGCGCTCCTTAATCCAGGAGCTCCCCGTCTCCTCGTCAGGGAGAGATTCTGATCTGGATCCACAGTCCAGAGTGAGGAGGAACCCACCAACAGCAACCAGTTATTCACTTTGAACCAGTGAGCTTATTTGTTGTCAAGCTTTTGGCCAGTAGACCTGTGAGCAAAAAGGGAATAAAACAAATAACGGTAAATTAAATACAGAATAAAAAAAGTGGTTATTAACTACATAAAATGAGTGGAGGATTTTTTTTTAAATAATTACAGTTCTGTTCTGTTTTCAAAATCAAACTTTGTTTATGGTGAGAAATCCTAATGAATCCTAGAAAAAGTCTGATATATTTCTGGGAAGTAATCATTTTAAAACAATGGAAAACCTTCAGCCTTAATCCAGACGCTGTTGCTGTAACACTGAGGATGTGGAGAGAATCTGGAGCTGTCTTTGTTCAGACTGCAGCTCCAGCTGTAATGGCATAAAGACTGAAGCACTGCCTGCTGCTGGGGGCTGCAGAAACCGAGTTACTAGTCTCATTTTCTGAGTGTGAGAGTTAAGATAGGAGGAATGGAATAAAATAGCCCCTCCATTTACTGAAACAATAAGAAGCTGGATGGACCCCCCATTAGAGCCTCTGTGCTACTCACCAGCCCTCCCACAGTAGACACATAATCTTAAGCCAGCGCTAAATAGCTGCTGACACTCAGAGGCCTGACTAGACCACTGCCAGAGACTTTGCATTATCTGTATTTATAGATAAAAGGGTAATACACCACACCTTCAGCGACGTAAGGCTTAGGTTCATATAGTGGTGCTATTGGCTTGTGGTATTCACATTTTTAGGAGACACATTTTATTTTTGAGCAAACCATTTGGTGAAAAAAGAGTTTTTGGCAGTCAGACTCCTATAGATCTGACAGATCAACAACAGCTATAATTCACCAGCTCGTGGTTGGTTATTGTGGTCTGTCATAAATTCAAGGCCAACGTCAGACTGGCCAATATACTTCTATGAATAAGTCAATATTTTTCAAAGAATCTGCAGACTGCAGTTTGAGCCTCTGGCCACAGCCAGGCGGACAGACTGGGATATTAAAGGGTAGGGCAGCAGACAGAGCAGGGTTGAGACTTGGTTTTAGAGCGCTGTAGACTCGAGCAGCCCCAGACATGGCCACAGTGACCCAGACCCAGTTTCAAAATAACCTTATTCCAGTTTAATTTCAGCTAATACAGTAGTTTGTAAATGCCAGAGAGATGGCCAGACATCAAGGGGAAATGGACACGAACACAGAGAGGGAAGATGACAGCCACCAACATTTCCAAGTCATTCATATTTCAATAGCTGGCCGCCACCCACAGCCTGGTTCTGCCCAAAGGTTTCCACCCATTGTAGGGAGGTGTTTTCTGCTAGTGTCACAGAGAACGCATGCTCATGGGGATCTCTACGTGGGTCTCATAACTGGTAGGATTTGACGCTGTATAAAAATAAACTGAAAGTATGAATGAATTAATACATTTGTTGGGGAAGGGGAGAGAAATAACTGGTTTTATATATGACTGTTCGGTAAATATTTAGCAAAGCTTTGTCTTATTTCAGAGCTTCCCTCACCTGAAGTACATTTCACGGTCTACCAGATTGTGGCTCTCCAATGAGATACCGAAGGATTCACCACAGTGGAAACACAGGTCCCTAATACTGGTTCCACCTCCACCAAACTTAATCAAGGAATTCTGTGATACTGTGGCCCAGAGCTGACAAAAATATCAAATTATGATAATGTGATTTCAATTGTAATTAAAGCTGCAAGCAGCGCTGAACGAGCCCTCGCCTGTTTGCGCATGTCAGGGTTCCCGCTGCCGTGCATTTCAGTAGGTGCTATCGCCATAACACAATTTGATGTTTCTTACTGAAAGTGTAAAGAGAAAGGCATTGGCAGACAGCAATACACACCGATATCACATGGAGACTGTGAACATCGGGGCTTTAGCGTCATTGCTAGCAGCTACACAGTTCCAGCGTGGTAATAATGAATAATAATGAATAATAATAATGAACTAATGTGTGCCAGGCTCCAGTGACCCTCTCATTGTATATTTCTGTCAGTCATAACATCGTATGGAGGATCTTGACGGTGTGATTCTCAGGGCACTGCTGCGATTTGTTCCATCTCATCAGAGTTGTACATCTGTGTGATGGAGGATGGTGTGCGAGTCTGTATGTGATGAGGTTGGGTTCCAGCAAAGCACCAGAGCCCTTGTCTAGTACGTCACAACGACTGTCAGTTCAGGCCAGCCCACTGTCAGCAAATCCACCAACACCACTGAAGGCCTAATGTAGGCCTCTGAGCCTACGTTAATGGGAATAATGTGCCCAGCCTGCAGTCAGCGCTACCTTCCTCTAAAACGGGAAGCTTGCAGCCTTTCTGTCAGCCCTGTCTCACGCGACCGACAGTCAGCAGCTGGCTTTGGTGCCACATCTGGGGAAGTTATTCCTCGTCTCTCCTCGGCTCTCCCTCAGCTCTCCCACACTGCCAAGACACCCTTAGACAAATGGTAGTAGTCTTGGCCCTGACTGAGGGTTTGGACAGAGAGGATCACTTGGCCATCACTGCAATGACCAAATCAGAGAGCCATGAAGGTATGAAATCAGAGGATGGGTTTCTGGCAGAACTTCACCGAGATCCACTTGTAGTATACAATATACTGTAAGTGTTCATGATGGTAGGGTTTGGCTTAGCGGTGGTGTTGGAAGAGTACTCCTCCTCTTTGTCACTGCACTCCTGTTGTCTGACTGAACAATTAAAAAAGGATCAAAATAGATGCAGCTATTCCTCTTCGTTTTCTAAACCTAGTGCCAAAACCTAAAGCTTGACCTCCAACAGTGCGAGATTCAGGTGTGTTATGCTTGTAGATAATCAGACATCAGCTGATGCAGATTATGAAAAAATGTCAAAAAATATCGGTCAACCGGTGGACCTCTATAAGACGGAGCTGTCTGACAGGCTGTTCAGTTTAGTGAAGCAGTGATTTTAACTTCATAACATCTTGACAGTATCGGCAGTAAAGACAGTAAACTACTTCACAGCTTTGTCGTAAGTCAAACCAGTCGCAGTTTGGTTTGTCACCAGTTTCAAAATGTTCTGATCTGACTGAAACTGACTGTTAGTTGATGTTTAGAGCTGGGTCAGGGCCAGGGTCAGGGTCAGGGCCAGGGTCAGGGTCAGGGCCAGGGTCAGGGCCAGGGTCAGGGTCAGGGCCAGGGTCAGGGTCAGGGCCAGGGTCAGGGTCAGGGCCAAGGTCAGGGCCAGGGTCAGGGCCAAGGTCGGGGCTAGGGTCAGGGCCAGGGTCAGGGCTAGGGTCAGGGCTAGGGGTCAGGGCCAGGGTCAGGGCTAGGGTCAGGGCCAGGGTCAGGGCTAGGGTCAGGGCCAGGGCCAGGGTCAGGGCTAGGGTCAGGGCCAGGGTCAGGGCCAGGGTCAGGGCCAGGGTCAGGGCCAGGGCCAGGGCCAGGGCCAGGGTCAGGGCTAGGGTCAGGGCCAGGGCCAGGGCCAGGGCCAGGGTCAGGGTCAGGGCTAGGGTCAGGGCTAGGGTCAGGGCCAGGGCCAGGGTCAGGGCTAGGGTCAGGGTCAGGGCTAGGGTCAGGGCCAGGGTCAGGGTCAGGGCTAGGGTCAGGGCCAGGGCCAGGGTCAGGGCTAGGGTCAGGGCCAGGGCCAGGGTCAGGGCTAGGGTCAGTGCCAGGGTCAGGGCTAGGGTCAGGGCTAGGGTCAGGGCCAGGGTCAGGGTCAGGGCTAGGGTCAGGGTCAGGGCTAGGGTCAGGGCCAGGGCCAGGGTCAGGGCTAGGGTCAGGGCCAGGGCCAGGGTCAGGGCTAGGGTCAGTGCCAGGGTCAGGGCTAGGGTCAGGGCCAGGGTCAGGGTCAGGGCTAGGGTCAGGGCCAGGGTCAGGGTCAGGGCTAGGGTCAGGGTTAAGGATATCCTCAAAGATAACAGACCAGAGACCTTAACACCTTAAAAGTGGAGGTTGTTAAAGACCGTGTGTAAAGTTTTGACTACTGGAAACAACTATATTAATATGCGTAACAGCTGAATATGATAAAAAATCTGTCGCTTTTACCACATTTAGAAAAATGACAGACAGAAATGGAAATCTAACAGCATCAATAAACATGGATAACTTCAGTTTAGTTGACCTTTGAAACAATCTGCCAATGAATTTGTGAGTGAGCAGTTTCCAGTTTTGTGATTTGGATCTTTTTTTACATTTGGCTAATATTTGGTTTCTTTAACAAGGCGTGAACCTTCACTTTCCCTCATATTTCTTTATTTCTTGGGGATAATCCTCCTATCGAAGGGAACTGGGCATGTTTAGACTTGAATCTTGGACATCCATATATGGTCCTGGCAGCATTTCTAAAACCACCTTTCCACTGGTATCTGGTTGTAACCACTACATCGTATTAGCTCCCTCAAAAATAGTTAATTTTTGCACCATTAGCAAATGTTTAGGTAGGCAGGGTCTTCTTATCCAGTGGTTTTTCCTGCCTCTCAGGTTTAGAAAGCATTCCTCCGGCTGCTTGGCCTCCCTCCATACGTCTGCACTGGTGTGAACAGCTGACAGCCACAGACAAAGCACTGAGCGCTGGAGACAGGGGTTTGGAGCTGACGCCGGGATGCCAAGAACAACCGCACCGGGAAGACGTATTAGAAGTGAATCAGGTTGAGAGAACTGGAGTAAAAAGCTGAATATTCCTGAAGAGATGTCAGATATGTGAGATCTAAATGTTTGAGATACTTTGAGATGGGATCCAGCGTTTCCGGCTGCCGGTCTGCGCCGAGGACTGGGTTGTGACGGTGGGAGGAAGTCAACGCTCACTTACACTGCTGAAGAAAACTGCTGCTCTTTTCTTTATTTGAGGTGGTCAAGTTTCTGAGCATAGTTTACTAAACATCACGGGTAAAAACTCAGTAGGAAGGTAGAAGGAGAGGAAGGAGGGAGCAAGGAGAGCAGGCACAGAGGGGGAAGGTGGCATGGAAGCTCGGTACGCTCGAAGCCAGTATCCACCTCTCAGACACTGCTAATGAAGGACTGGAAGACTTCCCAGAGTTTTGTTTGCTGACTTCTCCCTCTCCCAGGTTTTTTTCTGTATTCCTGCTCACATTTCAAAGGCGCCACTGGATTTAGGAGCCGTGGAAGAGGAGGAGGAACAGATAGAGAGGGGGAGCAGGAGGGATAGAAGTGCAGGGAGGAGACACATCACACGTTGTTCAAAATTTAAAATGACATTGTACATTTCTGTGTTGTTGTTTTGACTGCAGCCTCACCGGTTCATTGTGGCGGGCTCTAAACTTTAAAGTGATTTAACACTTTCTAATGGACCAAAGAATAACCAGAGTTCATCTGCTCTCTCTCCCCGTCCTCTTGGTTTCTGCCGTGTGCTCGGTGGCAGTGGGCAACCATACGGGAAGGATTAAGGTGGTTTTCACACCGACCATCTGCAAGTTAACCTGCATCGGAGGCAGATGTCACAACAACTGCGAGCTGGGAAACACCACCACCATCATAAGTGAGAATGGCCACGCTACCGACACTCTGACAGCACCCAACTTCAGAGTAGGTAAGAGACCCGCCACTGAGATCCGATGTATTCACCAGTCCACCCTCGGCTGAATTAAACAGACCTGCTGGGATCTGTCAGTTTCATGTCAGATCCAGTAGACTGCAGCTGCACAGTCTGGTCTTCTGCTTAGAGGTACTGCTATTGTGGCAACGTACTGTATAATACTATAAACTTATATAATCTGAATGTATTTCTATTAACAATGGATCTAATGACTATTATATCTAATCTAATCTAATCTTTATGGAGGGTTTTAGCATCTTTTAGCAACTTGTTTTGATTTGCTTCTCACAAACTCTGCTCTCGTCAACCATGTTTCAAGCTGCAGCTTGTTTTTATTGTTTTGCTTGCTTGTTAAACTAGTTTCTCCCTGCTTCCAGTGTCCACATCCACCCACTTTATATTAACATTGATTTTCTCATCTCTTTGGCAGAGACAACAGATACAGACATTTTCAGACTTTGTTTTTGAGATTTATGTTTCCAAAGGGGTTAAATAAATGTTTGAAATATTAAAATTCAGTCACCTTTTCTTGGCTGACAGAAACCCTCATCTCCTCAGCGCTGTAGAGGATCAATAGACTGTAACTCGTTGATCAGTTTGCTTGACTGTGCAATCGATCCCCAACGAGTCAGCCGAGGTACAAGTACACACTCTGAGTAACACACATGACCCGTCTGAAGGGGGGGGGGTAGAAATGTAAACCTCAAACAGCATCCGTGTGATGCAGCATGTGATGTGGGTGTTCCTTTGCACCGCATTTTACCCCCGGGTCTTTACAAGAAATCCCCTTACAAAACAAGAGAGAGAAAAGAAATTTTCCCCTCTCTCCCTCCACATCCCGGGAAACACACCGGCTACACCGGCTGAAACGTAAAAACACACCAACACACCACACTGCTAACTACACCGGCTGAAACGTAAAAACACACCAACAATTAAACACACCGCGAAACGAAAAACACACCAACACCCCACTTAACACACCGCGAAACTTAAAAACACACCAACACTGTAACACACCGCAAACTAAAAACACACAACAACACAACTACACCGGCTGAAACTTAAAAACACACAACACACCACACTGTTAACTACACCGGCTGAAACGTAAAAACACACCAACACTGTTAACTACACTGGCTGAAACTTAAAAACACACCAAACTGTTAACACACCGCTGAAACTTAAAAACACACCACACTGTTAACACACCGCGAAACAAAAACACACCAACACACCAACACTGTAACACACTGGCGAAACGAAAAACACACCAACACTGTTAACTACACCGGCTGAAACGAAAAACACACCAACACTGTTAACTACACCGCAAACGTAAAAACACACCAACACTGTAACTACACCGGCTGAAACGTAAAAACACACCAACACTGTTAACTACACCGCTGAAACTTAAAAACACACCAACACTGTTAACTACTCCGCAAACAAAAACACACCACAATGTAACAAACCCGAACAAAAACACACCAACACTAACACACCCGAAACTAAAAACACACCAACACAACAACCCGACACACCCCCACCCCGAACTAAAACACATACCGCACTAAAAACACCCACTGAACACACGCACGAAAACACACCAACACAACACCACGAAAAACACACCAACACACACCCCTAACCCCCCCCCACAACCCCCACCCCCCCCCCCACAAACAACACACCACCACAACCACCCCCCCCCCACAAAACCCACACACGGCTTGTGTACTGCAAAAACACAGCAAACTGTTAACTAAACCGGCCTGAAACCTTAAAAAGACCAGATACTCCAGGCTGACACATACAGCAACACAGACTACAGCAGAACAAGACGAATACCTGCCTGACTCGGCTCACACAACAGTCTAACCCACAACACACCACACGAACACACCGGCGAAACAAAAACACACCAGCTTAACTACACCGGCTGAAACGTAAAAACACACCAACACACCACACTACACCGGCTGAAACTTAAACACACACACCTCCCCCTAAACTAAAAACACACCACACTGTTCCCCCACAACCCCCCCACACTTAACTACACCAGCTGAAACGTAAAAACACACCAACACTGTTAACTACACCAGCTGAAACTTAAAAACACACCAACACTGTTAACTACACCGGCTGAAACTTAAAAACACACCAACAATGTTAACTACACCGGCTGTAACGTAAAAACACACCAACACTGTTAACTACACCGGCTGAAACGTAAAAACACACCAACACTGTTAACTACACCGGCTGAAACGTAAAAACACACCAACACTGTTAACTACACCGGCTGAAACGTAAAAACACACCACACTGTTAACTACACCGGCTGAAACCCCCTGTTAACTACACCGGCTGAAACTTAAAAACACACCACACTGTTAACTACACCGGCTGAAACGTAAAAACACACCACACTGTTAACTACACCGGCTGAAACGTAAAAACACACCAACACTGTTAACTACACCGGCTGAAACTTAAAAACACACCAACACTGTTAACTACACCGGCTGAAACTAACCCGCCCACACCCCCCTAACCCCCAAACACACCAACAATGTTAACTACACCGGCTGAAACTTAAAAACACACCAACACTGTTAACTACACCGGCTGAAACGTAAAAACACACCAACACTGTTAACTACACCGGCTGAAACTTAAAAACACACCAACACTGTTAACTACACCGGCTGAAACGTAAAAACACACCACACTGTTAACTACACCGGCTGAAACTTAAAAACACACCAACACTGTTAACTACACCGGCTGAAACTTAAAAACACACCACACTGTTAACTACACCGGCTGAAACGTAAAAACACACCACACTGTTAACTACACCGGCTGAAACTTAAAAACACACCAACACTGTTAACTACACCGGCTGAAACGTAAAAACACACCAACACTGTTAACTACACCGGCTGAAACGTAAAAACACACCACACTGTTAACTACACCGGCTGAAACGTAAAAACACACCAACACTGTTAACTACACCGGCTGAAACTTAAAAACACACCAACACTGTTAACTACACCGGCTGAAACGTAAAAACACACCAACAATGTTAACTACACCGGCTGAAACGTAAAAACACACCAACACTGTTAACTACACCGGCTGAAACTTAAAACACAAAAAACACAAACAAAAAAAACAATGTTAACTACACCGGCTGAAACGTAAAAACACACCAACAATGTTAACTACACCGGCTGAAACGTAAAAACACACCAACACTGTTAACTACACCGGCTGAAACTTAAAAACACACCACACTGTTAACTACACCGGCTGAAACTTAAAAACACACCAACAATGTTAACTACACCGGCTGAAACTTAAAAACACACCAACACTGTTAACTACACCGGCTGAAACGTAAAAACACACCACACTGTTAACTACACCGGCTGAAACGTAAAAACACACCAACACTGTTAACTACACCGGCTGAAACGTAAAAACACACCACACTGTTAACTACACCGGCTGAAACGTAAAAACACACCACACTGTTAACTACACCGGCTGAAACGTAAAAACACACCACACTGTTAACTACACCGGCTGAAACGTAAAAACACACCAACACTGTTAACTACACCGGCTGAAACGTAAAAACACACCACACTGTTAACTACACCGGCTGAAACGTAAAAACACACCAACACTGTTAACTACACCGGCTGAAACTTAAAAACACACCACACTGTTAACTACACCGGCTGAAACGTAAAAACACACCAACACTGTTAACTACACTGGCTGAAACTTAAAAACACACCAATACTGTTAACTACACCGGCTGAAACTTAAAAACACACCAACAATGTAAACTACACCGGCCGAAACTTAAAAACACACCAACACACCACACTGTTAACTACACCGGCTGAAACGTAAAAACACACCAACAATGTAAACTACACCGGCTGAAACGTAAAAACACACCAACACACCACACTGCTAACTACACCGGCTGAAACGTAAAAACACACCAACAATGTAAACTACACCGGCTGAAACGTAAAAACACACCAACACACCACACTGTTAACTACACCGGCTGAAACTTAAAAACACACCACACTGTTAACTACACCGGCTGAAACGTAAAAACACACCAACAGACCACACTGTTAACTACACCGGCTGAAACGTAAAAACACACCAACACTGTTAACTACACCGGCTGAAACGTAAAAACACACCAACACTGTTAACTACACCGGCTGAAACGTAAAAACACACCAACACTGTTAACTACACCGGCTGAAACTTAAAAACACACCAACACTGTTAACTACACCGGCTGAAACTTAAAAACACACCAACACTGTTAACTACACCGGCTGAAACTGTAAAAACACACCAACAATGTTAACTAAACCGGCTGAAACGTAAAAACACACCAACACTGTTAACTACACCGGCTGAAACTTAAAAACACACCAACACTGTTAACTAAACCGGCTGAAACTTAAAAACACACCAACACTGTTAACTAAACCGGCTGAAACTTAAAAACACACCAACAATGTTAACTACACCGGCTGAAACGTAAAAACACACCAACAATGTTAACTACACCGGCTGAAACGTAAAAACACACCACAACACTGTTAACTACACCGGCTGAAACGTAAAAACACACCAACACTGTTAACTACACCGGCTGAAACGTAAAAACACACCAACACTGTTAACTACACCGGCTGAAACTTAAAAACACACCACACTGTTAACTACACCGGCTGAAACTTAAAAACACACCACACACTGTTAACTACACCGGCTGAAACTTAAAAACACACCACACTGTTAACTACACCGGCTGAAACTTAAAAACACACCACACTGTTAACTACACCGGCTGAAACTAAAAACACACCACACTGTTAACTACACCGGCTGAAACGTAAAAACACACCAACACTGTTAACTACACCGGCTGAAACTTAAAAACACACCAACACTGTTAACTACACCGGCTGAAACGTAAAAACACACCAACACTGTTAACTACACCGGCTGAAAAAAACTTAAAAACACACCACACTGTTAACTACACCGGCTGAAACTTAAAAACACACCAACAATGTTAACTACACCGGCTGAAACTTAAAAACACACCAACACTGTTAACTACACCGGCTGAAACGTAAAAACACACCACACTGTTAACTACACCGGCTGAAACGTAAAAACACACCACACTGTTAACTACACCGGCAAACGAAAAACCCACACGGCCCTGAAACGTAAAAACACACCACACTGTTAACTACACCGGCTGAAACGTAAAAACACACCAACACTGTTAACTACCGCTTAAACTTACACCAAGTAAACCCCTGAAACTTAAAAACACACCAACACTGTTAACTACACCGGCTGAAACTTAAAAACACACCAACACTGTTAACTACACCGGCTGAAACTTAAAAACACACCACACTGTTAACTACACCGGCTGAAACTTAAAAACACACCAACACTGTTAACTACACCGGCTGAAACGTAAAAACACACCACACTGTTAACTACACCGGCTGAAACTTAAAAACACACCAACACTGTTAACTACACCGGCTGAAACGTAAAAACACACCACACTGTTAACTACACCGGCTAACTAAAAACCCCTTAACTACACCGGCTGAAACGTAAAAACACACCACACTGTTAACTACACCGGCTGAAACGTAAAAACACACCACACTGTTAACTACACCGGCTGAAACGTAAAAACACACCAACACTGTTAACTACACCGGCTGAAACATAAAAACACACCACACTGTTAACTACACCGGCTGAAACGTAAAAACACACCACACTGTTAACTACACCGGCTGAAACGTAAAAACACACCAACACTGTTAACTACACCGGCTGAAACGTAAAAACACACCACACTGTTAACTACACCGGCTGAAACGTAAAAACACACCAACACTGTTAACTACACCGGCTGAAACGTAAAAACACACCACACTGTTAACTACACCGGCTGAAACGTAAAAACACACCAACACTGTTAACTACACCGGCTGAAACGTAAAAACACACCACACTGTTAACTACACCGGCTGAAACGTAAAAACACACCAACACTGTTAACTACACCGGCTGAAACGTAAAAACACACCACACTGTTAACTACACCGGCTGAAACGTAAAAACACACCACACTGTTAACTACACCGGCTGAAACGTAAAAACACACCACACTGTTGACTGTTGGTGATGTGGAGTGATGGAGCTGTAATAATGTAATAATGTAATAATGTAATTGTGAATTTCTCCACTGTGGGACCAATAAAGGAATATCTTATCTTATCTTAATGTCCCGGTTCACTGGTAGCAGTTAAATACGTTTTGCTTCGAGATCTACCTTTGTGAGCAGGGCGGGGTCTCGCTTCAGTTCAGACTCGTGAAGGCTCGATGAAGTTAATAAAATCAGGTTTCCCGTCGTGTTTTAAAAGATCCCACTTGGTCCAGAAGGAATAATAAATAATAAATAAATATCAAGTCCAGTAGCACTTGTGAAATTTTACGTCCACAGGTGGAGACTTAAAAGTCAGCTAAAGCGTTCAGAGCTCTTGGTCACAGTGGGAGTGGGACCTGACGGGACTCCCCAGGTGGAGGGTAGGGACTCCAGCTCATAGAGCCTGGCTGAGTGGACGGATGATGTGGAAGACAGGCGCAGTTAGTTAAATAAAATCAGCTTGAAAAGCCACTGAAGTCTCAGGTGTCTCTGTTTCAGGCCTTCCTTTGTAAGGCTTTGAGCGGAGGGTCGGGCCAGTCGGTGCCACGCTGGGCCGATGTGCTGAGTGATTGGTTTTCTGAGGTGGTGCAGAGGTGGCTGTGGTGGAGAAGTGACCGGTAGCTGGAACTGGGTGGAACCGGTAGCTAGTCGGTGAGCGTGGTGTCACTGCCACTGGTAGCGAGTGGGTTGTAGAGAGAGAGCCTTTCATGGCCCTCGACCACAGACGCCCAGGAGGGAGACCGGGTGAAGTCGGACCAGGACCGTCGTCCACCAATCGGAAGGTCGGTGGCTTGATCTGAACATGTCAGAGTGTCCTTGAGCAAGACACTTAACCCCAGACTGCATTAGTGTTTACTGGAGATCCGGTCCTGATGGTCCTGATGGGCAGGCTGGCAGCCTCTGCTGTCAGTGTGTAAACGCTGACATCTAGTGCTTCGAGTGCTTGGAAGACTTGCAAGTCCATTCACCATTTACCCACGGCCAGGGGCCGCCAGATGTTAGCCTGGGACAAACATCTGTCCGCCACCGTAGGACGTCCTCAATGAGGTGTTTGATTGATTGCTGATAGGTTCATCAGTGGAGCTGTAACAGAGAGAGGACCAGAGGACCAGAGGACCAGAGGCAGGCAGGGAGGAACAAATCCATACAGACGCCCACAGCATCCTGGGAAAATGGAGGGAAAACTTATCACCAAGGGCCCAGAAACCAGGCCCAGAAACCAGGCCCAGAAACCAGGCCTCAGAAACCAGGCCCAGAAACCAGGCTCAGAAACCGGCCTCAGAAACCAGGCTCAGAGATTGGGCTCAGATACCGGGCTCAGATACTGGGCTCAGAAACCAGGCTCAGATACTGGGATCAGATACCAGGCTCAGATACCGGGCTCAGATACCGGGCTCAGATACCAGGCTCAGATACCAGGCTCAGATACCAGGCTCAGAGTGGGAGATACCGGGCTCAGATACTGGGATAAAACCAGGCTCAGAAACCAGGCTCAGAGATTGGGCTCAGATACCGGGCTCAGATACCGGGCTCAGATACCAGGCTCAGATACCGGGCTCAGATACCAGGCTCAGATACCAGGCTCAGATACCGGGCTCAGATACCGGGCTCAGATACTGGGATCAGATACCAGGCTCAGATACCGGGCTCAGATACCAGGCTCAGATACCAGGCTCAGATACCAGGCTCAGAAACCAGGCTCAGATACCGGGCTCAGATACCAGGCTCAGATACCGGGCTCAGATACCGGGCTCAGATACTGGGATCAGATACCAGGCTCAGATACCAGGGCTCAGATACCAGGCTCAGATACCAGGCTCAGATACCAGGCTCAGAAACCGGGCTCAGAGATTGGGATCAGATACCAGGCTCAGATACCGGGCTCAGATACCAGGCTCAGATACCAGGCTCAGATACCAGGCTCAGAGATTGGGCTCAGATACCAGGCTCAGATACCAGAGGCTTAGAAACCAGGCTCAGAGATTGGGCTCAGATACCGGACTCAGATACCGGGCTCAGATACCGGGCTTAGATACTGGGATCAGATACCAGGCTCAGATACCAGGCTCAGATACCAGGCTCAGATACCAGACTCAGATACCAGGCTCAGAAACTCTCAACAGTTTTCAGTTGTAACACATGAAATACTAAACAACACTCAGACCCATCAGATCCTTCATCATTAGTCCGAGTTAAACAGCTGGGAGTCCGATAAACAGGGTCCAGTCCAGATTTAAGGTGCTAGGCTGCTCCTCAGTTTCCAGCTATGATCATCTCAGGACAGCTTTGGATAAAATAACATGAATAAAATAAATCCTGAATATATCTCATAGCCTACAGGTCTCTGAGCCTCTAACCTTAACCGGTTATTAAACAGCTGTTGTTTCTACACTACACTTTGAATTTACTTGATTTTATTGTGTACATCAGTCCTGCATGATCATTTTTCTCCTTTTCTTAGAAAGTTATTGCTCGTCAATATTTCATTCACATTAGGCTGTTTAAAAGATTGTTGTGTAACGTTAAATTTCATCCTGTCCAGGTTACCTGATTTTCACCTGGCTTCCAGGTGGCAGAGTTACGTCTGTAAATCTCACCTGATTTGTTAAAATCAACTCTGTCCAGCTGTTTCTCAGACTGGGTCCATGTGCCAGTTAAGTGTGTGCAGATACAAAATCAGAAATATAAAAAGCTGTTTGTCTTTGACAAAAAAGGCAGAGTCAAAATATCGCCCTGCATCAACAGCAGTGGATTCAAACACAAATAAGGAGGTGGTGGAGGGGAGCTGGTGGAGAGGAGCTGGTTGGAGGGGAACCTGGGTGGAGAGCAGGAGGCATACATGGCTCAGGGGTGCTCAGAGTGGAGAGGAGCAGCAAATGGTGGACCGGGGAGCTGGTGGAGAGGAAAAATGGAAATGGAGGGGACGTCAGCCGTCGCCACGAGGAGCACTTTTAATGAGGGGAGCTGGTGGAGAGGAGACTGGTGGACGCGGGGAGGTGGTGGAGGGGAGCTGGTGGAGAGGAGGTGGTGGAGGGGAGCTGGTGGAGGGGAGCTGGTGGAGGGGAGGTGGTGGAGGGGAGCTGGTGGAGAGGAGCTGGTGGAGGGGAGGTGGTGGAGGGGAGCTGGTGGAGGGGAGGTGGTGGAGGGGAGCTGGTGGAGGGGAGGTGGTGGAGAGGAGGTGGTGGAGGGGAGCTGGTGGAGGGGAGGTGGTGGAGGGGAGGTGGTGGAGGGGAGGTGGTGGAGGGGAGGTGGTGGAGGGGAGCTGGTGGAGGGGAGGTGGTGGAGGGGAGCTGGTGGAGAGGAGGTGGTGGAGGGGAGGTGGTGGAGGGGAGGTGGTGGAGGGGAGGTGGTGGAGGGGAGCTGGTGGAGGGGAGGTGGTGGAGGGGAGCTGGTGGAGAGGAGGTGGTGGAGGGGAGCTGGTGGAGAGGAGGTGGTGGAGGGGAGCTGGTGGAGAGGAGGTGGTGGAGGGGAGGTGGTGGAGAGAAGCTGGTGGAGGGGAGCTGGTGGAGGGGAGCTGGTGGAGGGGAGGTGGTGGAGGGGAGGACCTGTGGACTCTCAGCCTATAACCTGATGATGGTAGCTGGTCCTCAGCAGGTCCTGAGGAAGGATGCTAACTCATGAGCAGCTTTTGTGTTGTGGAGTTTGCATCACATATGAGAACTAATGATCGTATCACCTTCGGTTTGATCCAGATGTAGTCCAGTTATTTAGAGGCCTCGGGTCCATCGCCTTGTTTCTATGACAAAGAAATGATGTGGACGCCCAGATTCACGTAAATACAGAAATCTAAGTCTCAGTCCTGCTGGTGGCAGTCCAGTCCAGAACCACCACGCCGCTGCAGAATGACGTACTGGCCCTTTAAATAGATTGCTCGCTTTACTCTGCCTCAGTGTGTAGAAATACCTAGGAGTAGATTGAACCACCGTTCACGCCTCTAACTACACCCTAACCCTAACTACAGTGGTCACACTGAGGAGCACCGGTGCACCGATGGTTTCTGTAGTCCTGCTGTCGAGTTCTCCTGCCAGGTAGACACAGCCGAAGAGGCTGCTGGGATGAGAGCTGAAACATCGTCAGTAGTCCAAACAGGCCCGGTGTCTGCTGATCTCACCCTCACTGGGAGAAAGAGTCCTTCTCTTGGTTCAGTCCTGTAGAAGAAACCAGTTTTGAGTAGATGAAGAGTTGATGGAGGAGGTGCGTCATTTGATATCCTGGTGAGTTAGTGGTCGTACCTCAGTATCTGCTACCGTAGCATGCTACATGCTACGTACGTAAGCAGAGAATTCATGATAAAATAAAAAAAAATAGAGATCTGCTCTGTAACGTCACTTCTGCCAAAACCATTCAAGGTATTTATTAAATTTATTGAAGGACGTGTGATAATTGTGTTTGTCTGCCTGAATCAGGAGCAGTTGCTGAATGTGAGTGAACTGGTTGATAACCACTCGGGCTCGGTGGTGCTGAGGCTCTAATGTCCTATAGAGACGAGTGTCATGTGAACGGTGCATGGATCTGTGCCAGCAGTGTTTTTAGGTGTCTATCAGGTGCACTGTGTGCTGTAAGAGTCTTTTTTCAGATGTTTGAGTTGCATAATCATTGTGATACAGCTCTGACCGTTTGGAGGTAGACGTAGTAGAGCAGCTCTGTAAAAGTAGATCTTTCTGACGTAGATCTGTTGCTGTTGTGTAGACTCTGTTTCTGTGGAGCTCTTCAGTCAGCATTCATCCAGTTCCTGTCTCGCCTTCATCCGAGACACATCTCCATCTACACCCAACCGGATGGAAACACATCTGTCCACTTACACCGTCCAATCACCAAAAGTTCACCTACACCTTCCAGCCAATCAGAATCGGGTATCATAGTATAAAATTACATAATTTCACATTGACATTTTTCTTTGAAGTGCTAGATTTCTGACAACAAAGCTGGTGAAGCTGTGTTGCTGCTGTGATTCGCTCACAGTGAGTCTGCTCAGCGTCGACATGCTGCCCAAACCAGCTGACCGACTTCAGCCTGATTACTGACAGATGTGTTGAACAGCCACACAGCTGGGAATCCAAATGCACGCTGATGTGTTCGGGTTGACAAGTCCTTTTTGGTTTCAGGACCATTAGTGCAGCGACATCATCTACTTCCTGTTTTTTTCTCTCGTCAGTGGTGTGTCACCTGCCGTGTATAAATGGCGGGAAGTGCAGCACCAGGGACAAGTGCCAGTGCCCTCCCGACTTTACCGGAAAGTTCTGCCAGATGCCAGTCCAGAGCAGAAACCAGCAGCACCAGCAGACACCAGGCGGCTACAGCCAAACCCAGGTCCACTCCACCCATACGCTGCCTCTGACCTACAGCGACGGCCAGAGTCCCGGTGAGTGACAGCTACGGTTAAGGTGATGTGGGTGGAAAAGGTGGAGGAGTAACACTTTCCTACTGTCTATCAGTGAACTTACTGAAAGGATGCATGTTTTAGCACATTTACTGCAGGTGTGGAGGGTCGCCAGCAGTAAAGCCACGTGGAGAGATATAATATCTACAAACACTGTCATCACAAAAGACAGATACACTCTCAATAACACTAAATGATGAGAGCGTTACATTCACTCAGTATGTTAGTCATTGCAATTGACCCTAAGTCCAAATTTGTGATTTGTGATTTTGGGCTGAACAGATCAAATTGATTTGACTTGAGTTAAAAGCCAATCAGGAGGAGGGAGGAGTGGGGTCAGATAACTGGTTAACAGTTACGATGGTAAAGGCCCTTCTAGGGACGGGCAGTATAAATGCTGTGATACACTGCACTGGAAAATTCTCTATGTAACTGCATCAAATAAATATAAATGAGATGAATTATAACATAAAACACAACTTATGGAGCTAACATTAGCAGTGTGTTAACTAGTGGTGTAATAATACTACAGTAATTGAAGCTGTTCGTCAGTTCGTCAGCTGTTCGTCAGCTGTTCGTCACTTCGTCAGCTGTTTGTCAGTTCGTCAGCTGTTCGTCAGCTGTTCGTCAGCTGTTCGTCAGCTGTTCGTCAGCTGTTCGTCAGCTGTTCGTCAGCTGTTCGTCAGCTGTTCGTCAGTTCATCAGCTGTTTGTCAGTTCGTCAGCTGTTCGTCAGTTCATCAGCTGTTTGTCAGTTCATCAGCTGTTCGTCAGCTGTTCGTCAGCTGTTTGTCAGTTCGTCAGCTGTTCGTCAGCTGTTCGTCAGCTGTTCGTCAGTTCATCAGCTGTTCGTCAGTTCGTCAGCTGTTCGTCAGTTCATCAGCTGTTTGTCAGTTCGTCAGCTGTTCGTCAGTTCATCAGCTGTTCGTCAGTTCGTCAGCTGTTCGTCAGTTCATCAGCTGTTTGTCAGTTCGTCAGCTGTTCGTCAGCTGTTCGTCAGCTGTTTGTCAGTTCGTCAGCTGTTTGTCAGTTCGTCAGCTGTTCGTCAGCTGTTTGTCAGTTCATCAGCTGTTTGTCAGTTCGTCAGCTGTTCGTCAGTTCATCAGCTGTTTGTCAGTTCTTCAGCTGTTCGTCAGTTCATCAGCTGTTTGTCAGTTCGTCAGCTGTTCGTCAGCTGTTTGTCAGTTCGTCAGCTGTTTGTCAGTTCGTCAGCTGTTTGTCAGTTCGTCAGTTCATCAGCTGTTTGTCAGTTCGTCAGCTGTTCGTCAGTTCATCAGCTGTTCGTCAGCTGTTCGTCAGTTCATCAGCTGTTCGTCAGCTGTTCGTCAGTTCTTCAGCTGTTCGTCAGTTCATCAGCTGTTCGTCAGTTCATCAGCTGTTTGTCAGTTCGTCAGCTGTTCGTCAGTTCGTCAGCTGTTCGTCAGTTCGTCAGCTGTTCGTCAGTTCTTCAGCTGTTCGTCAGCTGTTTGTCAGTTCGTCAGCTGTTCGTCAGTTCGTCAGCTGTTCGTCAGTTCATCAGCTGTTCGTCAGTTCTTCAGCTGTTCGTCAGCTGTTTGTCAGTTCGTCAGCTGTTTGTCAGTTCGTCAGCTGTTCGTCAGCTGTTCGTCAGCTGTTCGTCAGTTCGTCAGCTGTTCGTCAGCTGTTCGTCAGTTCTTCAGCTGTTCGTCAGCTGTTTGTCAGTTCGTCAGCTGTTTGTCAGTTCGTCAGCTGTTCGTCAGCTGTTCGTCAGCTGTTCGTCAGTTCGTCAGCTGTTCGTCAGTTCTTCAGCTGTTCGTCAGCTGTTTGTCAGTTCATCAGCTGTTTGTCAGTTCGTCAGCTGTTCGTCAGTTCGTCAGCTGTTCGTCAGCTGTTCGTCAGTTCTTCAGCTGTTCGTCAGCTGTTTGTCAGTTCATCAGCTGTTCGTCAGTTCGTCAGCTGTTCGTCAGTTCATCAGCTGTTCGTCAGCTTCGTCAGCTGTTCGTCAGACCGTCAGCTGTTCGTCAGTTCGTCAGCTGTTTGTCAGACCGTCAGCTGTTCTTCAGTTCGTTAGCTGTAGTTTAAGTTTAATGAATTTCATTGGACAGCGATTTGTGACAAACTGTATGCTGATACTGTGAAACTGAAAATATATATATATATATATAGTACAGACCAAAAGTTTGGACACACCTTCTCATTCAAAGAGTTTTCTTTATTTTCATGACTATGAAAATTGTAGATTCACACTGAAGGCATCAAAACTATGAATTAACACATGTGGAAATATGTACTTAACAAAAAAGTGTGAAACAACTGAAAATATGTCTGATATTGTAGTTTCTTCAAAGTACCTCCTTTTGCTCTGATTACTGCTCCACACACTCTGCATCCTCTTGATGAGCTTCAAGAGGTCGTCACCTGAAATGGTCTCCAACAGTCTTGAAGGAGTTCCCAGAGATGCTGAGCACTTGTTGGCCCTTTTGCCTTCACTCTGCGGTCCAGCTCACCCCAAACCATCTGGATCTGGTTCAGGTCCGGTGACTGTGGAGACTAGGTCATCTGGTCCAGCACCCCATCACTCTCCTTCTGGGTCAAATAGCCCTCACACAGCCTGGAGGTGTGTTTGGGGTCATTGTCCTGTTGAGAAATAAATGATGGTCCAACTAAACGCAGACCGGATGGAATAGCATGCTGCTGCTAGATGCTGTGGTAGCCATGCTGGTTCAGTAGGCCTTCAGTTTGAATAAATCCCCAACAGTGTCACCAGCAAAGCCCCCCCACACCATCACACCTCCTCCTCCATGCTTCACGGTGGGAACCAGGCATGTAGAGTCCATCCGTTCACCTTTTCTGGTTCCACAAAGACACGGTGGTTGGAACCAAAGATCTCAGATCTGGACTCATCAGACCAAAGCCCAGATTTCCACTGGTCTAATGTCCATTCCTGGTGGTCTTTAGCCCAAACAAGTCTCTCTGCTTGTTGCCTGTCCTTAGCAGTGGTTTCCTAGCAGCTATTCTACCATGAAGGCCTGATTCACACAGTCTCCTCTTAACAGTTGTTCTAGAGATGTGTCTGCTGCTAGAACTCTGTGTGGCATTGACCTGGTCTCTAGTCTGAGCTGCTGTTAACCTGCCATTTCTGAGGCCGGTGACTCGGATGAACTGATCCTCCACAGCAGAGGTGACTCCTGGTCTTCCTTTCCTGGGGCGGTCCTCATGTGAGCCACTTTCTTTGTAGAGCTTGATGGTTTTTGCGACTGCACTTGGGGACACTTTCAAAGTTTTCCCAGTTTTTGGGACTGACTGACCTTCATTTCTTAAAGTAATGATGGCCACTCGTTTTTCTTTACTTAGCTGCTTTTTTCTGCCATAATCCAAATTCTAACAGTCTATTCAGTAGGACTATCAGCTGTGTCTCCACCTGACTTCTGATGGTCTCAACCCCATTTATAAGGCCAGAAATCCCCCTGATTAAACCTGACAGGGCTCACCTGTGAAGTGGAGACCATTTCAGGTGACGACCTCTTGAAGCTCATCAAGAGGATGCAGAGTGTGGAGCAGTAATCAGAGCAAAAGGAGGTACTTTGAAGAAACTACAATATAAAGCGTATTTTCAGTTGTTTCACACTTTTTTGTTAAGTACATATTTCCACATGTGTTAATTCATAGTTTTGATGCCTACAATGTCAAGTCTGTACTGTATGTGTGTGTATATATATATATATATATATATATATATATATATATATATATATATATATGTACATATATGTATATATATATATAATAAAAAAAAAAAAAAAAAAAAATATACATATACATACATATATATATATATATATATATATGGATACACTTCAAACATCAGACACCACCTGAATGCCTCCATCAGCGGAGCAAGTCCATTTCCCCCGGCGTCCAGGCAGCCTCCCGCCGCACATTCAGAATGTGATAAAGGAACTAACGACAGTTTATCGCTGCGTGTGCCGCCAGACAATCAGAAGCAATACTGAATGGAAGTACACAGTCGAAGTATTTCTAGCCCACTACAGCGTATCTTCACCCCTGTACTTCAGTCGGTCTGTTGGTCCTGCTCCGTTTAAACGAGTTAGAGTCTGATGATGGAACAATCAGAACCCGTAATACTTTATTGATCCTCTGAAGGAACCTGGGTTACATTTACATTATGTTACAGACATTTCTGTTATTTATTTATCTTTTAATGACAGTATTCCAGGATTTCAGTGCGGTAGCTGTTCACATTATGGCCAATGAGCAACTGTAGAAAGTTAACACTCACTCATTGTCAGTAATGTATTTGACATTTCTTTTGAATTACTGCTAGATTAACCCAATGTTCACCTCATTTACTGTTGACTTGGGACTTGACTCTGGACTTTTATATCTTTTATATCTATTATAAACACTATTTAATAATTATATGCTGCTGTTTCCCTATAAACAGTAACGAATAGCTGATTTTTTGTGGAGAAAAAAAACAAAATATTTTTTTTGAAATTTCTTAAAAAACGTCCCTGAATCAGTACATCAGCGACCAGGTTATTGAGGTGGACAGTACGTCACAGCAGTGGTAGTGGTTTTTATGATGATAATGCACCGTAGTAATTCTGCTGCTCATGTTGTCCCACGTGCCCTCAGTGTTCAACCCCAGCATCGTCAACATCCATATCAAACACCCTCCGGAGGCCTCTGTCCAGGTCCACCAGGTGTCTCAGCTGGATAACTACCACAACAATGGGCACCAGCTGAAAGGCTCCCAGTCAGGCTCCTCTTCATCCACCAGCTACACCTATCACCACACAGAGAGCCGGCAGAAGATCCAGCACCACGGCTACAACATGGCCTATCCCAGCCAGCATGGCTATCAGGTCCCCCAGTACCAGCCCGTCACCTCCAAGAACACACTGGGTCGCTGCTTCCAGGAGACAGCAGGAAGTCAGGTAAACGTCTGCTGCATTTCAGCTCAGTACAGCCGAAGAACACCTGATGGAACAGGAAACACCGTGTAGCGAATGTATTGAACGGCGATGGACTAGGTCCATAAATAACAACGGCTAACTCATTGTTTTGTCATGAATCCATAACTAAAGTCTAGTGTCCACCCTCTGCACACTGGTCCTGCTCTCATTGGTAATAAGGGAAATACATGTACTGTGTACTGATGTCCACTCTGCCTGCTCAGGCGTCTGCCTGGCTGGAAACAGTCGCATGAGTCCACATGAAGCCTCAGCTCGACAGAAGCAGCGTCTGGATGTGGAGCTTTTAACCAGGCTAGTTCAGAAAGACCGAAAAACACAGAGATTAGTCATTATGGGATGTTCCTCCTGTCCTCTGTCCCACTTCGGCTCAGATCATTTACATGTAAGAAACTAACCTAAACCGTTAGACTACTTACAGACAGATTTAGTTTTAGCTGGTCTAGGGTAATGTAGGCTGATACTTTATGAAGGCGATATATTAATAAGTCAGAGGCTCCACAGTTTGCACCGAGATGGCAGCGACTTTATTAACCAGTATTAGCCATCCACGTCAACATCAGCACATCACCATTTTGCTCCTTTCGTTCTGCCCTTCACAATAAAAGCTCCCAACACATACTCAACAACCCTGCTTACACGAGGGCTCTGAAGGTCATTAACCCTCTCAGACCCACATTAATAACAATTCGCTGTTAGCCACCGAGCCAACGTGCTGTGCTTGCGTGGATGAGAAGCGTTTATTGCCCGTACTTACAGTGAGGAGCATCGTTGTCGTGAACTCGACTTCATTGGTTGACTTCACTGACTCCGCCCACCGTGGCCTCTCTGATCAGCTGTTAGCTGATTCGCTGTTGGTATGTGGAGAGCTCCTCCACAGCAGCCCGTTGAATACCCGACTTCAGTAACCTTCCTCAAATATAATGAATTTTCTTATTCATCCTGTTTTCTGCAGTGTGCTCGGGCATGTTCATGTTGAGGTGATGGTGAAAACACGCCTACGACGTATCGGACTAGCTCAGAGCACCACCGTGCTAGCATGGCTGTAGACGCCTGACCGTCTTCACACAACAGTCTGACACAGTGGAACTTTCCTTTAACAGCAGCACCTCACATGATGGACGAGCCACCTCAGCAGGGTCAGGCTGTGACACATCATATGTCATATTGTTTTCATCTCTGTGCAGAGAAACAGACTAATCCAAGACCTGTTAAGCCTGGATTAGCACAAAAACTCAAAGTAGAATAGGCTGAGAAACCTGGAAGATGTTTGGCGCCACAGCCCAAACTAAGCAACAATCCTTGATATCAAGTCCAGATGTCAAAGGTGGAGATTTACCCTCTAAATCAGTCGCTCCATCACTAGGCCACCTTTCACAGAGCAGCTGTTGCCATAAAGACAAAGGACTGACTGAGCGAGGGACCAGGCATGCAGAGGAGACATTTTTTTTATTAAAATAATAATAAATAGTAATTCCCCTTTGATTCCTGTCTTTCTCTCCCGCTCTGTATCTGGCAGTGTGGGAAGGCGCTGCCAGGCCTCACTAAGCAGGACCAGTGCTGTGGGACCGTCGGGACGTCCTGGGGTTTCCACAAATGCCAGATGTGTCCAAAGAAACCATGTAAGTACAGCTGTTTTTCTCAAGATGCTTCCTTCCTTATGCTCGTCCCTGTAAGGGAAAACATCATATTCTAGTGTGTGTGTGTGTGTGTGTGTGTGTGTGTGTGTGTGTGTGTGTGTGTGTGTGTGTGTGTGTGTGTGTGTGTGGTTTCGTCAGGTGAACAGTGTGTAGATGCCAGTGAAGTTCAACATCAACCTAAGTATATTTTAACATTTTCAGCAGCTCGATATTAAATAATCCTTAGAGCTCTGCTGAATCCCAGTTTCCTCCATTGTTACAATTTAATAATTAATTTGATTTAATTTATTTTAAAAAGTATAAATGGTAGAGAAAAAGTTGAATGTCGTTAAAATGAGCTGAATATGTTGGCTGAATGGTTTCTGTAGCTGAAAGTATGCAGAAGGAGTTAGAAGAAATACAGAATATGTTGATTTGCTGCTTAACAGCATTCATACAAGATTACTGTGAATTTCCCCACCAATAAAGGAATATCTTATCTTATCTTATCTTATCTTAGTTTCATGAACAGCAAATAACCGTGCCGTTAATAACCCAGGATACACATATTACTTCTGTTAGCTGTAGTGTGGCTGCTGTGCGTAACAGTACCTCCGTATTCGTGCAGTGCTGGTTTGCATCGTGGCCGTTCAGGGTGGGCGACTGCTTGCAGCGTTGTTGAGATCCAGGGAGGTGAAGAAGAGCTGTTTTCTAACTTTAGTCCATCCAGCATCCAGCAGCAGTGAACTGCAGTCAGTGAGCCGTGGACGCATGGACGCCATGCTCGACGCAGTCCACAGAGCCCTAAAGCCCCGCCCCACTCTCACCTGTTCATTCAAAGCTTGTTCATATTGAACATGTCACATTGCACCAACTTCAGTTCTGCACGTCCTTTGGTCCCCAGCAAAACGCCTGGCGATCCTGAAGTAGATTGAATACATGGTTCTTGAGACATGTTCAGTACATGCACACGTAGATACAGAGTTAGACTTTCTCTGCCTCAAAGCGTCAGCACGGGTTAGCGTCATAGCATCTTAATCAGGACCCACAGTTAGTTTGGACACCCCTGGTTCTGTTGGCCAGGTATGAGTATTATACCAGGAATCTATTTTACTCTCATTCTAAGATAAGATAAGATATTCCTTTATTGGTCCCACAGTGGAGAAATTCACATGTTACAGCAGCAAAGTGGGTAGTGCAAAAACAAGAAGGATAGATTAAAAAAAAAACAGTATTAATACAGATAAAATAAAATAATATATACATAATAATATATACATAATAGGTCTACTGGGAGCAGTGCTGGTTGTGAATGTGTATGTGGTCTACTGGGAGCAGTGCTGGTTGTGGATGTGTATGTGGTCTACTGGGAGCAGTGCTGGTTGTGAATGTGTATGTGGTCTACTGGGAGCAGTGCTGGTTGTGAATGTGTATGTGGTTTACTGCGAGCAGTGCTGGTTGTGAATGTGTATGTGGTCTACTGGGAGCAGTGCTGGTTGTGAATGTGTATGTGGTTTACTGGGAGCAGTGCTGGTTGTGAATGTGTATGTGGTTTACTGGGAGCAGTGCTGGTTGTGGAGTCTAACAGCTGCAGGCAGGAAGGACCTTCTGTAACGCTCCTTCGTACACTTAGGGTGTAGCAGCCTGTCACTGAAGGAGCTCTCCAGAGCTCTGATGGTGTCTCTCATGGGGTGGGAGTCCTTCTCCATCATGGATGACAGCTTAGCCATCGTCCTCCTCTCTCCCACCACCTGTACTGAGTCCAGAGAGCATCCCAGGACAGAGCTGGTCCCTTTTGATAATCTTATCCAGCCTCTTCCTGTCTGCAGCTGTGATGCTGCTGCCCCAGCAAACCACTCCATAAAATATGGCTGATGCCACCACAGTGTCATAAAATGTTTTCAGTAGTGTCCCCTGCACTCCAAAAGACCTCAGTCTCCTGAGCAGATACAGCCTGCTCTGGCCTTTCTTATGGAGTGCAGAGGAATTTGTAGTCCAGTCCAGTTTATTGTTCAGGTGAACACCCAGGTATTTATAAGATGTCACCATCTCAATGTCTGATCCCTGGATGTTCACCGGTGTTGGAGGGGGATGAGTTTGCCTGCGGAAATCCACCACCAGCTCTTTAGTTTTCCCCGCGTTGATCTGGAGGTGGTTCCGCAGGCACCAGTCCACCAAGTCCTGGGAAAGTTCTCTGTACTCCCCATCGTCCCCATCAGTGATGAGGCCGACGATAGCAGAGTCATCAGAGAACTTCTGCAGGTGACAGGTTGGTGAGTTGTAGGTGAAGTCTGCAGTGTAGAGCGTGAAGAGGAACGGAGCCAGAACCGTTCCCTGAGAAACCCCACACTGCAGACCACCGTGTCTGAACCTGTTCCCAGCGGGGCCCCCACACTGCAGACCACCGTGTTCAGAACCATTCCTGCAGACCTGAAGCTGCTGGGCAGACCTGAAGCTGCTGGGGTCCTTGGGGTGTGGGGTCTTGGGCACAGGTACCACGCAGGATGTCTTCCACAGTTGTGGTACCTTCCTCAGCTTCAGGCACAGCTGGTCTGCGCAGGACTTCAGGAGCCTGGAGCTGATGCCATCTGGACCCATAGTCTTCCTCACATTCATCTTCTTGAGCTGGTTCTTCACCTGAAGTGTTGTGAAGGACAAACTGGAGCAGGGGGGCTGTGTGTCAGAGGCAGAGGAGGGGGTTGGTGGGGGGTCAGGGCTGAGTAGTGGAGCAGAGGGGGGTTGTCTATGGGGTAGAGCTGGAGCCGTATGTGGATCTGTAGGTGTCGCTGGAGGTGTTGATGTCAGTGGGGGGGCTGTTGTTGAGCTGAAGGTGGTGAAGGAGGAGGAGGAGGGGCACTGTCTTGAAGTGGCAGATGAAGGGGGCTGCAGCAGGGTGGACTGGGCCGGGGGAGGGGCAGGTGACTCATTGAACCTGTTAAAGTAATGGTTCAAATCATTCACCCACTTTAGAATTGAATTAAAGGATATAGTAATGACTCGTGAAAGAGAAGTCTAAAAAGTTTTTAAAGAGAAAAGCTCTAGAATGACCAAGAGCTGCTGTAACAGGCGGCCACTCACGCGGCGCCATCTTAGTAGTACATACACAGAAATAGAAATACAGCTAAAACACATTAAACACATTAGCTATTATGACCATAAAAGAAAGCAAAAGAAGATAAAATAGTGTACAGTCTATGTATATACACTGCATATGAATCTAGTAAATGCTTGGATGGACATGAAACTGTGAGATCTATTGAATCAGTGTGAATCATGAGCTCATCGGGAGGAAACATCCAATCACTGAGCCCGGACTGAAATGATCGAACTGGGAGCGATCTGCCCATAGAACGTGTTAACACGCTGCTAACACGCTGCTAACATGCTGCTAACATGCTGCTAATAGCTGCTAACACGCTGCTAACACGCTGCTAACACGCTGTTAACACGCTGTTAACACGCTGTTAACACGCTGCTAACACGCAGCTAACACGCTGCTAACACGCAGCTAACACGCAGCTAACACGCAGCTAACACGCTGCTAACACGCTGCTAACACGCTGCTAACACGCCGCTAACACGCTTCTAACACGCCACTAACGCTGCTAACACGCCGCTAACACGCTGCTAATGCTGCTAACACGCTGCTAACGCCGCTAACACGCTGTTAACACACTGCTAACACGCTACTAACACGCCGCTAACGCTGCTAACACGCAGCTAACACGCTGCTAACACGCCGCTAACGCTGCTAACACGCAACATCTCTAACACCCCTAACATCTCTAACACCCGCTAACATGCTGCTAACACGCCGCTAACACGCTGCTAACACGCCGCTAACACGCTGCCAGGCCGCCGTGGTACATACTGGAGCTGCTCACCTGTGATCAGTCTGGGTGGTTAATAACACATTTTTCTGTGGCGTGAAAACTCAGAGCACATTTATTTTTGCTTTACCTGGATTTTAACAGACTAGATGTACTTGCGTAGAGAGGAGTTTAGGTGTTTGGTTTTTTAGGTGTTGGGTGTCTGTAAAGGTGTGACGATGTGAGTGTGCATTCAATGCATTAAACTCAGATCAGAGATGATTATTGATGATATTATGATCGCAAATTTCCCCACTGTGGGACCAACAAAGGAATATCTTATATCTTATTTCATTAAGATTCTGACCAAGTTCACACTTTTGGTCATAATGTGCATTTAACCATATCACACCAGCTTTAGCCAACATGCCTCATAAACACCATGAGAGGGAAATTTCAGCCTCACTACTCACATATTTCAGTGGGAGACACTGCAGAGCCGATCTATCCTTCCCTCTGTTCTCCTGAGGAACGGCAGGGCATGAGGTTCCAGTGTGAAACAGTCCTTTGTGCCATGGAGACACCGGTAGCTGGTAAATAAATTGGCTTTATCGGTCAAACAAACGTGGCCTTGTTGAGCAAAATATCAATCTGCTTTCAGGTATTTGGGTGCCACCTCCCCACTGGTGCCTTTGTGCTTTGTGCAGCAGCATCTAGTCTCTAACCTGCAGCAGATTTACAGGACTTGGACTTCCCAGTCTGGTTTACTGTGACCCCCCAGCCGTCCAGCCTCCAGCTCCTTCCCTCCGTCACTATCTCCTGCTGACTGGCTGTTATTCATCATTACCTCTGTCTTCATTCTTTCTGCATCTCTTTCTTTATTAGTCAATCTAGTATTTTTCAGCTCAGTTCAATGATTTTTTTTTTAAGTTGGAGGGCATGAGTTAATAGTTAAAGAGTTAATAAGTTAATATTCATGCAATAATTTCACTGTTGGATAAAAAACTGAGACATCAGGTGAAAATAATCACCAATCTGAACACAGGAAATCCAACATGGCTGACTTCCTGCCCGTCAGTGCTGGTTAAGATAAGAGCAACGATCCACCAAACTGTCCCAACGCTGCTGTGTTCGGGGTGGATGGAGTCCGCTCTCATGCCTGAACCCAATGGTCCAATTTTCTTGAGCTTTCAAGCATCCAAAGCTCCTCAAACCTTTGAGCTCCTGGCACTTTTCTACTTGGGCCCTAATAATCTCTCCAAAAACTATAGTTTCATCACACTTTCAGTGCCAGGCCGCAAAAATACTAACGTGGGTTCCCAGATATACTAGATGGCTGTTAATATGAGCAGCCGCTCAATGTAAAGTCGTGTACTTTTACATTTACGTCGAATATTTGTGTTGGTTCTGTGTGAGAAGTAGTATACTCCTCTCCTGGAGTATGTAGCTGTACAGCAGGTAAAAGGCTTTAGAGGCAGTTATTTAAAAAAGCATCATTTTCATATGAAAGAAGGACATATTAAAGGTTGGACACATGTGAGATTGAATCTGTGCTCATCCAAAGAGTGTAATGAAACGCTGAATGACTCCGTTTTCTTTTCATCATCTGATCTTTTCATATATCATATCTGCTCATGAATCAGATACAGATCTGATCATTGCAATATCATTTATTTCTGTCTGTGATGCTGCATCCACACACACACACACACACACACACACACACACACACACACACACACACACACACAATACTATAAACAGAAGTATTGACCATAATTGAATATTTCGCTCTCTTTCTCTTCATCCTCATCCTTGTTATCATCTGCTCACAGATTTGCTGGCTTCACCTGCACATCAGCATGAAACCATAACCGCCGGCTTCAGTGGCGTCGGTCTGAACCTCCGTACACAGTTCAGCACCGTGACGAGTCCACACCGGGCTCTGATATTGGCCTCGTTTAAAAATTATGTGAAGATCCAAACAACAACAACATAAAATCTGTCACACATCTCACATCTTTCTTTAGTGTGACGGTTAGAGAGTTTACTCTGTGCTGACTACTATAATGTTGGCATCTGCATAAGAAATGAAACAATGCAAAACATAAATAAACTAATGTGTAATAAATAAGAGCCCATCAATATATGATATTCTGGAAATAAGTGTTTAGTCTGAATACAGGCAACACGTAAAAATATTGGTCACGCAATGATTTTTTTAGTTTGTTGGATGTTCGTGAGGACAGAATAGTCCCAGAATCTCGTGGATCGGTTTTCATAACAGATTTGAACATATCAGAAAAATTCATATCTGAGGATAGACGCTGTCACACTGCAGGAGAAGTCCATCCATCTTCAGGCTCTTAGGGGTCGCAGGGGCCGATCCCACCTGGACAGGCCGCCAGGACACATGGAGACAGGCAGCCAATCACAGTCACATTCACACCTGCAGGACATTTAGAGTCGTCAGTTAACCTGCATGTCTGTGGACTGTGGGAGGAAACAGGAGGACCTGGAGAAAACCACACTAACACAGGAGAACATGTAAACTCCACACAGGAGCCAAACCGGATTCAAACCTGTGATGTTGTAATGTTTCAGCTGTCTGAATGCAATGACTGACATGTTTTCTCCCCTCTCTTCCTTTCGTTCTCCTCATCAGCTATTCCTCTGATCGATTGTCCTCAGGGTTACAAGAGGATCAACAGCTCTCATTGCCAAGGTAAGAGCTCTGAACTGGAAACAAGGAAACCGTGACCTGACTCAGGACAGAGGTGGGACGGTTCATAAATTTCTTGGTTCGGTTCTGTTCACAGTTTGGGCTCATGGTTTTGGGATCGGTACAGTGGTTAACAGTATTTATGGAACAGCAAGGAGGCCAATTTCCATTTTCAGTTTGAACAGCGTTTCATTTATTTGCCAAAATAACTGTCTGCCTGAACATCAGTAAACGAGGCTAACATGAGGAACAAGAGCCACTGTGTTATTGAAAAATGATTAAGAAATAAAAAACTAATTATATGCTCAGACCATCAACACAAAGGGCAGTTGGGGAATTACTGTGTAGCTTATGTCTGTGAGATGGCACATTAATAATAATCCCTGAATCATATGCTGAACTTCAGCGTCCTCCACGACGGCATCAGGCTGCAGATCTCTGGCTATAAACCTCCTTTAGATGTGTATTTATCTCTGTCTGAGTCTGCATGTAGAGGCTGGTTAATGCTGCTGGGAGAAGGAGTTGCTCTTTCCTCCCCGACTCTCTCCTCCTATCAACACCGGAGTGACGTCTCCGTAAATCATTCATCATATTGGACGTATTTCCACTAGCATAAGCCACACAGTTGATGTTTTATCCACCACTTTATCCTTTCCACTCTCCATTTCCTTAACAGTACTCTCTTCACCCGAGTGTCCAAAACTTACAGCCTCAGATCAGATGATATGATCACAGAGTTGATCGTCGACCTTCGGCCTAGGTTGCTCTGGTACCAAGTCCACTTATGAGCATCCTTATGTTCGAACATGGTATTTGTTGTGGACAGCAGCCCATGACTAGCACAGAAGTCCAGTAACAAATGACCACTTGGGTTCAGATCAGGGAAGCCATTCCTCCCAGCAGAGCTATGGAGTCCCCTACTGGATCCTCATACAGGACTCTATTCAGGGTCTCCAAGAAGGCCGAATACTCCGAGCTGCTGTTTGGTGATATGCACAGCAACAGTCAGAGTCCCCCCCCCCACAACCCGAAGGTATAACTAACCGAGGTAAACTACAACGTAGCGGCACTCAACCAGGGATTTGTGAGTATCTCCACACCCGCCTGGCGCCTCACACCTTGGGCAACTCCAGAGAAGACTAGTCCAACCCCTATCCAGGAGAACGGTTCCAGAGCCGAGGCTGTGCGTAGCGGTAAGTCCCACCAGATCTAGCTGGTAGTGCTCCACCTCCTGCACAAGCTCCCTCCCCCACAGGGAGGTGATGTTCCACGTCCCCAGAGCCAGCCCTGCCGCCCGGGTCTGGTCCTTCGAGGTCCCTGGCCTTCACTGCCACCCCTGTGGCCACCCCTGTGGCAGGCGCTCGTCCTGGAGCCAGGCCCAGACGGGGGCCCCGGGCTTCCTCCGGGCCGGCTCTCTCCTCCTCTTCCTCAGTCGTGGGGTCTTGTGAACCATTCTTAGTCTGGCCCCTCACCTGAGACCAGTTTGCCATGGGAGACCCTACCAGGACCACCAGGCTCCAGACAACACAGCCCTCACAGGGACACACAAACCTCCCCACCACGTTGTTTGGTTAAAAACAAATCTAGAAAAGCTTGTTGTCCACTGACCTATCACAGAAAAAGAGACACGCAACACTGGGCCCATAAAATAAAGGAGAGGAAAGACCGACCGACTAAACAAGCGACAGAGTAAAAATGACAAGTTGGCTGCCGAGAGCTGAGAGATGTCCAAGGCGGCTGCAGACATCGTGGAAATGTACCGGATGTCTTTGGGAAGCACCAGAAAATAACGTTAAAGGGACCAATTATTTTCTGTTGGAAACGGAGCTGTGTGGAGAGTCTGTGTCTGTCGGCCATTAATGGCCCTGAAACAGGAAAACCCTGAAACAGGAAGGACAGAACAAATGGAGAGCTACATGCTCTGCTGAGAGGAAGAGCTGCAGAGAAAATTACTACATTACATAATGCTGAACTGAAGAAACGGGAGAAGAAGAGGGATAAACAATTTGAATACATCCGTCATCAATTTACTAGGAGTTGCTCTCATGAAGCAGATATGTGGCGAGTGTTTCTGTGAGACGAGTTACCGACATCAACTCATACGACAAGCAGCTATGGGTAACGAGAAGAAGCTGATAATCTTTAACTTTATCTGATATGTTGTTCTGAACACATGAACAGTTTGTGTCTGGTTTACAGACAACATTAAAAAGGTGTAATACACTGAGTAGAATCAAAGCAGATATTAAAACTATAAGGATCAACCACAGTTTCTGTTTGAGATCTATTCATATCTAAAAATAATACGTAGGCCTATGTCAACTGGCAAGATTTTACCAAGTGATCAATATAATTGATTGATTATTTATTAATATGAGTATGTGAATATTATAGATTAGAATTAACCAAAATGCATAAGTTGATTTAACTCTGTCACAAATGTGGATTTCAAAAGAGGAGAGCGGGTTGGTCAACCTGAAAAGTTTCCTTCAGGTCACGGCGATGAATGTGCCGACAGACGGCCGCTTATTGAACCGTGTTAGCTCAGCGTAACCAAACACAGCGTATCTGGTAGTCGAAGTACTGAAGTCACTCAGGGAATCGTTTCAGCCCTCCTGTGCTGTGTTTTAGTAGCAGGTCTGGCCATGTGCATGTTAGTGCATGTGACTCCCACCCTGTTGGCCCTCCTCCCATTTACAGAGACTGAGAGACTGACCTTTCATGCAGCGCTGTAATGCTTTTACAACCCTGGCAGACTGCAGTGTGAAGTGTTCAGCCGAAGGCGACCGTCCAGGTTTTCCTCCACAGAGGAATACGCCTCCTTCAGAAGAAATATGCTGTAGCCTAGTAACCATGAGCTAGCGCTGTCCCATTCAGCTGAAACCATCCAACTTCAGCTCCCTCAAACATTTTACCGGATGCTGCAGGCAGCTGGCATGAAGCTGAACACCTTTCTAGTGCTGCCTGTTGTTCGCAGATGGTAACTTTAATCTGCTGTGTGTTCAGGGGCCACATTTTACCGGATGCTGCAGGCAGCTGGCATGAAGCTGAACACCTTTCTAGTGCTGCCTGTTGTTCGCAGATGGTAACTTTAATCTGCTGTGTGTTCAGGGGCCACATTTTACCGGATGCTGCAGGCAGCTGGCATGAAGCTGAACACCTTTCTAGTGCTGCCTGTTGTTCGCAGATGGTAACTTTAATCTGCTGTGTGTTCAGGGGCCACTTCCTGTGTTTCACAACACCTTGCTGAAGATGAAGGGAGGAGCAGGAGGAGGAAAAGCACAGGGAGGAGGGTGGCGGTGTAGCTTCCAACAAACTGTCTTTGGTAGGGATGTCCCGGCGAGGTGCTTTTGGCCTTGATCCCGGGCCAAGTCCTTCAGTACTGGGTATAAGCCGACCCTGATTCTGATCCATCACTAAGGCTATATTTACCTTAACGTTGATCAGATATGTATTTGACATGTTGAACTAACAGCTGAAGCAGTAAAATGCTCAGATTGGCCTCAGTACGGGGACATCTCCAGTTTTCAGGAATCTGAGCTGAAAAAAGGACTCAGAGGACACATAACTGTCAAGGCACACAAATTTAGTTGTTGAGAAACAGCAAATGATCATACATGTTTAACCTGCATACGGATCAGAAAAATATGCAGGGAAACAGCTCTGGGACGCATGTGCCAGATTGCTTTCATTTATCTTAATGCAGTAATTGAGAAAGTAGTGAACATTTGTTTCCCATCTTGCAATGTTAAGGACCCCTTTGACAAACGCCTGGATTGATTATGTTTTTCATTTTTTGTTGATTAACAGATTTAGATGAGTGCCAGCTACAAGGAGTGTGTCCTAATGGAAACTGTCTGAATACCGTAGGCAGCTACAGGTGTATGTGCAAACCCGGCTACGTCCCTGACGCCACGCTCACCGCCTGCATATGTAAGTCCTACAATCTAACATTGTCCTACATTTCTTTCTCTCTTCACTTTCTCACTGGTTAACTCCAACAGTGCAGTGTCGAACTGAGCAACAAGCTTATATTCACAAAGATTTGCATGCTGGTCTGATGTACAGATTTGCATATATCAGACTAGTAAGACATCATCCAAAGGCTCGCATGGCCATGTCACATGCAACCACTCCTGTCTCCCACATAGACGGTGACAGAGTAAACAAAAAGCTGAAACATGTCTCCAGACCTCTACTTTAAACAAACTAATATAAATGGTAATAGCTAATAGCTAATAGTAATAACTCTATGTCCAAGAGTGCTGTGTAGTTGGTCGCACCTGCAATAAATCTAAAAACGCTGATCTCCAGTTTGCCATGTCCTAAAAAAGATCTAGGGGGGCTTTATAGCTCCAAGTTATAGACCTGACCAGCATGGCTGTATAGCTCCAAGTTATAGACCAGACCAGCATGGCTTTATAGCTCCAAGTTATAGACCTGACCAGCATGGCTGTATAGCTCCAAGTTATAGACCAGACCAGCATGGCTTTATTGCTCCAAGTTATAGACCAGACCAGCATGGCTTTATTGCTCCAAGTTATAGACCAGACCAGCATGGCTTTATAGCTCCAAGTTATAGACCAGACCAGCATGGCTTTATAGCTCCAAGTTATAGACCAGACCAGCGTGGTTTTATAGCTCCAAGTTATAGACCTGACCAGCATGGCTTTATTGCTCCAAGTTATAGACCAGACCAGCATGGCTTTATAGCTCCAAGTTATAGACCTGACCAGCATGGCTGTATAGCTCCAAGTTATAGACCAGACCAGCATGGCTTTATTGCTCCAAGTTATAGACCAGACCAGCATGGCTTTATTGCTCCAAGTTATAGACCAGACCAGCATGGCTTTATAGCTCCAAGTTATAGACCAGACCAGCATGGCTTTATAGCTCCAAGTTATAGACCAGACCAGCGTGGTTTTATAGCTCCAAGTTATAGACCAGACCAGCATGGCTTTATTGCTCCAAGTTATAGACCAGACCAGCATGGCTTTATTGCTCCAAGTTATAGACCAGACCAGCGTGGTTTTATAGCTCCAAGTTATAGACCAGACCAGCATGGCTTTATTGCTCCAAGTTATAGACCAGACCAGCATGGCTTTATGGCTCCAAGTTATAGACCTGACCAGCGTGGTTTTATGGCTCCAATCTATAGACCAGACCAGCGTGGTTTTATAGCTCCAAGCTATAGACCAGACCAGCGTGGTTTTATGCTCCAAGTTATAGACCAGACCAGCATGGCTTTATTGCTCCAAGCTATAGACCAGACCAGCATGGCTTTATAGGTCCAAGCTATAGACCAGACCAGCGTGGTTTTATGCTCCAAGTTATAGACCAGACCAGCATGGCTTTATGGCTCCAAGTTATAGACCTGACCAGCGTGGTTTTATGGCTCCAATCTATAGACCAGACCAGCATGGCTTTATGGCTCCAAGCTATAGACCAAGTTATGTTGGTACTGGTAACAGTAATGCCAGCTGTCATGTTTCGCAGTTGTTTCCATACTTGCGTTGTTTTTTTTGTTTTTTTGGATTGTAGTTAGTCTACATACTTTTATGCCAGCCATGACTTTTCTCCTAAATCTAACTAAGTGGTTTTGTTGCCCCATGCTGGTACTGCACCTTAGTACATATATTATTGTTAATTTCTCCACTGTGGGACTAATAAAGGAATATCTTATCTTATCTTATCTTATATCATAGTCACACCTTGGCTAGGAAAAATGTGGCACTGACATGCTGTCCTCTGGTGGAAAGATGGGTCTGGTATACGGTCTGGTATGATATTGGGTTGGATGGAAGAGCGTTCAATAAATAAATCAGGGTTCAAATGTTCAGAAATGAAGCAGCAAAGGACTGAAAATCATCTCCTGTGTAACTTTCAGCTGTCAAACTGAACCTGATGCTCAGGTTTATTTGCTTCAGCCCAGATGAGGGGAAACACCCTGAACCTGCATTCTGTTTCTGATTTCTCTAACATTTACGTAAAGGCCTTTGTTTTGAACAATTACAGTATGCAAAGTGATTGCAGTCAGTTTAGATAATTGAAATCAGGCGATTATGTAATGATTGCGACAGGCCTACTTATGCTAATCATGATGATCTGTACTTCAAATATCTGTGCAGTTTTTGTCACTTATCTGAGTCCAGGTTGTGGTAGAAGCGGTTTACATTTGACAAAAGCAATTTATGTCAATGGAATTGCTGCAATTAGTGGATTCACTAGTGGGGACAAAGTAAAACAGCCCAAATATTTTTCCTGGAGTTCACCGCCTCGACACTGCTGGCACTGAAAAGCTATCAGCCTATTATCTGTGTTGCACCATCCATTCTTATTGAATATGAAGAATTTACTGCTCCAAAAAGAAGCATGGCTCGGAGACGGTGATGAGACAGGAGCCGGTGGTTCAGATTCCTGGTTAGGTCACCAGCGAGCCCTGCCAGCAGGCCCCGGACCGGATCAGCACCAACCTTTTAACAAGGTTAACAACACCGTTGACCTCGTCGTGTTGTCCAGTGGGAACCTTGCTGGGGCAGAACAACCTGAATCATTGATCATGGCTCGGCTGGACGTAAATGTCCTTCCACTTGTCACGATTTCCTTTCTGAATCGGAAATCGATTGACATCGTCTTTCGTCCTTGCCCATTGAAATCAGAAGTACGATCGGTGACCCCCCACCCCCTGTAAAGTGCAGCTGTATTCAGGAAGCGTAACAGCCGCCTCCCTCGTGGTGCTGCTACCAGGCTGTGTCCTGGTAAATGCAGTGCCCAGCATTGAGGCCAAAGTGCTGACTTTTTGTCTCATCAAACCACGGAAACATCCTCCTCATGCTCTCACAGTCCTTTGAGAGCAGTTTGGCAAACTCCGGCTTGGCTGTCGTCTGCCTGTTACTCAGCAGAGGCTCCATCTGCTCATCTACACCATAAATGCCGGACTGGCAGAGAGCTACCGGGATAGGTTTCTTTCTGGCAGCTTGTCCCTTTCCTGCAGACAAGCTGAGGCCATTGATTTCTTGGTTACCAGCCGGACCATTTACTCATTTTGACCAGATGGCCTACTGTAAGGAAGAGTCCTGGTGGCTTCAGACGTCTTCCATTTCACAGTAATAGGCTCTTGGGTACTATAAATGTTTTATACCTTTCCCAGGGACTCTGCCTCGACACAGCTCTGTTTCTGGTCTGACATACACTGAATTAATATTACAGAAATGATGTGGACATATGTGGCCTGTGGTCATGTATGGTGGCACTTCAAGGATGATCAAAGGGATCAGGAAGCATTAAAGGAATAGTTCAACATTTTCAAAATATGCTTGTTTTCTTTCTGAGAGTAAGTGAGATATCAGTTTAGTTACTTAGTGTCTATTAAATATGTAGCTGGAGCAAGTAGGCACTTAGCCTAGCTTAGCATAAGGACCAGAAACAGGGGGCAACAGCTCTGACTCTATCCAGAGTTCAAAAACACTCCTACCAACTCCTCTAAAGCTCACACAGCAACGTTAACACTACAGTTGTGTTTTAGGGAGAGTTAATATGCTCTAACAACAGCTGGGACATCTCAAAGTCACTGTGTGGTCACATTGAGCCAAGTTTGGTGCGATTATGCCTGAAACCTGAGCTCAAAGACTGCATTTAACAGCCTTCGATACAGGAGACCCTTTGCTGAGGCGCAGGGTAGATGTACTGTACAAGCTATTGTTCATCTAGAAATAGTTCCAGTGCACATAACTCCCCAAAAACCACATGGAAGGGCAAAAGTCGAATATCACGTCCCTTTCTCTGACCGTCAAACAGGTGGTTTACATTAGAGGTAGTTAACTACCTGGTTCATCATCACCCTGTGGCTTCTCCCAGCACACACAACACAGGACAACCTGTGAAACAGCTCAGCAACATTCACACCTTCTGCTGGCAGCACAGCTCTTTAACCCACACTGGTTCCTCAGGTGCTCGGCGGCAGGGCGGCAGGGCGGCAGGACGGCAGGACGGCAGGGTGGCAGGGCGGCAGGGCGGCAGGGTGGCAGGGCGGCAGGACGGCAGGGCGGCAGGACGGCAGGGCGGCAGGACGGCAGGGTGGCAGGGCGGCAGGGCGGCAGGGCGGCAGGGCGGCAGGGCGGCAGGGCGGCAGGGTGGCAGGGCGGCAGGACGGCAGGACGGCAGGGTGGCAGGGCGGCAGGGCGGCAGCTCTCCTTCCTGTGGGCTGCTCAGCTCAGCCACTGCATTCAAAAGGAGAGAACCCACCCTGCTCTGCTCCCATCAGCCCACTCCACAACTCTGCCTCTCCTGCAGCTGAACCCCGGCCACGCCGCCTCCACAGGCCATCAAACACTGACTCACTGTTTTCCCCAGAGAGCTGGCAGGCGTATATCATTGGACAGGGCTAAGCTAGCTGTTTCAGCCCTCCACCAGTGCCGTGCTAAGCTAGCTGTTTCAGCCCTCCACCAGTGCCGTGCTAAGCTAGCTGTTTCAGCCCTCCACCAGTGCCGTGCTAAGCTAGCTGTTTCAGCCCTCCACCAGTGCCGTGCTAAGCTAGCTGTTTCAGCCCTCCACCAGTGCCGTGCTAAGCTAGCTGTTTCAGCCCTCCACCAGTGCCGTGCTAAGCTAGCTGTTTCAGCCCTCCACCAGTGCCGTGCTAAGCTAGTTGTTTCAGCCCTCCACCAGTGCCGTGCTAAGCTAGCTGTTTCAGCCCTCCACCAGTGCCGTGCTAAGCTAGCTGTTTCAGCCCTCCACCAGTGCCGTGCTAAGCTAGCTGTTTCAGCCCTCCACCAGTGCCGTGCTAAGCTAGCTGTTTCAGCCCTCCACCAGTGCCGTGCTAAGCTAGTTGTTTCAGCCCTCCACCAGTGCCGTGCTAAGCTAGCTGTTTCAGCCCTCCACCAGTGCCGTGCTAAGCTAGCTGTTTCAGCCCTCCACCAGTGCCGTGCTAAGCTAGCTTAACTGCTCCCTGAATCCAACTCCATACTTAACGCACTGGTGAGAGAGAAGTGTTGAACTGTTCCTTTACTGCTCAAGTTAGAGTATACTAATGGCCTCAATAATTAATGTAAATATGTGAGTAGTATGAGCAATATCATAGGTGCTAACTTTGATATTCAGAGCATTGACTAGGGGTCGACCGATATGGGTTTATGCCGATTATTACAGAATCAGGGCAGCCGATGGCCGACATACTGTGATGCCTGAAGTAAACATCCACTGGACAACACTTATGGTCCGTCCACACGGTTTCTCCCAGTAACTCGTTCTTCTCACACACTGCTGTAAAGGCTAGTAGCCCACTGGGCTACAGCTGGGTGGCTCAGACTAGCTCAGGTAGAGCAGGTCGTCCACCAATCGGAAGGTCGGTGGTTCGATTCCCGGTCGCTCCGGTCACGTGTTGATGTGTCCTTGAGCAAGACACTTAACTGAAGTTGGCAGTTAGCAGCCTCTGATCAGTGTGTGAATGTGTGAATGTGACATGTAGTGAAAAGAGCTTTGAGTGGTCAGATGCTGTATAAATGCATCCATTTACCGTTTCCATCTACTGAGGTCTGCAGGTAGACACAAGGGGCGGAGTCACACCTGTTCTACAGCAACAGCACTGGGCCGCCTGCAGATGTGCCGCTGGCTAGTCGGCTTAATATGCTCAGACGTTGGCTGAGGCAGATTATGAAGAAAATGTCAGAATGTCGGCCCGATTTGTGTAAAGATAGTGTAAGATAAGATAAGATAAGATGAACCTTTATTAATCCCCGGAGGGAAATTATAGAGGAGAAACGTCTACCTGAGCAGAGAATGAAGTCTCTCTGTGTTTGCTGTAATCCAACATCGTTCTTGCTTTGTTGATGTCGCCAGGCCAGCCGTGCACGCTTTTCGTGCATGTTCATGCATGTGAGCGTACCCCTCTCATACGGCGGTTACAGCTGATGACGCCGTCCTGGCTGACGGGTCGTCGTGGAAACGCAGCACCCGTCCTCCGGTAGCTCTCCTCGCCCACCTACAGACGAACTGAGACAAGAACCTAACCCACAAGGGGTAAGGTGGCTAACTATCAATGAAATTAAAAAATAGAAAATAAAAATAAATACACAGATAAGTAAAGAAATCATAAATAACAAGATGCAGTGTTTTAACTCATGCAGATAACCAATGATGCATCAGGTCAGATCATTTGTCATATCAGATCCGATATAGGTGTATATGTATATGTGTGATATAAGTGTTGGCGAGGAGTCCATAAGATAAGATAAGATAAGATATTCCTTTATTAGTCCCAGGGTTGTTCAATCTTCAGAAAGACGCTGTATTTATGTATATATTGTTGAGAGCCGTTGTGGCTCCTGAAGACTTCAGATAAC
>CAMQGK010000242.1:860000-1047500 GCA_947000775.1 Pterois miles | reverse complement strand
AATTTCCAGCTGGATGGAGTCGTGTCTTTGGCTCAGATCCTTGATCAGATCCAGATCCAGCCATTTCTTGTAGACCCGACAAGGTATAAAGCTTGAGTCTGGGGCAGCTGAAGTTTGCCATTCTAGATGATGCCTGGATTTCCTGCCATGTAGTCAGCTCAGTTGATGGTTTTCCAGGTTTGCAAGGTTTCCGATGGGCTCCTGGTCCCTGGCATCATGGGGTCGCTGTGTGCATCCTGCAGAAACTCCTCTAACTCTGGCTTCCAACTGAATAGAGAGAAAAGGTGAAGCTTTATGTGTCTTTAACAAGCTGTGCTCATCTTTTCTTTCTTTCTTCTTTGCTGTTGAAGAAGATTGTACACTGGCTGGAAATGAGTTGCTCTTTCTGTGTACCGGACCCTTTCTAGGTCGTCGTCGAGCGGCATCCGTGTGGTTTTGGCTCATGATATAGACCATTTAAACTTCTCTTAAATGCTCCGATGATTGGAGAACACCGTCTGCTCCCCTTTTTTGTAAAAATGGAAACCAACATCCCAGGCATGACCCCAGCTGTCACATGACACTACGGAGGCGTGTCGGCCAAGACAGCCCACCAACGCCCGGAGTCTTCAGTCCCTCAGGGACTCTCATCCACACCAGAGACCTCCTCCAGGGATATAGATGAGTCTCTGAACTCTGAATCCTCCACAGAGGACATGTGGGTTGGGTTCCTCAAAGTGCTCTTCCCACGTCTCTACAGTATCCACAGTCGAGGTGAGCAGTTTTCTCCCCGGTGAACACAGCCTGAACCAGCCCTGCCGACTCCTCGTCAGCCGTCTAAGGGTTGAGAACAGTGGCGGCTGGAAACTGGGGAGGACGAGAGGAAACCCAGCCCACGGCATCATGTTACTTTACACCCGCTATCTACTGATTTCCACTTTATTCATGAAATAAAAGAACATTCAGTAGAACAATAAGCATAACACACTAAACAGAAACATTAAACCCTACATATATTGAATGTCTTATTAGCCGTATAGTCAAATTAAAAAGTGGTTTCACATATAATGAATAAAAGATTAAAAGAAAACATCAAATTCATGATAAGAAAATACTGGAAGAAACCAACTATGTTCTCCCATAATAATGAGGTTAAAGACAGGATCAATGATCTGCAAAGGTCTTGATGTCTTTACTAGTTTCTGCATGTAGTGATTGACTGGCGATTGACTGATAGTTGACAGCTCTGCTTCACATCTCTGATGATACGTTCACAAAGTCAATAACTGATCTTTGGCCAAGGATGTTCTGGTACCAGTACACTTAGGAATCACCTTATGCTCAAACATGGTTTGTTATGGCAAATGCACGACTAGCACAGAAGTCCAATAATAAAGTTAACAGGTTAGCATCAGGCAGGCCGTCCCCTCTGGTCAGCCCCTCCAGGTTCCTCCATCGTCGCCCACATACAGGTTTAAGTCCCCCAGGAGAACGATAGAGTCCCTGGACCAGCGTCGCTCCACAGGGAGGCGTTCAAAGACCGTCGGGAGGTGTGGAAGCAGGATTTCTGGAAGCTGTCGTGGTGTTCTTGAGGGGCGTTTGTGTGTCTGTTTTTTAATGCTAGTGTAGTCCTACGTTTAAATTCAGATTTTCACAGTTTTATCCGTAGACTTGCTGTTACTGCCGTCATGTGAAGCTGGAGGCTGTCCCTCCTTGGGCAGCTGTAACAGGGTTGTTCTTTAACTGTAAGGTTGCCGGTTGAATTCCTGGTTCCTACTCTCTGCATGCTACACTGAACCCCATGTTGCTCCCTGGGTGCTGTACCACAGCCCACAGCTCCTAACGATGGGTTAAATGCAGACGTCACATTTCATGTGTGTGCCTGGATGTCAACACTATGATGACTGTAGTATAGTTTAAGTTTAAAGACGCACCTTTTCCTCTGAATCTTTTGCGTGAAGCTTTTGATAGTTTTCAGTGGGACAGCCATCTGTGGCCACAGCTCTGTGTCGCTGCTTGTGCTTCTGAAAAGCTCACTGGAGGTGGTGAAGTTAACATTTTGATGTACAATAAGCCTCACGATGGTGAGATTTCTGGTACTATATGGTCAGCAGTGTTGGTGGTGGTGGTGCTGGTGGTGATGGGGGTGATGGGGGGTGATGGGGGTGATGGTGGTGATGGGGGTGATGGTGGTGATGGGGGTGATGGGGGTGATGGGGGTGATGGTGGTGATGGGGGTGATGGTGGTGATGGGGGTGATGGTGGTGATGGGGGTGCTGGTCGTGGTGGGGGTGATGGGGGTGGTGGGGGTGATGGGGGTGATGGGGGTGCTGGTCGTGGTGGGGGTGCTGGTCGTGGTGGGGGTGATGGGTTTGATGGGGGTGCTGGTCGTGGTGGGGGTGCTGGTCGTGGTGGGGGTGATGGGGGTGATGGGGGTGCTGGTCGTGGTGGGGGTGCTGGTCGTGGTGGGGGTGCTGGTCGTGGTGGGGGTGTGTGTCTTGGTTCCAGTGCATTTTTATAGTTTTTGAAGGGGCAGTGTTGAAGCTAAAACAGAGTTATTAAGTTGCGCTGCTATGGAAACACACCGACAGCTGCAAAACTGAGCTAATTGTGAATTTCTCCACTGTGAGACTAATAAAGGAATATCTTATCTTATCTTATCTTATCTTAGCATATTGTGTATATTCAGAGAGCTTGTGTCTGTTGGAAATAAAAACACTGATGTGCTTTTTAAATTTGTGGACCATTTTTACAGGAAGCTAGAATGAAGTCAGATTCCTGAGAAAATGGCTCAAAATGAAAGAACGACCTCCTCATGTAAAGGAATCGTATCTGATTACAAAGACAGATCTGATCTGTGTAAAGCAGCTGCAGGTAAGATAAGATAAGATAAGATGAACCTTTATTAATCCCTGGAGGGTACAGACACTTCTGAATATGAGTTGTGTTACGCCTCCACGCTGGCGGGAGGCGTAATGCTTTCAGGGTGTCCGTCCGTCTGTCCGCCGTCAGGAACTGACTGGGTTTTGGTGGCAAAGTCACAGTGGCCTCTCAAAACACATTTTGAGTGAAAATAAAATATCACCAGGTTAGATCATTCATATAACATTTCTACATGTGCTGGAGATTATATTCTAGTACCTAATGATTGTTTACTACTTTAAATTAGCGTAGCCAGACTCCTCGCAGCCTGCGGCTCTATAGACTTTACACATTAAACTATTAACAGTATTGACATATCTGCTATTGAAAAGAATGATATATTTACTCCTTTTATACTTACTTGTATTTTTCTTTTTTATTATGCAGCCAAGTTCAAAGACATCTGCCCCGGTGGAATGGGCTACACGGTTTTACCAAATCCACCGGTCAATAAGCCGGTCACCGTCCACCAGGAGCCCGCTGGCCCACTGCCCCCCCAGCCCCTACCAACACCACAGAGACCGGTCGAGGCCTTTGGGAAACCAGAAGAGGTTATACCAGGTGAGTCTCCACCGTGTGATAGGACCAGTCCATTAGCAGGGTCACGGTTCAGTCCGTCGTTGGTACAACAGAGAAAACAAAGACGTCGTTTTTCATTGGCCAGAGTTCTTCCTGTAGCAGGTCATTCTGGTTTTAACCTCTGTGGAAGTGTCCACCCCCTGTTCTCCTAAGACAATAGTTCGTTAGTGGAGTTTCAGTGTGAGTCCCACTAGTGGACGACAGTCGTTAAGGATTCAATGGGGCTACAGGTGGACAACGGTTGTTAGGCATGATGTGGTTACCAGGGAACGACAGTCGTTGTGTTCGTTAGGGACACTTGAGGTTAGTTTCGGACTGCCTGTGATATTGAGTTTGGATGAAACTATGGTCTCATATGATGATCCCGACCATGGAGGCAGTGGAAACGGTGAGACATCATCTGAAGCAGGACAAAACTTACAGGACAGAAGCAACCTCAACCCAGACCAGATCTGTCAGCTACTGGATTTGTGCCTCCACCACATATTTCCAGTTTAACAATACCTTTTACAGACAGAAGCATGGCTGTGCCATGGGCTCACCGGTATCCCCCACTGTGGCAAATCTCTACATGGAAAAGGTAGAACAGAAGGCACTTGACTCATGTAAGGGAACCTCACCAAGCCATTGGTTCGGGTATGTGGACGACACATGGGTGAAAATCTAAACCCAGGAGGTCCAGAACTTCACAGAACACATCAACTCAGTGGACCAGAACATCAGGTTCACTAGAGAAGATGTTAAAGACAACCACTTACCTTTTTTGGACTGTGATGGTCCACACACACGTCCTCACAGAAAGCGATGTGCAGTGTGATGTGACGGTGTCCTGAGGTCATCCCAGTATGAGGCTGTAGCTCCAGCTTCACCTCGTCGGTCCTTCATGACCGCGGGCCGAGATTACAGTTTCTGCCTGTACATCTGGAGACGATGCAGCACACAATTATCACAGTTACTGCACAGGCCCTCCGGCGTCCTGTGCTGGTGTGTAGCAGTGTGTTCTTATCTCTGAAAGGTGTGTGTGCTGGTGTGTAGCAGTGTGTTCTTATCTCTGAAAGGTGTGTGTGCTGGTGTGTAGCAGTGTGTTCTTATCTCTGAAAGGTGTGTGTGCTGGTGTGTAGCAGTGTGTTCTTATCTCTGAAAGGTGTGTGTGCTGGTGTGTAGCAGTGTGTTCTTATCTCTGAAAGGTGTGTGTGCTGGTGTGTAGCAGTGTGTTCTTATCTCTGAAAGGTGTGTGTGCTGGTGTGTAGCAGTGTGTTCTTATCTCTGAAAGGTGTGTGTGCTGGTGTTTGCTGGTGTGTGTTGGTGTGTGCTGGTGTGTGTTGGTGTGTGTTGGTGTGTGCTGGTGTTTGCTGGTGTGTGCTGGTGTGTGTTGGTGTGTGTTGGTGTGTGCTGGTGTTTGCTGGTGTGTGCTGGTGTGTGTTGGTGTGTGTTGGTGTGTGCTGGTGTGTGTTGGTGGGTGCTGGTGTGTGTTGGTGTGTGCTAGTGTGTGCTGGTGTGTGTTGGTGTGTGTTGGTGTGTGCTGGTGTGTGTTGGTGTGTGCTGGTGTGTGTTGGTATGTGCTGGTGTGTGCTGGTGTGTGTTGGTGTGTGCTGGTGTGTGTTGGTGTGTGCTGGTGTGTGCTGGTGTGTGCTGGTGTGTGTTGGTGTGTGCTGGTGTTGGTGTGTGTTGGTGTGTGTTGGTGTGTGCTGGTGTGTGCTGGTGTGTGTTGGTGTGTGTTGGTGTGTGCTGGTGTGTGCTGGTGTGTGTTGGGTGTGTGTGTGCTGGTGTGTGTTGGTGTGTGTTGGTGTGTGCTGGTGTGTGTTGGTGTGTGCTGGTGTGTGTTGGTGTGTGCTGGTGTGTGCTGGTGTGTGTTGGTGTGTGCTGGTGTGTGTTGGTGTGTGCTGGTGTGTGTTGGTGTGTGTTGGTGTTGGGTGTGTGCTGGTGTGTGTGCTGGTGTGTGTTGGTGTGTGCTGGTGCGTGGTGTGTGCTGGTGTGTGTTGGTGTGTGCTGGTGTGTGTTGGTGTGTGCTGGTGTGTGCTGGTGTTGGTGTGTGCTGGTGTGTGCTGGTGTGTGTTGGTGTGTGCTGGTGTGTGCTGGTGCTGGTGTGTGTTGGTGTGTGCTGGTGTGTGTTGGTGTGTGCTGGTGTGTGCTGGTGTTGGTGTGTGCTGGTGTGTGCTGGTGTGTGTTGGTGTGTGCTGGTGTTGGTGTGTGCTGGTGTGTGTTGGTGTGTGCTGGTGTGTGTTGGTGTGTGTTGGTGTGTGTTGGTGTGTGTTGGTGTGTGTTGGTGTGTGCTGGTGCTGGTGTGTGTTGGTGTGTGCTGGTGTGTGCTGGTGTGTGCTGGTGTGTGTTGGTGTGTGTTGGTGTGTGCTGGTGCTGGTGTGTGTTGGTGTGTGCTGGTGTGTGTTGGTGTGTGCTGGTGTTGGTGTGTGCTGGTGTGTGTTGGTGTGTGCTGGTGTGTGTTGGTGTGTGCTGGTGTTGGTGTGTGTTGGTGTGTGCTGGTGTGTGTTGGTGTGTGTTGGTGTGTGTTGGTGTGTGTTGGTGTGTGCTGGTGTTGGTGTGTGCTGGTGTGTGTTGGTGTGTGCTGGTGTGTGTTGGTGTGTGCTGGTGTGTGTTGGTGTGTGCTGGTGTTGGTGTGTGTTGGTGTGTGCTGGTGTTGGTGTGTGTTGGTGTGTGTTGGTGTGTGTTGGTGTGTGCTGGTGTGTGCTGGTGTTGGTGTGTGCTGGTGTGTGTTGGTGTGTGCTGGTGTGTGTTGGTGTGTGCTGGTGTGTGCTGGTGTGTGCTGGTGTGTGTTGGTGTGTGTTGGTGTGTGCTGGTGCTGGTGTGTGTTGGTGTGTGCTGGTGTGTGTTGGTGTGTGTTGGTGTGTGCTGGTGTGTGTTGGTGTGTGCTGGTGTGTGTTGGTGTGTGTTGGTGTGTGCTGGTGTTGGTGTGTGCTGGTGTGTGTTGGTGTGTGTGCTGGTGCTGGTGTGTGCTGGTGTGTGTTGGTGTGTGCTGGTGTTGGTGTGTGTTGGTGTGTGTTGGTGTGTGCTGGTGTTGGTGTGTGCTGGTGTGTGTTGGTGTGTGCTGGTGCTGGTGTGTGCTGGTGTGTGTTGGTGTGTGCTGGTGTGTGTTGGTGTGTGCTGGTGTGTGTTGGGTGTGTGCTGGTGTGTGCTGGTGTGTGTTGGTGTGTGCTGGTGTTGGTGTGTGCTGGTGTGTGTTGGTGTGTGCTGGTGCTGGTGTGTGCTGGTGTGTGTTGGTGTGTGGCTGGTGTTGGTGTGTGCTGGTGTTGGTGTGTGCTGGTGTGTGTTGGTGTGTGTTGGTGTGTGTTGGTGTGTGCTGGTGCTGGTGTGTGCTGGTGTGTGTTGGTGTGTGTTGGTGTGTGTTGGTGTGTGCTGGTGTTGGTGTGTGTTGGTGTGTGCTGGTGCTGGTGTGTGCTGGTGTGTGCTGGTGTGTGCTGGTGTGTGTTGGTGTGTGTTGGTGTGTGTTGGTGTGTGCTGGTGTTGGTGTGTGCTGGTGTTGGTGTGTGCTGGTGTGTGTTGGTGTGTGTTGGTGTGTGCTGGTGCTGGTGTGTGCTGGTGTGTGCTGGTGTGTGTTGGTGTGTGCTGGTGTTGGTGTGTGTTGGTGTGTGCTGGTGTGTGCTGGTGTTGGTGTGTGTTGGTGTGTGCTGGTGTGTGCTGGTGTTGGTGTGTGCTGGTGTGTGCTGGTGTGTGTTGGTGTGTGCTGGTGTTGGTGTGTGCTGGTGTGTGTTGGTGTGTGCTGGTGTGTGCTGGTGTTGGTGTGTGTTGGTGTGTGCTGGTGTTGGTGTGTGCTGGTGTTGGTGTGTGTTGGTGTGTGCTGGTGTTGGTGTGTGCTGGTGTTGGTGTGTGCTGGTGTGTGCTGGTGTGTGTTGGTGTGTGCTGGTGTTGGTGTGTGTTGGTGTGTGCTGGTGTGTGCTGGTGTTGGTGTGTGCTGGTGTGTGCTGGTGTGTGTTGGTGTGTGCTGGTGTTGGTGTGTGCTGGTGTGTGTTGGTGTGTGCTGGTGTGTGCTGGTGTTGGTGTGTGTTGGTGTGTGCTGGTGTTGGTGTGTGCTGGTGTTGGTGTGTGCTGGTGTTGGTGTGTGCTGGTGTGTGTTGGTGTGTGCTGGTGCTGGTGTGTGCTGGTGTGTGCTGGTGTGTGTTGGTGTGTGCTGGTGTGTGTTGGTGTGTGCTGGTGTGTGCTGGTGTGTGCTGGTGTGTGTTGGTGTGTGTTGGTGTGTGTTGGTGTGTGCTGGTGTGTGTTGGTGTGTGCTGGTGCGTGTTGGTGTGTGCTGGTGTGTGCTGGTGTGTGTTGGTGTGTGTTGGTGTGTGTTGGTGTGTGCTGGTGTGTGTTGGTGTGTGCTGGTGCTGGTGTGTGCTGGTGTGTGCTGGTGTGTGTTGGTGTGTGTTGGTAGTTCTTAGCTGTGGTTTGAAGTGGTTCAAACACTGAGCACAGAGTCTGGGTGTTTTTGCTGCACATTAGTAATTTGCTCAGCCAGATGTTGAGGTGCCTCACTAACTCAGGCCTGATGTGGGAGGTAAACACCGGCCAGAATAAACGAGGAAAACCAAGCCAGCTTTCAGTGAAGGATCGGCCTGTTTTCTCTGTTGAAAACAGTGAAAGTGTCGACTTTTGAAGGAATGGAGGGAACTGAGGAGAGACGAAGCTATCGTGGCCGGTTAGCTGTGTTGTTGGAGTGGATGTTTCAGATACTGTCTGTTAAAGGTACAGCTGATAACACTGACAACCTTCAGCCACTGCATCTTTCATTCTCCTACCAGCTTCATTTGTTTTTCACTCAGAGAAAGTTACTTTCCTTTTTTCCATACTGATATCGATATGCATGCAGCACAGGTATCCAGCCGGGACGCAGACATGTGCTCCCAGACGACAAGCTTCCTGGTCATATTCCTGGTTGCTGTATCATGTAACTGGGTGCAAACGTCACCAGTTGAAGCTGTTATTTTTCTGGTTTTGACAATCGAACCACATTAGTTCATGTTGTAAGATCTATGGCTGTCGGTAGTTGTTAGTGTTAAATTTATGGGTTATTGTTGTTTGTACGACAAAGCTAAGACACCTAATAAGTGCTAACGTCAGTTGTCACATTAAATATTCACTTATTATGCAGCCTGATGGAGACACCAGTCAAATTTATTTATTTATTTATTTCAAATTCATTTAAATCATTTTTTTCCACATTAACTCACAGATACCACGTGACACCAACATCATTATCCTACTGGCTCACCAGCCTTGTTAGAGGTGGGAACCGAATGGTAGATATTTTCCACAAAGATAAAACGTTCGTTGTCAAAATGATGAAAATGACTAATTCACAGAAATATCTTTTCTTTCTGTTTTCTTGAGGGAAAAAGCTCTGTGGGTGTATTGTTTATTAAAAAATATTTGTCTACATGAAAATGTTATCAATATAACCTTTAACTTATGTCGCTTGTGCACAGAGAGCGTTTTAGTTCAGAGCTCCAGAAATCTGCAATGAGAAACGTTCAGCAACGTGTTAAAGCCAAAAACAATATGCATCTGAAAATAAGTACAACAGGTTCTCTTTGAAGCATACACGGTAATGTCACTGCTATTAGAAACATCTGGAACGCCGATATTATATTATCATATCAGGTACAGCATACCTAGCTAAAACTACTGCAGTCTAATACAACAATCCTGCAATAAATCCTCCACGAAGGTTCGCATGTTCAGGTTCCCATGTTCAGGTTCCCATGTTCAGGTTTCCATGTTCAGGTTTCCATGTTCAGGTTCCCATGTTCAGGTTCCCATGTTCAGGTTTCCATGTTCAGGTTTCCATGTTCAGGTTCCCATGTTCAGGTTCCCATGTTCAGGTTTCCATGTTCAGGTTTCCATGTTCAGGTTTCCATGTTCAGGTTTCCATGTTCAGGTTCCCATGTTCAGGTTCCCATGTTCAGGTTTCCATGTTTAGGTTTCCATGTTCAGGTTTCCATGTTCAGGTTTCCATGTTTAGGTTTCCATGTTCAGGTTTCCATGTTCAGGTTTCCATGTTTAGGTTTCCATGTTCAGGTTTCCATGTTCGGGTTTCCATGTTCAGGTTTCCATGTTCGGGTTTTGTTGAACCTGATCTAGAAAGGTGTTGATTCTGTTGTGCTGTTGAACTGCATTAACTGTGTTATATAGTTACTCCGTACGGTATTATTCAGTCTACCCTCAACACTGTTACTAACACTTAAACTGAACCGCTGGAGATAGGTGCATATCGGTGCATATCGGTGCATATAGGTGCATATAGGTGCATATCGGTGCATATCGGTGCATATAGGTGCATATAGGTGCATATCGGTGCATATTGGTGCATATAGGTGCATATCGGTGCATATAGGTGCATATCGGTGCATATAGGTGCATATAGGTGCATATCGGTGCATATAGGTGCATATAGGTGCATATCGGTGCATATCGGTGCATATAGGTGCATATAGGTGCATATAGGTGCATATAGGTGCATATAGGTGCATATCGGTGCATATAGGTGCATATAGGTGCATATCGGTGCATATAGGTGCATATAGGTGCATATCGGTGCATATAGGTGCATATAGGTGCATATAGGTGCATATCGGTGCATATAGGTGCATATCGGTGCATATAGGTGCATATAGGTGCATATAGGTGCATATCGGTGCATATAGGTGCATATCGGTGCATATAGGTGCATATAGGTGCATATCGGTGCATATAGGTGCATATCGGTGCATATAGGTGCATATAGGTGAATATCGGTGCATATCGGTACATATAGGTGCATATCGGTGCATATAGGTGCATATCGGTACATATAGGTGCATATAGGTACATATAGGTGCATATCGTATATAGGTGCATATAGGTGCATATCGGTGCATATAGGTGCATATCGGTAATATAGGTGCATATCGGTGCATATCGGTGATATCGGTGCATATAGGTGCATATCGGTGCATATAGGTGCATATCGGTACATATAGGTGCATATAGGTGCATATAGGTGCATATCGGTACATATAGGTGCATATAGGTGCATATCGGTGCATATAGGTGCATATCGGTGCATATAGGTGCATATCGGTGCATATCGGTGCATATAGGTGCATATCGGTGCATATCGGTGCATATCGGTGCATATCGGTGCATATAGGTGCATATAGGTGCATATAGGTGCATATCGGTGCATATCGGTGATATAGGTGCATATAGGTGCATATCGGTGCATATAGGTGCATATAGGTGCATATCGGTGCATATGGGCATATAGGTGCATATAGGTGCATATATCGGTGCATATCGGTGCATATCGGTGCATATAGGTGCATATCGGTGCATATAGGTGCATATCGGTGCATATAGGTGCATATCGGTGCATATAGGTCATATAGGTGCATATAGGTGCATATAGGTGCATATCGGTGCATATCGGTGCATATAGGTGCATATCGGTGCATATAGGTGCATATCGGTGCATATGGTGATATCGGTGCATATCGTGATATAGGTGCATATAGGTGCATATAGGTGCATATCGGTGCATATAGGTGCATATCGGTGCATATCGGTGCATATAGGTGCATATCGGTGCATATAGGTGCATATCGGTGCATATCGGTGCATATGGGTGCATATGGGTGCATATGGGTGCATATCGGTGCATATAGGTGCATATAGGTGCATATCGGTGCATATAGGTGCATATCGGTGCATATAGGTGCATATAGGTGCATATAGGTGCATATAGGTGCATATCGGTGCATATAGGTGCATATCGGTGCATATAGGTGCATATCGGTGCATATCGGTGCATATAGGTGCATATCGGTGCATATAGGTGCATATCGGTGCATATAGGTGCATATCGGTGCATATCGGTGCATATAGGTGCATATCGGTGCATACTGTATATTATGTCACAAACTAAAGGCGTGGGCCTGGTTTATGCCAGAAGTTACTTTAAATCAGGCAAATGTTATATTTACATACCAAATATTGATTGGAAATACAATATTTGTGCATTCAAAGCATCAGAATAATTTGATATTGGCATATAATCATTTCTGAAATTCATATCACATCCTTATATTATTCTTCTCTTTCTCTTTTATTTTATCTTCATTTTATTTTCAACTAAACTAACTCTGACTGGGGGATATTGAACAATCACAAACTGAATTTTTTAATGCAACCTAAAACTTATATTTTAACATTTTTTTGTCTTTTTTCTGTGGTCAGTAGCAACAACTGCACCAGATCAGGTAGGTTGGGTGCTTTAAAGATGTAGAAGCCGTTCGCATGCACACAGACGCCACTCAGCCGCCGCCGAGCTGCCGAATCACCTTTGCATGAAGTTGGCTACGTTGCTGCATGACTTTGAGCTGGTCAGCAATGTTTCAGTGTTTGTCCTCCAGAAACTCAGACAGAAGTGAGTGCAGAGGTGGCAGGCGTGGTTTGCTGTGTGGCGTGGTTTGTTGTGTGGCGTGGTTTGTTGTCTGGCGTGGTTTGTTGTGTGGCGTGGTTTGTTGTCTGGCGTGGTTTGTTGTGTGGCGTGGTTTGTTGTCTGGCGTGGTTTGTTGTGTGGCGTGGTTTGTTGTGTGGCGTGGTTTGTTGTCTGGCGTGGTTTGTTGTGTGGCGTGGTTTGTTGTGTGGCGTGGTTTGTTGTCTGGCGTGGTTTGTTGTGTGGCGTGGTTTGTTGTGTGGCGTGGTTTGTTGTGTGGCGTGGTTTGTTGTGTGGCGTGGTTTGTTTTCTGGCGTGGTTTGTTGTGTGGCGTGGTTTGGCTTGGTTTGTTGTCTGGCGTGGTTTGTTGTGTGGCGTGGTTTGTTGGGTGGCGTGGTTTGGCGTGGTTTGTTGTGTGGCGTGGTTTGTTTCTGCGGGTTTGTTGTGTGGCGGTTGGCGTGGTTTGTTGTCTGGCGTGGTTTGTTGTGTGGCGTGGTTTGGCGTGTGGCGTGGTTGGCGGGTTTGTTGTCTGCGTTTTGTTGTGTGCGTGGTTGTGTGCGGGTTGTTGTGTGCGTGGTTGTTGCTGCTGTTTGTTGTGTGCGTGGTTTGTTTGTGGCGGGGTGCTGGCGGTGTTGTGTGTTTTTTTTTTTTTTTTTTTTTTTTTTTTTTTTTTTTTTTCTTTTTTGTTCGTGGTTTTTTGTCTCGTGGTTTTTTGTGGGTGGTTTTTTCTCTGTTTGTTGTGTGCGTGGTTTGTTGTCTGGCGTGGTTGTTGTGTGGCGTGGTTTGTTGTCTGGCGTGGTTTGTTGTGTGGCGTGGTTTGGCGTGGTTGTTGTGTGGCGGTTTTGTGGCGTGTTTGTTGTCTGGCGTGTTTGCTGGTTTGTTGTGTGGCGTGGTTTGTTGTTGGCGTGGTTTGTTGTGTGGCGTGGTTTGCGTGGTTTGTGTCGCGGGTCGTGGTTTGTTGTGTGGCGTGGTTTGTTGTGTGGCGTGGTTTGGCGTGGTTTGTTGTGTGGCGTGGTTTGTTGTGTGGCGTGGTTTGTTGTCTGGCGTGGTTTGTTGTCTGGCGTGGTTTGTTGTGTGGCGTGGTTTGGCGTGGTTTGTTGTGTGGCGTGGTTTGGCGTGGTTTGTTGTGTGGCGTGGTTTGTTCGTGGTTTGTTGTTGGCGTGGTTTGTTTTGGCTTGCTTGCTGAGCTGTACATTTTGGCCCTGTTCTTAAACTGCAGTCAGCTGCCATGTGAGATGAATGCTAACCTGCTTCATAGCAGCATGACAGAAGCAGTGTGCAAAGCTGAAATAATGGACTGAAAGAAATGCATACAGTGATCTGTTCATCTTGTCCATTTGGTATTCCTGTGTCTTGTTGTTGAAGGAGCTGGTAGACCCCGTGGTCAGTAATAGGCTAGTTGAACCTGTCCTGCCCCAGCTGTCTCCAGGTGTATCTACTGTCAAGATCCAGGCAGCCTACCCAGGTGTCTGCTTCACTACCCGTTAAACTCTGGTGTGGTTGGAAGTTCAGGACATCTCAGGCACAGCTTGTCGAGCTCAGAGCACTTTGTCGGCATCAGCTCAGCCGTTCAGCAGTTCAGCTGCAGTCTGTCAGCTGACCTGGACATTCATTCAACAGCACATTCATCATTTTAGCAAAACTGTGAGAACAACACACACATGAAAACACATGCTAGTGCAGCTGAAGTGTGTAGTTCAGTGCAGCTCACACTGCTGGAAGCAGAGACGAGTCTGCTGCTGACAAGGTGAGTCTGATGTCCTGACAGCCCACCTGTACTGTGATGTACTGTGATGTACTGTGATGTACTGGCATGAGGTAGGACACAGTACTTCATCCATTCATTTCTTTATTTAGTATTGCCATCTGTATCCCTTCTTGTGCTGTTTTATCATTTCGAGCCACAGTCGTGTTTCAGAGCAGAGGAGCTTCTTTTCTGACGGTTTTACAAGATGTGCAGCAAAGTGTAGGAAATGTGTGTGGCCACCTAGAAATATTCAATAACTGAGCTCTGAAAAGCAACAGAGTAATAGCTGGGGGAAGTTTTAAGTCTTTCCAGACTGTGCTGTAAATACATCCAGCATATACTGTCTGTATGCTATATTAAAAAAAACATGTAACTGTATAACAGCTTTTTTGTTGCTTGATACAAAAGGAAAGTTCACATGGTTGTCAGGGGAGGTCCGTACGGTCCGCCCAGGGGTGGGCTGCTCGGTGGGGGAGGATCCCCTTGTGGGACCTCTCTCGACAGGTACATTTTCTCCAGGGTGGGGACCGTCGTTAGGTTGGCTCGGAAAGGCCCGGGTGACGGCTCTGACCTGAAGCTTTACAGCACATCGACCGTGGGCCTTGCTTACCATGTTTTATGGGTATACATGTCATCATTCATATTCTCGTACAACCTATGTGTTTATGATAAACTGCACAATATTGTTTACAACAGCATGGAGGTCTTCATAGACCTAGCCTGTTCAGTTCAGTGCATCAATCTGGTTTACAAAAATAGTCATTTTTTCCAGTTTCGTGCAGCCCTACTTTGGCCTCAGTCATTATTAGTGCATTTATGGATCACAGTGCTCGGCCTCCCCAGCAAAGTTTATTCTCGGTGCTAGGAAGGAAGCCACAGCTGTCGAACCTCGGATCCAGGAGGAACAAGGCAGATGGTGTCCTGGTCCTGGGACAGTGGACCAGCGGGGCAGCTGGAGGGGAGTTTGTCCATCCAGTCTTCATGTTTATGGATTTGGAAAAGGCTTCCCACTGTGTCCCCCTGGGAGCCCTGTGGGCGATACAGCAGGAATATGGGATACCGGCGTTGCTGTTACGAGCCAGGGAGGACTGGTCCTTACATAACCAAAGTGAGAGCTGTTCCCATATACCGTCAAACATGTTTCCAGTGGTGTTGGCCTCCACCAGCCAGGGTTGTCCCCTGTTACTGATCCTACTTGTGGTTTTCATGGACTGCATCTTTAGGTGCAGCTGGGGGAGTGTCCGGTTTGGGGACCTCAGAATTGTGTTTCTGCTTTTTGCAGATGATGTGGTTCTGTTGGCTTCATCAGACCGGGACCTTCAGCCCACACTGGGCCGGTTGGAATGAGAGTCAGTCTTCCAAGTCTGAGGCCATGGTTCACCACCGGAAAAGGGTGGATTGCCCCAAGCAAGGGAATTTAAATAAGTGCCTCAGGGTCTTGTTCAATAGTGATGGAGCGGGAGACGGACAGGCAGCACAGTTATTCTGGTGCTTTACTGGACCTTTGTGGTGAAAAGGGCCATGTGCATGGTCATAAGCTTTAAGTAGTGACCGAAAGAACGAGATCGTGGATACAAGTGGGTGAAATGAGCTTCCTTCGTAGGGCGTCTGGGCTCAGCCTTCGAGATAGGCTTTCCAGGCATGTCCAACTGGTTAGAGGCCCCGAGCTAGAACCAGAGCACACTGGAGATGATATCTATCGCATCTGGCCCGGGAACGCCTCGGGGTCCCCCAGGAAGACCTGGACAGCTGCCCCGTCACCCACAGTGGATGGACGATCAGCACATTTTCACTCATTAAACTGCTGTTGATTGAATGAAGTCGATTTGTCTGTCGGTTAAAGATTTCTATGCAGGCCAAGGTGTTTCAGCCACGACTCCCTAGTCAAAGGATACAGAGTAGTTTTCGTAACATGCCTACCGGACCTTCAGGTTGGCCAATGGCATCTTCAGTCCTTCTGAAAAAGCCAGTAAGAGTAGTCTAGACAAGAAATACATAAAGAAGCAGAAGAACATAAAATCCTGCATTGATAAGGTAACAAACCGGTATGTGCATTTTCATGTTCTGGAGGACGTAAGCTGTGCAAGTAGGATTTTATGAGATGAGTTTTTAAAGGAAAGCAGGACCGTACAGCAGAAACTCTACATCCTCTGTTACAGACTGAAAACTACACATCCTCTGAAACTCAAATGTGGAGAGCTAAAAACTATAAGACTAAATGGGAAAAAGGATCATATTCTCTGGAAAACGTGTGTTGACCCAATCGAACATGAACTAGAAGGAATTAACGTATTTCACTGTGTAAACTGAATTTCCCTACGGGGATTAATAAAGGTTCATCTTATCTTATCTTATCTTATTCTTTGGTTTGCTAGAGGTTGTTGAGAGGAGCTCTCCTCCTGCACCAGTAGAGGTCCTCCCATCCAACGCAGGCCAGGACATCGCCCCCACCCAGGCAGCTGGTGAGACGGAGCTCTCTCCTCTCCTCCTCTCCTCCTCCTCCTCTCCTCCTCTCCTCTCCTCTCCTCCTCTCCTCTCCTCCTCTCCTCTCCTCTCCTCTCCTCTCCTCTCCTCTCCTCCTCTCCTCTCCTCCTCCTCTCCTCTCCTCCTCTCCTCTCCTCTCCTCTCCTCTCCTCCTCCTCTCCTCTCCTCCTCTCCTCTCCTCTCCTCTCCTCCTCCTCTCCTCCTCCTCCTCCTCCTCTCCTCTTCTCCTCCTCCTCTCTCCTCTCCTCTCCTCCTCTCCTCTCCTCTCCTCTCCTCCTCCTCTCCTCCTCTCCTCTCCTCCTCCTCCTCCTCCTCTCCTCTCCTCTCCTCTCCTCCTCTCCTCCTCCTCCTCTCCTCTCTCTCCTCCTCTCCTCCTCCTCCTCTCCTCTCCTCTCCTCTCCTCCTCCTCTCCTCTCCTCCTCTCTCTCCTCTCCTCCTCTCCTCCTCCTCCTCCTCCTCTCCTCCCTCCTCCTCCTCCTCTCCTCCTCCTCCTCTCCTCTCCTCCTCCTCTCCTCTCCTCTCCTCTCCTCTCCTCCTCCTCTCCTCCTCTTCTCCTCCTCTCCTCTCCTCCTCCTCTCCTCCTCTCCTCTCCTCTCCTCTCCTCTCCTCCTCCTCTCCTCCTCTTCTCCTCCTCTCCTCTCCTCCTCTCCTCTCCTCCTCCTCTCCTCCCCTCTCCTCTCCTCTCCTCTCCTCCTCCTCCTCCTCCTCTCCTCTCCTCCTCTCCTCTCCTCTCCTCTCCTCCCTTTCCGGTTCCGGTGGGTGTGAGTGTGGGTGCGTGGTGTCGGCAGAGCGAGTGGCGCGAGTGTTTGAATGATTTCTATCCCTGTTATTGGATTTTTCACTGTTTCTTTTCATCTGTACTGTGTACATGATCAGGTAAGATTCTTTATTGGTTTTTGCGGATAATATACTGTGTGATCGGTGGTTTTGTGCGGCGTTTTTCGGGCGGAATGGCGTCCGCCGAGACGCCACCTCCGTCTCTCCGGCAGGGAGTGCGGATCGTCCCGCCGGATAGCACCGTGTCGGTGGAGGAGGTTCTGCTGGCAGTCGGTGAGCAGGTAGGTCACGATAATGTCTCCTATGCGTCTAGGATGAATAAAGCTGTCGTTGTGTTTCTGAACGATGAACCGCGTGTCTATCAGCTGATAGAGAGCGGCGTGTTCATCAGGCAGCTGTTTGTTCAGGTTTCCCCGCTGTCAGCTCCGTCCACGCGGATCACCGTGTCCGGTGTTCCGCCGTTTATCCCGAACGAGCTGTTAGAGAACGAGCTCCGTAGATTCGGCAAGTTTGCGAGCGGATTTAAAACGGTGAGTTTAGGATGTAAGGATCCTAAACTGAAGCATGTTCAGTCCCTGCGGAGGCAGGTGTTCATGTTCTTAGACTCACCTGCTCAGACTCTGGAGGTGTCCTTCAGAGGAAGCATGGTGACGGTGCCACATGGTTTATGCTAGTTCAGGACAGATTAAATGTTTTGAATGTGGTGATGTCGGCCATAAACGGTTCGCGTGTCCGCACAAGCAGGCGGAAGCCGCTTCCGCATCTGATGCGGCGGGCGCCTCCGCTGCTGTCGCTCGCGCTGCCGGTGGGGCCGAGGGTGCGGCGCGCAGCGCCGCGGCAGCGGCTGGCGCTGCCTCCGGTGCCGACGCTCCGGTGTCTGGCGCCGCCTCCGGTGCCGACGCTCCGGTGTCTGGCGCTGCCTCCGGTGCTGACGCTCCGGTGTCTAGCGCTGCCTCCGGTGCCGACGCTCCAGTGACTGGCGCTGCCTCCGGTGCCGGCGCGACGGTGGCGGTGGCTGGTCTCACTGGAGCCCATATTAGAACAGAGATGTGGGTCAGGCTGAGGAGCAGCAGGTCTCTGTAGCTGCGAGGACAGCAGCCCAGGCTAGACACTGAGGAAGTCTCTCTATTAATGTGAATGAAGCAGCTTCATCTGCTGCCCCAATAAAACTAAAAGCAGGTGGTCCAACACAGGTCTCCTTAAAGAGGACTATACTCCGACAGACACATCTTGGGTGAGCCTCCATAAGCCACACACCCTGACAAACATTGGATGAAACCAAGCCCAAGTAGCAACTTGCACACTAAAAGCAATTCCCAAAAGAGGGACACTCCCCCAAAGAAACACACCCAGAGGAAAATGAAACCAAACAACACACCTATACTTTAATTCTTCTTTCCTCCTCTCTCCCTCTCTATCGCCTAAGCGGGCTCTAAATATATGAACAACAAAACAATTTCTGGTCCACAGGAGCTTCAGAACCACTCCACTCCTTCTGATAACAACGGCTTAGTGGGAGGGGTCGTTTGCCCTCACCGCCAACCCCAGAGGGCTCTTTTGACATTTAATTTATCCTTCAAGAAGGGCGGCTCCTTGGCAGGGCAAAGGGGTCGGTATTTTTTTTATTAACATCTACCTCCAATCAACTATAACTACTTTCAGCTCATTGAAGCGAAGAGCTCCATCACACAACTCATTTTGTGGGATTTTAACTGCACCTAACTACAAGACAACAGGAGGAGCCCCATCCTCACAGCACATTCCAAAAACAATATCTCACGGACGGCAAACCAAACCCCAACAAGAGCCCAATATGCACCAACCGGCACATCATCTACCAAAGCCAACAATTCCAGGCACTACCACATTTGGCAACATAGACCTATCACCTCACCAGAAGGTAACTCACACTGAGTTTCAATAACAACTCCTCAATAATATCTTCTTAGACTGAGCTTTGGGGAAGAGGGAAGCAAAAAAGCGAAGTTCACACGGGCGAAACACAACCGGACCTCCACAACACCCATCTACTCCAAATAAACACAACAAACTCTCACACAGGGGGACATCAGACCCAACCCCAACACACACCTCTCAAAAACAACCACTTCCTCAGAAGAGCACCGGCACCACCCCACACACCCAGCCTTTTTCACTCGCCAAGAAAAATACCCCCACCCTCAAGACCCTACCCGAGACCACGCCAGGCGCACACACCTCTTGGGCCGCAACGCCAGAGCCCGGGGCCCCAGCACTGGGCCTGACTAGCACGCGCACTACGGCACAAGGCGCGGCGGGCGCCGGGAGCAGGGCCACCACCACTTCTACCACACTAACCTGGCCACTCACCCAACACACGTCTTCCTTCCGCAACCTTTTCCGGACCGGCACCCAACACCGCCTTCTATACTACCAACCCCAACCCAAGACCACTCAAAATTTCACCAACAACCTATCCCAAGCACACCTTCCAAAACCACTCGCATTATTTTTTTTACGCCGGACTATATGGGCACAGTGTATGGAGAGGGGGCAGGGCACGGCCACCTTCACGCGCGGGCCCTACGACAACCTACACCTCCATACCCTCTTCAACAGGGCGGCCAGTGGTATCTCAATTCCCGTCCTCTACTTTACTCCCCCACTTTTCCCTTATCACTGTTTTGTCCCTCAGGACGTCAAAGTTTAGGGACCTTCCCTTATGGCCTCCTGCACGGGAACTGGGAAGAGGAGGCGTGTGGGGGCAGTGGGACCAGGTGGGCCCACCCTCCTGAGGACTTGAGGGGGAGGGGGGCTGAAGGCTGGGCTGGGACCGAGGTTCCAAAGGAGGAACGGGAGGAGCTCAGGAGAAAGTGTGCGCACGGTTGCTAAATGGAAATTCTACCCCAGCTCAAAGGGAAGAGTTGTTGCTAACAACTTTCGCTCACTCTATGCATAGACGTGTTTTGACCCCACCAAGTGCCTAAATACCAGAAACCATTTCGACTCTTCTGTCTGCCGCACTGACCCACAGCGCTCTACCTCCATGAAACAGGGTTTAATAAATATTAAGTCCAAGTTGCTTCCTTTAGACTTCAGACGCTCAAAACTCTCTACACTTGCCCATCTGCTGACACCGCCCACTTTCTAGGAGACGAGGCTGGCTACGAAAACAGCTTTTCCTTTAAATCCAAGAAGGACCTCTCTGATAACACCTTTTACTCTCTTTTCACAGGCAATATTCAGTATTACCCCACAACAAGGAACCGGCGTGATCTTTAGGAACCTTTTTTTCCAACAATTTCCTAAAAACTAAATTTTAAACAGCACCCGCCAACTCAACTACCCCTGCCACTATGAAGAACAACCCTGCGAGAGCAACACACCCCACTAAAGAGGAGAAGCTCCTCCCCCACCCCATTCCGACCGCCCCTATGACCAGACAGAACCGCTCCCCCAATATCCATCCTCCACTGGGGGGAAAGGAGGAGCAGCCCTACCTTACAACGCTAAACGACACTTTCAACTGCAAGGAAAAGACTCATACCTTGTCAAGTCACTGACATTAGCGACAAGAGCGAGGGGCGGGGCTGGCCCACCTCCCCCTTGCACCCTTACAACTCCCTACCACAACCCCAAGAGGACAGCTATAGCCACAACAGGACAGACAGACAGACGCACCTTCTCGGCGCTTCACAGCCCCCTCACTCTACATCTCTCCTTTTCTTTTTCATTTTTCCTGCTACCTTATAAGTTAACAACAGAGAAAAAATTGAATTTCCCCTCGTGGGACAAAAAGGAATATCTCTTCTTCTTCTTCTTATCCTACTGGAGGGGGCATTTTCTTGAGACTAGACCCTCAACATTTTTTATTCAGTTCCCCGCTAACTATTTACCCCTAGGTCAGTTTGGGGAGGCTCTATATCTGTCATTTTTGACCAAATATTCAACAAAGAAAGCTATATTTAAATTTCTTTCTCTCTCTAAACTGCCATCTGCTGACGCTAGGAACCGACCAGGTCTGCAGCACTAAAGTAAACCGTCTGGAAGGACTGTGAAAGCCAACAGGGGAATAACCACTATAAATTATACAACTCAGCTTCACCTTTATGCTTGGGTTTTGCTCTTAAACATTTTGATTTTAACATTTATACATAATATTACTTAATATTTTTTTTTTCCTTAACCAACATTTTCCTCTTCCCTCAATTATAAATAAAGGATTTTAAAACCAAAACCTCCTCTCCTCTCCTCTCCTCCTCCTCCTCTCCTCCTCCTCCTCTCCTCCTCTCTCCTCCTCCTCTCCTCTCCTCCTCCTCCTCTCCTCTCCTCCTCCTCCTCCCTCCTCCTCTCTCTCCTCTCCTCTCCTCCTCCTCCTCCTCTCCTCCTCTCCTCTCCTCCCTCCTCTCCTCTCCTCTCCTCTCTCCTCCCTCCTCCTCCCTCCTCCTCCTCCTCCTCCTCTCCTCCTCCTCCTCCTCCTCTCTCCTCTCCTCTCCTCCTCTCCTCTCCTCTCCTCCTCTCCTCTCCTCTCCTCTCCTCCTCCTCCTCTCCTCCTCTCCTCTCCTCTCCTCCTCCTCTCCTCTACATGGGGTTCAGTCAGTACTGGATGGTTCAACACTGACCTTTATGTTTGGACTCATTATGAGCTCAGAACCTGCTGCTGTATTAATACCCCCCCCCCTTTCTCTCTCTCTCTCTCCCCCCTTTCTCTCTCTCTCTCTCTGTCTCTCTATCCCCCCCCCTCCCTCTCCCTCTCTTCTGGCCCAGAGGTGGATGAGTGCCAGATCAACCCTTATATTTGTGGCCAGGGGATTTGTTATAACACAGCTGAGGGTTACACCTGCCACTGTGATGAGGGATACCACCTGGATGATGGCCAGACCACCTGTGCAGGTGAGGAGTCCAGACCGCTGGTCAAAGGTCATCTTGTTCTGGTCCATGTCAGCCGGTTGAATCGATAATAACCTGTAGATAATAACTTGTTTAACACTAGTAGCGTCTCCATCATGCTCTGATAACAGCCAGTCCTACAACATACAGCAACGCAGGGATACTCATAATTAATCATTATAGTGATTGATTGATGATTGAATGAGGCTCAGGCCCTACTGCTGGGCCCACTGCACCAGTGAACCTGGACCAGGACTTCATGGGCCACAGTCAGGCCCTGCTGTAATAACATGAGAGGGTTTCTAAATGGTTCCTCGTTGCAGCTTTCAGGTATTTCAGTCCACAGTTATGTCCTTAACTGTAGTGGCATCGGTGAGTTCTGGTCTTAATCAATCATCTTAATCATCATCATAATCAATCTCATGTGCCTCAATTTAAAGTCCTTGAGAAGCTCTGCTCTAAATTACCCAGCAGTGTGAAGGGATTTCTGTCTATATGTGTTAGTCTGGTGACAGTCCGGGTGTACCCCTCCTCTCCCTGCAGCCCTGCAAAGCATGAGTAATAATAATAATAATAATATTAATAATGATAATAGTTATAATAATGATGATGATGGATGGCCATGTCGAGAATATTAGTTTCAAATAAAAGCCTAAAAGAACGATGACGTATTGTTAGTATCCCGGCTCAGAGCAGACAGTCGACCCCGTCTGACCCAGAAAGGCTGAGCCGGACCAGGATTTGTTGTGTACTGATGTCCTGTGTTGTGTGCTCTGGTGTGTTCGTCCAGATGTAGATGAGTGTTTGGAAAACCCGTCGTTGTGTTTTCACGGTCGCTGCGAGAACACAGAGGGCAGTTTTCTGTGTGTGTGTCGACCTGGATTCCTCGTCAATGAAGAGGGAACCGGCTGTTTTGGTACGTACCCTCGACTTGTGCAGCTTCCTGTGCATATTCAAACAGGCTTAGCATGCTGTATGTGAGACGCACCCAAAAGTTGCAGCAGAAACTGGAAATGTGAAACTCCATCTAAAAATGAATACTCTTCATCAATAGTTAGTTAGTCTTTTCACTGAGTGGTTGTGCTGCCATCTCATGAAATCACACGACGGACAGGTCATGTGACAGCATGAACTATGAATATCTTAACGTTTTGAATCTGTTATTTCCCTCCAGACAGGGTGGTGTTAAGGTGGGTCCAGGGGGGCATTAGACAGCAGCAGAAAGAGATGGAGGCATCAATGGACTGATGTGGTTCTGGGGAGTTGAGGACGCAGTGTTGATGGAGAAAGGGATGCTGAGAACCGGGTCATTGACAGAGCAGACAATGAGAATATGGCCTTTATTATGTGTGGGGAAGGTGATGTGCAGGGTGAAGCAGGTGCTGGGTGAAGCTGGGTGAAGCAGGGTGCTGGGTGAAGCAGGTGCTGGCTGAAGCTGGGTGCTGGGTGAAGCAGGGTGAAGCAGGGGGCTGGGTGAAGCAGGTGCTGGCTGAAGCTGGGTGCTGGGTGAAGCTGGGTGAAGCAGGGGGCTGGGTGAAACAGGTGCTGGGTGAAGCTGGGTGAAGCAGGGGGCTGGGTGAAGCAGGTGCTGGGTGAAGCAGGGGGGGCGGGGAAGCAGGTGCTGGGTGAAGCAGATGCTGGGTGAAGCTGGTGCTGGGTGGAAGCTGCGTCAAGCAGGGTGCTGGGTGAAGCTGGGTGCTGGGTGAAGCAGGGGGCTGGGTAAAGCAGATGCTGGCTGAAGCTGGGTGCTGGGTGGAAGCAGGTGCTGGGTGAAGCAGAGTGCTGGGTGAAGCAGGTGCTGGGTGGAAGCTGGGTGAAGCAGGGTGCTGGGTGAAGCAGGTGCTGGGTGAAGCAGGGTGAAGCAGGGTGAAGCAGGGGGCTGGGTGAAGCAGGTGCTGGGTGAAGCAGGGTGGCTGGGTGAAGCAGGGTGCTGGGTGAAGCAGGGTGAAGCAGGTGCTGGGTGAAGCAGGGTGCTGGGTGGAAGCTGGGTGAAGCAGGGTGAAGCAGGTGCTGGGTGAAGCAGGGTGCTGGGTGGAAGCTGGGTGAAGCAGGGTGAAGCAGGTGCTGGGTGAAGCAGGGTGCTGGGTGGAAGCTGGGTGAAGCAGGGTGCTGGGTGAAGCAAGGTGCTGGGTGAAGCAGGGTGAAGCAGGGTGCTGGGTGAAGCAAGGTGCTGGGTGAAGCAGGGTGAAGCAGGGTGCTGGGTGAAGCAGGTGCTGGGTGAAGCAGGGTGAAGCAGGTGCTGGGTGAAGCAGGGTGGGAAGGGGGAAGCTGGGTGCTGGGTGAAGCAGGGTGAAGCTGGGTGAAGCAGGGTGAAGCTGGGTGCTGGGTGAAGCAGGGTGAAGCAGGTGCTGGGTGAAGCAGGGTGAAGCAGGGTGCTGGGTGAACCAGGTGCTGGCTGAAGCAGGGTGAAGCAGGGTGAAGCAGGGTGCTGGGTGAAGCAGGGTGCTGGGTGAAGCAGGGTTAAGCTGGGTGAAGCAGGGTGAAGCTGGGTGCTGGGTGAAGCAGGGTGAAGCTGGGTGAAGCAGGGTGAAGCAGGGTGAAGCTGGGTGAAGTCGTCTAGTAAAGCGGTGAAATCAGTAGCAGATTTACAGGTGTGAATGTTGAAGTCAGGAAGTAGCAGCGAGGAGAGGGATGATGCTCAGGTAAGAAGGGATGAATTTGATTTAGGTGGGTGATAAATGAGGATGACTGGTGGAGCAGATTTTCAGAGTTGACTGTAGGGGAAGTGGTCTGTAGGTCCCAGCTGAATGATCCTGCCAGGCCCCCCGGGGTCTACAGATGTACCCGAAGCTGGGGTGCTTGGTTAAAGGAGACCTCGTCGGTTTCAGTGAGCAGCAGGGAGTCCAGTGAAGAGCTGGTGTCAGAAGAAACAGGATGAGTGGGGTTAGCGGTTCCATGGCGGGTTAGCAGGCTGGGACCAGAGCAGTAGAGGCAGCACCGGGCAGCGGTGGACGGTGGCAGGTGGAGGCGTTGATGGAGGCGTTGATGGAGGGGATGATGAAGGCGTTGATGAAGGCGTTGATGGAGGCGTTGATGAAGGCGTTGATGGAGGCGTTGATGGAGGGGATGATGGAGGGGATGATGAAGGCGTTGATGGAGGCGTTGATGGAGGGGATGATGGAGGCGTTGATGAAGGCGTTGATGGAGGCATTGATGGAGGCGTTAATGGAGGGGATGATGGAGGCATTGATGGAGGGGATGATGGAGGGGATGATGAAGGCGTTGATGGAGGCGTTGATGGAGTCGTTGATGGAGGGGATGATGGAGGCGTTGATGAAGGCGTTGATGGAGGCGTTGATGGAGGGGATGATGGAGGCGTTGATGGAGGGGATGATGGAGGCGTTGATGGAGGGGATGATGGAGGCGTTGATGGAGGCGTTGATGGAGGTGTTGATGGAGGGGATTATGGAGGCGTTGATGGAGGGGATGATGAAGGCGTTGATGGAGGCGTTGATGGAGGGGATGATGGAAGCGTTGATGGAGGCGTTGATGGAGGGGATGATGGAGGCGTTGATGGAGGGGGTGATGAAGGCGTTGATGGAGGCGTTGATGGAGGTGTTGATGGAGGGGATTATGGAGGCGTTGATGAAGGCGTTGATGGAGGCGTTGATGGAGGGGATGATGGAAGCGTTGATGGAGGCGTTGATGGAGGGGATGATGGAGGCGTTGATGGAGGGGATGATGAAGGCGTTGATGGAGGCGTTGATGGAGGGGATGATGGAGGGGATGATGGACGGGAGAACAGAGGATGGTGACGTCCTCGTAGTGATAGAAATCCAGATGATTAATGAGTAATTACAGAATTAGCAGCTAACCAGTTAACTAGTCGGGAGCACAGCAGAAATCCAAAACCAGATCGGGATCGGGATCGGGACGGAAGACAACAGGACTCAGGAGGACAGGATAGAAACAGAAATCAAACAAAATGAAATGAAAAAAGACAGCTGACAGGAGGAGAAGCGTCGGCAGCGAACGGCAGCAGTACTCAGACGCTAACAAACTCAACACACATCAGGACACGACTGGAAACGGGAGGCGGTCCAGGAGGTCCAGGAGGTCCAGGAGGTTCAGGAGGTTCAGGAGGTTCAGGAGGTCCAGGAGGTCCAGGAGGTTCAGGAGGTTCAGGAAGTCCAGGAGGTCCAGGAAGTCCAGGAGGTCCAGGAGGTCCAGGAGGTCAATAACCAGAGAGTTTCTGGGAGCTTCACCACCCAAAACCTTCGTCTCATTTTACCAACAGGACTTCTTGGGTTATGGATGTCACACTGAAGCGTGGTCAGACTGGAGACATGAGGTCCTGGGTGGATAAACCTTCTCAGCTCATGATCTGGATCAAGCAAGTACTGAACTTCAGGATTTCCTCTGCTGTTGGTTTGGTGCCACGTAAACAGTTTAGTAATTAAAGGCCACTCAACACTGCCATTGTACTGTATATGAGTGTAATAACAGTTATTCTGCCCGTGTTGAGTCCCTGAACGCTGCCTAGCGTTAAACCTCAGACCTGCTTCCACAGGGTGTGAGCCGACGTTGCAGGCAGGCGTTATACAAGCAGCTTATTCACTGCTGTTTACAGACATTTCGGTATATATACGGAACTAAAGTGGGTCAGAAACGGGAGCAAAATGCAGTTGCAGGAACGTTTGCGTTCTGCTGACTGAATGTGCCGTAACGGTTTCATTGTTGGCGTTTCAGATATCGACGAGTGCCAGGATCAGCAGGTCTGCACCAGGGGCCACTGCCAGAACACTGAAGGGTCCTTTATCTGTCAGTGTGGACCAGGTTTCAGACTGTCCTCTGCCGGAGACCGCTGCGACGGTATGATCCACAACACTATCGGTGCTGTAGGCCAAAACCTGTTTCAGCCTGAAGAAACGCTGATAAGACTGATGTGTGTTCCAGATGTGGATGAGTGTGTAGAAGAAGCTGGGCCCTGTGAGGCTGTAGGGGAGTGTGTTAACAACATGGGCTCCTACAGCTGCACCTGCCCCCAGGGATACCGGCAGGTCAACGGCACCAGCTGCACAGGTGAGATGTGGATACAACCTACCTCTCACCACCACACTACCATAACACACCACACCATCACACCACACTATAACACACCACACCACACCAAACAAAACACACCATCACACCACACATAACACACCACCACCACACCATAACACACCACACCACACCACACACCATACACCACACCACACACCACACCACACACACACCACACACATCACACCATCACACCACACGATAACACACCACACCACACCATAACACACCACCACACCACACCAAACACACCACACCCCCACCACACCACCATAACACACCACACCACAAAACCACACCACAAAAACACCACCATCACACCACACTATAACACACCACACCACACCATAACACACCACACCACACCATAACACATCACACCATCACACCACACCACAAACACACACCATAACACACTATAACACACCATAACACACAACCACACCAAACACACCACACACAACACACAACACACCACACAACACCACACCATCACACTATAACACACCATAACACACCACACCACACCATAACACATCACACCATCACACCACACCATAACACACCACACCATCACACCATAACACACCATCACACGACACCATAACACACCACACCACAACACACCACACCACACCATAACACACCACACTAAACACACCACACCACACCATAACACACCACACCATCACACCACACTATAACACACCACCATACACCATAACACACCACACATAACACACCACACCACACCATAACACACCACACCACACATAACACACAACACACACCAACATAACACACCACACCATCACACCATAACACACCATCACACCACACCATAACACACCACACCACAACACACCACACCACACCATAACACACCACACCACACCACACCACACACCACACCACACAATACACACATCACACAACACCCCCACACACCATAACACACCACACCACACCATAACACACCACACCACCACAACACCACAATAAAACAACACAAACACACCCAACAAAAAACAACATAAACAAAAACCAACCAACACAAAACACCAACCACAATCACACCACAACCAACCATAACACACCATCACACCATAACACACCACACTACACACCACACCACACCATAACACACCACACCACATCACACCACACTATAACACACCACACCACACCATAACACACACACACCATCACACCACACAATAACACACCACACCACACCATAACACACCACACCACACCATAACACACCACACACACACAACACACCACACCACACCAACACACTAACACACCACACAATAACACACCACACCACACATAACACACCACACCAACACCACACATCACACCACACTAAACACCACACTATAACATACCACACCACACCATAACACACCACACCATAACACATCACACCATCACACCACACCATAACACACCACACCATCACACCACACCATAACACACCACACCCCCCATAACACACCACACCACACACATAACACACCACACCACACCATAACACACCACACCATCACACCATAACACACCATCACACCATAACACACCACACACCACACACCACACCACCATAACACACCACACCACCATAACACACCACACCATCACACCACACCACACACCACACCATAACACACCACACCATCACACCACACCATAACACACCACACCATCACACCATAACACACCATCACACCACACCATAACACACCACACCATAACACACCACACCACCATAACACACCACACCATAACACACCACACCACACCATAACACACCACACCATCACACCATAACACACCATAACACACCACACCACACCATCACACCATAACACACCACACCACAAACACACAAACCATAACACACCACACCACCACAACACACCATAACACACCACACCATACACACACCACACACCACACCACACACCACACACACCACCCAAAAACACACCACACCATCACACCATAACACACCACACCATACACACACCACACCACACCATCACACCACACAACACACCACACCACACACCACACCACACACCACACCACACACCACACACACCACCACACCACACCATAACACACCACACCATCACACCACACACACAACACACCACACACACACCACACCATCACACACACCACACACCATAACACACCACACCATCACACCACAACACACACACACACACCACACACCACAACCACACACCATCACACCACACCATAACACACCACACCACTCACACCACACCATAACACACCACACCACAACACACCACACACCATAACACACCACACCATCACACCACACCATCACACACACCACACCACCATAACACACCACACCATCACACCACACCATAACACACCACACCATCACACCACACCATAACACACCACACCACCATAATACACCACACCACACCATCACACCATAACACACCATCACATCACACCATAACACACCACACCATCACACCACACCATAACACACCACACCACCATAACACACCACACCATCACACCACCATAACACACCACACAAACACACCATCACACCACACCATAACACACCACACCACACCATCACACCATAACACACCATCACACCACACCATAACACACCACACCATCACACCACACCATAACACACCACACCATAACACACCACACCATCACACCACACCATAACACACCACACCACCATAACACACCACACCACACCATCACACCATAACACACCATCACACCACACCATAACACACCACACCACCATAACACACCACACCACACCATCACACCATAACACACCACACCACACCATCACACCATAACACACCATCACACCACACCATAACACACCACACCACCACACCACCATAACACACCACACCATCACACCACACCATAACACACCACACCACCACCATAACACACCAGACCATCACACCACACCATAACACACCACACCACCACACCACACCACACCACACACACCATAACACACCAACACCACACCACACACACACACACACCACACCATACACACCACACCATAACACACCACACCACACACCACACCAACACACCATAACACATCACACTATAACACACCACACCACATCACACCATAACACACCATAACACACCACACCACCACACCACACCATAACACACCACACCACACCACCACACCATAACACACCACACCACACCACACCACCACACCATAACACACCACACACCATAACACACCACACCAAACACACCATACCACACACCACACCATAACACACCACACCACATAACACACGACACCATCACACCAAACACACCATCACACACCACCATAACACACCACACCATCACACCATAACACACCACACTATAACACACCACACCACATCACACCATAACACACCATAACACACCACACCACCATAACACACCACACCACATACACACCATAACACACCACACACACCATAACACACACACACCACAATAACACACCACACCATAACACACCACACCACCATAACACACCACACCCCCAACACACCCCCCCCCCCCAACACACCCACCCCACACCCCCCCCACCCCCACCTACACACCCCCCCCCCCCACCCCCCCCCCCACACCACCCCCCCCCCCCCCCCCCCCCCCCCCCCCCCCCCCCCCCCCCCCCCCCCCCCCCCCCCCCCCCCCCCCCCCCCCCCCCCCCCCCCCACCCAACCACCCCCCCCCCACCACCAACACACCCCCAAAACCACCACCCCCACCCACCAACACACCACACCACCCCCACACCACACCACACCCACACCCCCCCCCCCCCCCCACACCCCACACACCCACCCCCCCACACACCCCCCACCACCTCCACAACCCTACCCACCAAACCACCACACACCACCACACACCCACACACCCACACCCACACCACACCAACACACCACACCAACACACCCCCCACACCCACCCACACACCACCCCCCCCACCACACCCCCCCACCAACACACACACACACACACACCACAACACACACCCCCACCACCCCCCACCCACACACACACCCCCCACACACCAACCACACCACACACACCCCCACACACACCCCCCCCCCCCCACCCCCACCAACCCCACCCCCCCCCCCCCCCACCCCCCCCAACACACACACAACACAAAACCCCCAACACCCCCCCCCCACACACAACACCCACCCACCAAACCCACACACTACTCCCCTCCCCCCACACACACCACACCCCCACACCCCCCCCCACCCCCCCCCCCCACCACCCCACCCCACCCCCCCACCAAACCCAACCACACAACACACACCACCCCCCCACTAACACACAAACAAACCAATAACCCACACACACCACACCATCACACACACACCACACACCACACCACACACCCACCAAACACACACCACACATCACACCATAACACACACACCACCACACACACCCACACCCACCCCACCCACCACACACACACCACACCCACACCACAACACACCCACCCCCCCAACCACACACCACAACACACCACACCATCACACCACACCTAACACACCACCTCCCCACCCACACACCACACACCCACCATAACAACAACTAATCCACAACACACAACACCACTAAACAACCAACACCACACACCCCAAACATCACACCAACACAACAACAACAAACAAAACACACACACACACACACACACACACACACGCACACACACACACACACACATCACACACACACACACACACACACACACACACACACACACACACACACACACACACACACACACACACACACACACACACACACACTACACACACACATTCACGCACACACACACACACACACACACCACACACACACACACACACACACACACACACACACACACACACACACACACACACACACACACACACACACACACACACACACGCACACACACACACACACACACACCACACACGCACGCACACACACACACACACACACACACACACACACACACACACACACACACACACACACACACACACACACACACACACACACACACACACACACACACACACACACACACACCACGCACGCGCACACACACACACACACACACACACACACACACCCCACACACACACCTGTCAGTGGACTTCTGTCTCTGTCCTCAGATATTGACGAGTGTATGGATGAACCGGAGCTCTGTGACCCCCACGGCGAGTGTCTCAACACAGAGGGATCCTACCTGTGTGTGTGTGGGAGTGGATTCACCGCCAACCTCGACACGCCCTCCTGTGATGGTAAGACACACACACACACACACACACACACACACACACACACACACACACACACCGTTTGGGATCATGTTTAGGATGAAGCCTCTCCTCTGTAGTGTTTTACTGTGATACTGACCCTGAAGGACGAGGCTGACTTCCTTCAGTACTGTCCTTGTTTTCAATGAATCCCATGACAAGGTGAAACCCAGCAGCGTGTCTCTCAGTACACGCCGTCCGTGGCGCTCAGCTACGAGCCCTTCGGTTTCTCATGAAGAGATGAATCTGAATCACGTGTGCCGTCCACAGCCGTGGCCAGAGGCCTGATGGTCAGGTTGTCCGTACGTCCGTCCCACCCTCGGCGGCGACTTGGCTGTTGGCGGAGGGACATACTTTGATTTATGAATGAATGAATGCCATTCCCATCAGCCTCAGCTGCAGTTTGTGTTTAGTGCTAGCGGTTAGCATGCTAACACGCTGAACACAGATGGTGAAGATGATGATGAACATACAGTGTAGCTGCTACATCAGCGTGTTACAGCGTGTTTGAGAGCATGTGCACATGCTGAGTGAGAGTTTTACAACTTTCAATCAAGAGATAATTCAGCTTCAGCATCAACACGGAAAAGCAACATGAACGTGACGGTTAGTCCTGAATTTTCTTCACCTCCATCCTTTTTCCTTTGTGGCTGTCTGCAGCCTGATGTCCGAGCCTCCATTTCTACCTCTGTATCACACTTTGTCGCCTTTTACACAAGAAAGAAAAACATGAAAACGTCTTCTTTCTTTCGTGTGCTGCTCCTGTTTTTCCATCATGGCATGAGTCTTGGCCGACGTACCAGAGCTGTTTTAATGCCATTTCCTGCCTCCGAAAAAACAGAGAGAAGGAGAGAAGTGAGAGGAAAAGAAACAGACGAGAGCCTCTGCGATGTCTAGACGAGGAGGAGATCTGTTGGTGATTTATGTGAGGGATGAGAGCGGGAGTGTGTGTTTCTGAAACCACTTCATTTACACTTTAACGTTCACACCGACAGCTTCAGCTGGAAGGTTTTCTGTTTACTGTGCAGCCCTTCAGTCTCCACCGTCATCTCTCGTCTCTGATCTGGGTGGAAGGTAACGTAGGAAAACACAGGAAATGAGTGTGTACGTGAGTTTCCATCTGGAATCAGCATTTATGTTTGAATTTAAAGTGTTTAAAGTGTGAAAACATCTACAAGAAGATAAGATGTCAGAGAAACAGGCAGAGCAGAGGCTTGTAATGAGTGTCTGAACGGAAAGGATGGAACAAAGAAAACTAAAAATCAATCAAGGAAAAGCGTGACATGTGTGCTTTGTTTGTTTGCCAGATATTGATGAGTGTGGGCTCAATGAGACGCTCTGTGGCCCTCGTGGCTTCTGTGAGAACAGACTGGGCTCCTTCCAGTGTCTCTGCGAGCAGGGCTACCAGGAGTCTCAGGACGGCCAGGACTGTGTGGGTAAGTGCTGCCGCTGTGATGCCTACAGTGAGATGGAAGCAGGTAGTATGCTGTATGATAGAGGATTAGCATGTGAATACAGTCAGACCTTCTCCCGGGCCGGGCAGAACCATCACGAGGGCCGGTTCTGGCCCACGGGCCGATGCCCAGATCTGAAATAGAAAACAAGATAGTTCAGTAGGGTCATCTTTGTCCTTTAGCATTACTTCAAAGATTATCATATCTTTTTATTTTTCATGTCTCGCTGTGTGATTCTGCTGTCTCAGAGATGGTTTGGACCGTGAATCTGTATCCTCGGTGTTTAGCTATGCTCCATCTCAAGATATTGGGCCAGAGGCCCGTCGGTCAGACCTCCTTCACTCCCAAACCAAGCGGGACCAAGTGTGCCAAGTGCAAGTCCAATAGATCCTGCTTTGGTTCTTCTCTTCTTCAGGTTTCTTTCCTCATGGAGTGATCAAGAAGCAAATCTGAATAATCAGAAATACAAAATATAGACTTCAATTATTCATCTTTTGGTCAGAGTTTTTGTTTAGTTTCGCCGCACAGTGACCTACATATTATATTTAATAACAATAACAACAATAACTACACCAATACAGCTGGACTTCAGTCAGAATTCAGCATCATCATAGTGTGTTTGATCATATCTGATCTTACCGTAGTTGATGTGAGACAGTAGAGACGTTTTCTGGCGTTTCTCTATAATGAAAACAGGAGCTCCGGTAATCGGACGTCTGCCACACAGGATACTGGCCTACATAATGACTGACCAGTCTGAGGGGTGCAGCCGTGGCTGCTTTATTTAGTCAGGGTGGATGACCAGACGCCATGCCACCATGCTCTGGTGCAGCTCTTCTCAGATCTCAAGTCAAGGCTGCAGATTGATCACCGATTCACTGATCCATCAGTACAGACTGACTGACATCTCTCACCTTGTTGTTGTCCACAGATGTGAATGAGTGTGAGCTGCTGAGCGGTGTGTGTGGAGAAGCCCAGTGTCTGAACGTTGACGGGTCCTTCGTCTGTTCGTGTCCCAGCGGTCAGGACTATAACGTCATGGTCGCCAAGTGTGAGCCCGTTGCCACCGGTGAGCCGCCGTCAGCTTTATACACGACCTTTCATTTCACTGTCATTTCTCCAAATCCAGGTACAGTACTCAAATTTCATTAAGTAGTGTAGCATAAATGCATTAAATGATACCTAAATATGTGATGATAATTGATACGTCAAGGGGCTCCAACATTATGTAACGTAGACACATTGATTGGTACATAAGGGAAGCAGGAAAACTGATAGATAATTATGTCTGAATGTTGCTACTGAGTTCATGACTTACAGTGATGCTTCGTACACACAAACCACGAAATGATAATATAATGTGAAATTTGTTTATTTGAATGTCCTGACCTGTCCACACGGGTTTACAGCACACTGCACAACAACCAGGATGGCCACATGAAAGAAAGAGAGAAAGAAAGAAAGAAAGAGAGAAAGAAAGAAAGAGAGAGAAACTGCTCAGCCAATCGTAATGCTTCACACTCTTACTGTAGTCACCAGCGTAAACGCAGCATATCATCACAGTAAATTATCGGAGAGTTACTTGTGTTACTTGTTACCTGAGCACGCACCTGTGAGGTTGATTTTATTTCATAAAAGGATAAGTGTAATAATCCTCCTTGGTTTGAACATAGTTTCTGAGCTTTGGCTTGTTCCAGATCTCAACCGTCTACTGTTCCTTCTGGAGCTTCACTAGTTTTTGACTGTATCTCTGTTACACCGCAAGTTAATCCTGAACATGAAATAAAAATCAGAAAGAGGAAATATTACGGAGACCATGGCTATGTGCTGTCCTGAAATAAAACTGAGCATTTACAGCACAGGAATGGAAAACTGCACTCACAAAACTGTAACTAACTCCCTAATCGATTACAGAATATATGATCATCATAACAAAGTGAAACTATGATGTAGTTCAGTTTTCACTGAGAATATTAGTTTTAATTGTTTTATCACTGTGGGACTAATAAAGGAATATCTTATCTTATCTTATCTTATAGTTGTTCTTGTATATGGAAGATGAGGAGCTAGTGATTCTCAAGCATTTTCATATTCAAGCGCTTTTACTTGAAGACGTGTTAGTTTGCTGTGGTCAACGCAGTCAGAGGACCTGAACCGGGCCTGAGGGCGGACCATGGCTGTGGTTGAGATGGACCTTCCTTTACCGTAAAGGATCAAACTGAAGCAGTAACAGCGAAGCCAGAAACCAGCAGAGCAGCAGGAGCTGAAAGCTGTGAGGCATCGACACTGCTTTACATAAAATAACCAGGAGGCAGACATCATCATTCAGGAGGACCACGTCTGTGCTGGGTCATCTTCGGCAACGTTGTGACCCCGACTGGTCAGTTTCAGCAGGGGGACATGTTTCAGTTACTCCATTAAGAATATCTGATGGACAAACTTTCATCGATTTCTGGTGAAATCGCCACCAGTTACGCCCCCTAATGGAAACACAAGGGCTTCAACACAACGTGATCTCATCCCAACTCGTCACATCCCACCGCTTTGTGTGGCGGCACTTCAGGATTAGGCAACAACAACACCACAGTTAGGTTTAGGAAAGATTGACTGGGATTAAAACTGCGACGTTTGTACAGTGAAAATGACACTAAGCGTTGTGAAGAAGAGCTGATTGCTCTGTGATGCTCGGTCGGCGGTCTCGTTTGTTGGCCCCGCCCACCTCCCCTACCGCCTGCTCTGTGTGCGTCTTGCCACGCCCCCACCTCACTGTATCAGGGCATTTCCTGTTGCCTCGGATGGGTTGACACTGTGAACGGCGGTACAGTGAAGGGCGCCAAACACTTTCTGATTCACAGTGTCTGTTATGCCATGCCCATGTGTTGCATGTGTAGCTCCCCCTAGTGGTTAGTGGCGAGTTAGGTCTATTGATTGGTGCTGAGCCACATCCTTTTAAACCGGTCAATTCACTGGGTTTGAGCCCCGAATGAATGGAGCTGCCAGGACAGCAGCTGGAGCTGAACTCAGGTCTAGTTTAGTGGGTCCTTTAGGAAATCTAAATGAACTTCAGATGTACAGCTTACACTTTGTTTAAAGCCAACATGGAGAACTTTACACTTTTTCTTGCGTTGAATCAGTTGGGAAAATCTCTAGTTCATTCATCACCGCTGACCACTAACCATTGTGTGCAGCTTGTAGGAGGTTTGTCTTCTGGTCTGTGGCAGCGTGGCACACAGCAGAGTACAGACATGTAGGCCTACAGTAGAGGTGAGGGGCTGGAAGCGCTTTCTACTCTGCTACAGTAGAGGTCCAACACACCTGAGGCCACCTGCAGGATCAGGTCAGGGTCTTCAGGTTTCCAGGAGGTCAGGTCCACCATGTACCTCCACATGTGACATGACGCTGAGCCTCCCTCTCTGCCTTTATTCATCTTTCAGCGTCACCAGTGGAGCGTAAGGAGTGCTACTACCGACTGAGCAGTGAGAACCTGTGTGAGAGTGTGCTGACCAGCCACGTCACCCTGCAGGAGTGCTGCTGCACTCTGGGAGCCGGATGGGGGGACAACTGTGAGGTGTATCCATGTCCTGTCAATGGGACAGGTGAGGAGGAGGAGGAGGAGGAGGGGGAGGAGGAGGGGGGAGGAGGAGGGGGGGAGGAGGAGAGGAGCAAGAGAGGAGGGAGGAGGAGGTGGAGGAGGAGGAGGAGGAGGAGGAGGAGGAGGAGGGGAGGAGGAGGAGGAGGAGGAGGGGACGAGGTCGAGGAGGGGGAGGAGGAGCAGGAGGGAGGAGGAGGTGGAGGAAGGGGGGAGGAGGAGGAGGAGTGGGAGGGGGATGAGGTCGAGGAGGGGGACGAGGAGGAGTGGGAGGGAGGAGGAGGTGGAGGAAGGGGGGAGGAGGAGAGGAGCAGGAGAGGAGGGAGGAGGAGGTGGAGGAAGGGGGGAGTGGGGGGGGGGGGGTGGGAGGGGGACGAGGTCGAGGGGGGGTGGGAGGGGGACGAGGTCGAGGAGGGGGGGGGGGGAGGGGGACGAGGAGGGGGGTGGGGGTGGGAGGGGGACGAGGTCGAGGACGGGGGGGTGGGAGGGGGACGAGGTCGAGGAGGGGGGGGGGGGGGGGGAGGGTCGAGGAGGGGGGGTGGGAGGGGGACGAGGTCGAGGAGGGGGGCGGGTGGGAGGGGGACGAGGAGGGGGGTGGGAGGGGGTCGAGGAGGGGGGGGGGGTCGAGGAGGGGGGCGGGTGGGAGGGGGACGAGGAGGGGGGGGGGGGGAGGGGGTCGGAGGAGGGGGGGGGGGGGGAGGGGGACGAGGTCGAGGAGGGGGAGGAGGAGCAGGAGGAGGTGGAGAGAGATCGATGTGATCGATGGACCACTGATCAATGGAGATGATCAGTGGTCTATTGGAGACGATGCAGTCAGCAGCTGTTCTGTATCATTCTGGTCATAAATGTCAGGAAACCCTCTCTCCTCAGTAGACCATGGACTCTAACCTCCAGACCTCCATGCTGGTTTCCTTTCAGACCAGTTCAGCCAGATGTGTCCATCTGGAAGAGGTTTTATCCCCAGTGGAGAGACACTGTATGGAGTCGCCACAGCCGGCAGCTACAGAGGTAAGACCACACTACCTGTACATGACTGAACCCCCAGAGACCCCCAGAGAACCTCTGAGACCATCAGAGACCCTCAGAGACCCACAGAGACCCCAGAGACCATCTGAGTCCCTCTGAGACCCCCAAAGAACCTCTGAGACCATCAGAGACCCTCAGAGACCCTCAGAGACCCACAGAGACCCTCAGAGACCTACAGAGACCCCCAGAGACCATCTGAGTCCCTCTGAGACCCCCAGAGAACCTCTGAGACCATCAGAGACCCTCGGAGACCCACAGAGACCCTCAGAGACCCACAGAGACCCCCAGAGACCATCTGAGTCCCTCTGAGACCCCCAGAGAACCTCTGAGACCATCAGAGACCCTCAGAGACCCACAGAGACCCTTAGAGACCCACAGAGACCCCCAGAGACCATCTGAGTCCCTCTGAGACCCCCAGAGAACCTCTGAGACCATCAGAGACCCTCAGAGACCCCCACATAACCTCTGAGACCATCAGAGACCCTCAGAGACCCTCAGAGACCCACAGAGACCCTCAGAGACCCTCAGAGACCCTGGGACAGGTTTTTTCTCTGGGACAAAGTTTTCTGGACCAACAAGACAAAGATGGACCTTTATCATCTGCAGCAAGTGAACATTTAGTCCTTGAAGCTGATGCTGGGAGGAATCCATCACCACACATTTAACTCTCCACCTTTAACTCTCCATCACCTCACCTTTAACTCTCCATCACCTCACCTTTAACTCTCCACCTTTAACTCTCCATCACCTCACCTTTAACTCTCCACCTTTAACTCTCCATCACCTCACCTTTAACTCTCCACCTTTAACTCTCCATCACCTCACCTTTAACTCTCCACCTTTAACTCTCCATCACCTCACCTTTAACTCTCCACCTTTAACTCTCCATCACCTCACCTTTAACTCTCCACCTTTAACTCTCCATCACCTCACCTTTAACTCTCCACCTTTAACTCTCCACCTTTAACTCTCCATCACCTCACCTTTAACTCTCCACCTTTAACTCTCCATCACCTCACCTTTAACTCTCCACCTTTAACTCTCCATCACCTCACCTTTAACTCTCCACCTTTAACTCTCCATCACCTCACCTTTAACTCTCCACCTTTAACTCTCCACCTTTAACTCTCCACCTTTAACTCTCCATCACCTCACCTTTAACTCTCCACCTTGAACTCTCCATCACCTCACCTTTAACTCTCCACCTTTAACTCTCCACCTTTAACTCTCCATCACCTCACCTTTAACTCTCCACCTTTAACTCTCCATCACCACACCTTTAACTCTCCACCTTTAACTCTCCATCACCACACCTTTAACTCTCCACCTTTAACTCTCCACCTTTAACTCTCCATCACCACACCTTTAACTCTCCACCTTTAACTCTCCACCTTTAACTCTCCACCTTTAACTCTCCATCACCTCACCTTTAACTCTCCACCTTTAACTCTCCATCACCACACCTTTAACTCTCCACCTTTAACTCTCCATCACCTCACCTTTAACTCTCCACCTTTAACTCTCCATCACCTCACCTTTAACTCTCCACCTTTAACTCTCCATCACCTCACCTTTAACTCTCCACCTTTAACTCTCCATCACCACACCTTTAACTCTCCACCTTTAACTCTCCATCACCTCACCTTTAACTCTCCAGCTTTAACTCTCCATCACCACACCTTTAACTCTCCACCTTTAACTCTCCATCACCACACCTTTAACTCTCCACCTTTAACTCTCCACCTTTAACTCTCCACCTTTAACTCTCCATCACCTCACCTTTAACTCTCCACCTTTAACTCTCCATCACCACACCTTTAACTCTCCACCTTTAACTCTCCATCACCACACCCTTAACTCTCCACCTTTAACTCTCCACCTCTAACTCTCCACCTTTAACTCTCCATCACCTCACCTTTAACTCTCCATCACCTCACCTCTAACTCTCCACCTTTAACTCTCCATCACCTCACCTTTAACTCTCCACCTTTAACTCTCCACCTTTAACTCTCCATCACCACACCTTTAACTCTCCACCTTTAACTCTCCATCACCTCACCTTTAACTCTCCACCTTTAACTCTCCATCACCACACCTTTAACTCTCCACCTTTAACTCTCCATCACCACACCTTTAACTCTCCACCTTTAACTCTCCACCTTTAACTCTCCATCACCTCACCTTTAACTCTCCACCTTTAACTCTCCACCTTTAACTCTCCATCACCACACCTTTAACTCTCCACCTTTAACTCTCCATCACCTCACCTTTAACTCTCCATCACCTCACCTTTAACTCTCCACCTTTAACTCTCCACCTTTAACTCTCCATCACCTCACCTTTAACTCTCCACCTTTAACTCTCCACCTTTAACTCTCCACCTTTAAGTCTCCACATTTAACTCTCCATCACCACACCTTTAACTCTCCACCTTTAACTCTCCACATTTAACTCTCCATCACCTCACCTTTAACTCTCCACCTTTAACTCTCCACCTTTAACTCTCCATCACCACACCTTTAACTCTCCACCTTTAACTCTCCATCACCACACCTTTAACTCTCCACCTTTAACTCTCCACATTTAACTCTCCACATTCACCTCACCTTTAACTCTCCACCTTTAACTCTCCACCTTTAACTCTCCATCACCTCACCTTTAACTCTCCACCTTTAACTCTCCATCACCTCACCTTTAACTCTCCACCTTTAACTCTCCATCACCTCACCTTTAACTCTCCACCTTTAACTCTCCACCTTTAACTCTCCATCACCTCACCTTTAACTCTCCATCACCTCACCTTTAACTCTCCATCACCTCACCTTTAACTCTCAATCACCTCACCTTTAACTCTCCATCACCTCACCTTTAACTCTCCATCACCTCACCTTTAACTCTCCATCACCTCACCTTTAACTCTCCACCTTTAACTCTCCATCACCTCACCTTTAACTCTCCATCACCTCACCTTTAACTCTCAATCACCTCACCTTTAACTCTCCATCACCTCACCTTTAACCCTCCATCACCTCACCTTTAACTCTCCATCACCTCACCTTTAACCCTCCATCACCTCACCTTTAACTCTCCATCACCTCACCTTTAACCCTCCATCACCTCACCTTTAACTCTCCATCACCTCACCTTTAACCCTCCATCACCTCACCTTTAACTCTCCATCACCTCACCTTTAACTCTCCACCTTAACTCTCCATCACCTCACCTTTAACTCTCCACCTTTAACTCTCCACCTTTAACTCTCCATCACCACACCTTTAACTCTCCACCTTTAACTCTCCATCACCTCACCTTTAACTCTCCATCACCTCACCTTTAACTCTCCACCTTTAACTCTCCATCACCTCACCTTTAACCCTCCATCACCTCACCTTTAACTCTCCATCACCTCACCTTTAACTCTCCATCACCTCACCTTTAACTCTCCACCTTTAACTCTCCATCACCTCACCTTTAACTCTCCACCTTTAACTCTCCATCACCTCACCTTTAACTCTCCACCTTTAACTCTCCATCACCTCACCTTTAACTCTCCACCTTTAACTCTCCATCACCTCACCTTTAACTCTCCACCTTTAACTCTCCACCCTCTTGCCTGCAGATGCAGATGAATGTACGCTGTTTGGCCAGGAGGTGTGTAAAGGAGGCTTCTGTCTGGACACTGTGGGCAGCTATGAGTGTTACTGTAAGACCGGACAGGACTACGATCCTGGCAAACTGGAGTGCAGAGGTCAGGGTCACACATAAAGTGTGTGTTTTGTCTGTGTGTGCATGTGTGTGTTCCTCGTACGGCCGACGGCCGGCTGTCAGCAACCAATCAGAGCTGATCTGGAGCCTGCCGTCTGATCAGCTGTCAATCACTCACAGACTCTGATCAAACAGTCAAACTAATCAGCTCTGATCAGATATAGATCAATATTCTGTTACTGTAATGACTAGTTCTGTCCTCACACGTCCTCAGAAACATCTTGTAGTTACTGTTCCTCTGTGAAATGAGACAGTCGGTGACCCGGCAGCCATGTTGAGATCAGCTGAGGAAACGCCGGAGCACACATTCAGCTCAGCTTGATCCTGATTGGTTGTTTAGAGGCAGACTTCATGTCAGGACATACTGACAGTTTCATCATATTAGCTCAAAGTGACCAACTGCAGATTTGATATTTTAATATTTAAATGTGGAAGTTCATCATTTTTATACCTTTTTTTCTCTTTTACTACCAGCAGTGGTTGTACAGTGACAGGAAAACAAAGAGTGAGCTTCTTCTACTGGTGCGGAAATAAAATCCCAGCAAATTACAACTACTGTTTTTATAACTGCTATTTTCAAGGTCGAGAATTAACTGTCACACTAAACTTTAAAGCAAGCACAGATTATAAATCTGTTTAAAGATCCAGAAAATGTCTGGATAAAGCAAAAATACATTATTAACCACCCAGCCAAGTTTGAAAGGTTAAAAAAAATTATCAAATATAGATGATTAGGTTTCAAAATCATGAAAATAGCAGTATTCTCTCAGCTGAATGCTGGGGGTGCGTCTGGTTAAGGGATGTGTGTACAGTAGGTACTGTATGTACTGTATGTACTGTGTGTACAGTCGGTACAGTATATACAGTATATCGTGGACATTAAGAGAAGACCAGCGAACAGTACTGCACAGAAAAGCTTTTGCCACACAGCCATGATGGAGGGAAAAACTGTAGTAATTCCTGCCCTAAACACACGTTAATGTTAATGTTCGCAGCATTAAGACGGTTTTCCTCCGTCGTCGTGTTGATGCTGCTGCTGTTTGCAGGAACAAGCGTTTGTGAGGAAAAGGGAGTTGAATTAGTTGCAAGAGGTATTTCTAGCTAAAGTGTGTGGTGTGTGCGTGAGTGTGTGTGTGTGTGAGTGAATGCATTGATCCAAGGTATTGATCCTACGTAGGGCGATGAAGTGCAGCTGAGTGCTCTTAGTCATTTCTCCATTAATAACTCTGATTGCGTTTCTTTCCTGCAGACATCAACGAGTGTCTGGACGAGTCGGTGTGTGCCGGTGGACAGTGTTTGAACACAGATGGCTCGTACATGTGTTTCTGCACACACCCCACGGTGTTGGACCCCAGCAGTAACCGCTGTGTCTTCACTCCTGAGACGGCTGGTGAGGACGGCGTTTACAACACATTATACATTATATTATATATATATTATACATCCCTCAAGGACTAAACACATTATAAACGTCCCTCCAGGACTAGTCTTCAATTTACAAAAAAAATAATAATAATAACGCATTAAGTCAGTATTCATGTCAGACGTTGGCCCCAAATCCGGATTCCTTTCCAGTTATTTCTATCTGTTGGCGGTACATGGTTAGTCCATCCGTTTTGAGGTGCTACAAGCAGAGCTATGAAAGTTGCCACGTGTCAGACGTGGGTCTCGTGGTCGGGGCTTCGCATGGCCTCAGCAGCGACGTTTGGTGGGCATATTTAGCGTGTCCAGATGGACAGATGGACAGATGATGTTAAGGTTATCCCTTGACCTTGAATAGTTCAGGGAACACAGTGACTTTGAATTGACCTTGAATGGTTGAGGTTAGGCATTGACCTTGAATACTTTAGGATCACAGTCTTAAATGTAAGGCCTACTCCATGTGAACCTGTCATGGCTCCACGGCCACCCTCTGCACAGTTCTAACAGTACAAATTATTGATGAAACGCTGATTGAGTTTACTGCTTTAGCCAATCATGGAAATGTACTTCATGTATTTGTATTTGGAAGAATCACGTCAGTGCCCTGAAAGCGTATAAGACTCAGCGCTGTTGTGCGGTTAAGCTTGGTGTGTGTTTGCAGGGCAACACGAGGCCGAGCAGGTGGACTACCAGGGCATCTGCTGGCAGACGGTGACGGAAACCATGACGTGCACACGGCCGCTCGGTGCCAGCAGGAGGACCACGTACACCGAGTGCTGCTGTCTGTATGGGGAGGCCTGGGGCATGGACTGTGCCCTGTGTCCACCCAGGAACACCGGTACACACCACACAACAACAGCAGTCCCTGACTCCTCACACTCTTCATCATCTCTTCATCATCTCTTCCTGAGAGTCAGCCATACGCCGATACTAAAATACAGACACACATCCAGCACACTGTACGTAGCCAGAGCCGCCACAAGCCTGATTAATGAGCCGACCAATCATCTCTGGGCTCTCACATCTTTTAATTGTTGCAGGATTTTGCAGCAGTGATGTTTCTTATTGACCTTTTTCGTCTTTTCTCTCTGTCTGTCTCTCTCTCAGAGGACTATGCGTCCATGTGTAACCTTGGCGGGCGGCGGGCGTACGGTCACGATGCCCTTGTTGCAAGTCCAGTCCATGAATATGAAGTGAGCCCAGACTATTCGCCGCCACCTGAGCAGCAGGCTGTCCTGCCGTTTTACGAGAATGAGGAGCGTGAGGGTTTGTATTTTATGCATCCTTTATAGAAACAGAGGAATAGCACTGAAACATGGGAGTTTTTATAGTTCTTCTCGTAAGTTCCTGCTCATTGCCAAGGTAAAGAATTATAACGGTTACGTATAGAGTTTATCCAGGTAGCAGCCAAGTGGCTCCCTACCTTTATCTTGTGACAAAATTAAGCTGTGACCAGCTGTGATTAGTTGTGACCAGCTGTGACCAGCTGTGACCAGCTGTGATTAGTTGTGACCAGCTGTGACCAGCTGTGACCAGCTGTGATTAGTTGTGACCAGCTGTGACCAGCTGTGATTAGTTGTGACCAGCTGTGACCAGCTGTGATTAGTTGTGACCAGCTGTGATTAGTTGTGACCAGCTGTGACCAGCTGTGACCAGCTGTGACCAGCTGTGATTAGTTGTGACCAGCTGTGACCAGCTGTGACCAGCTGTGACCAGCTGTGATTAGTTGTGACCAGCTGTGACCAGCTGTGACCAGCTGTGATTAGTTGTGACCAGCTGTGACCAGCTGTGACCAGCTGTGATTAGTTGTGACCAGCTGTGACCAGCTGTGATTAGTTGTGACCAGCTGTGACCAGCTGTGACCAGCTGTGATTAGTTGTGACCAGCTGTGACCAGCTGTGACCAGCTGTGACCAGCTGTGATTAGTTGTGACCAGCTGTGACCAGCTGTGATTAGTTGTGACCAGCTGTGACCAGCTGAGCTAAACCTGTTTTTCTTGTTTTATCTGAGTGATTTTCATTTAATTTAATTTTAAGCTGTGAGCTTAGTTTACAACAAACATGTCTGAATTCAAAGAAATCAACTAGAACGTCACTTTGAGACGAAACCTGCAGAAAGATCCAGAAAGCTGTCTGGAGATGAGAAGGAGAGGACAGCCGAGGGGCTGCTGGCTGAGATACTAAAGATGGAGGACTGAACAATGCTGCAGGACCCACAGGAGGAGAGGGAAGGGTTAATGTTGAGGGAAATGATAAATCTAAGGGTTAATGTTGAGGGAAATGATAAATCTAAGGGTTAATGTTGAGGGAAATGATAAATCTAAGGGTTAATGTTGAGGGAAATGATAAATGGAAGGGTTAATGTTAAGGTCAATGATAAATGGAAGGGTTAATGTTAAGGTAAATGTTAAATCTAAGGGTTAATGTTAAGGTAAATGTTAAGTTTAGTTCAGGGAAACATTCCTCCCCTAACCAGTCAGTCCTATATGGCTCATAGATCCTCTATATAAAGTCATTTTGTTAATAATCTGCTGCTTGGAGGGATTTTCAGGGTAATAAATGCTGATCAATAATAATAACAGTCTGTGTCCTATAGTGATCAATAGAGGCGACGTCTATGCCCCCCCAACTATCAGGGTTCCTCATGTGGCCCCCAGTTAATATTGTTATTATTGAATATTGAATATTGAACAGTGGGGAATACAGTGGAGAACGAGGTACAAATAACTACTGTGTGCATGTGGATAATTGATCACTGCTCTAACTGGTATCTGAGTGTGATGGAAGGAAATCATTGATGTCTGACTGAATGATCATGTGAACCATGATCAGTGTACTCCAAACCCGAACAGTGTACAGGAAGTACAGCGTCACGTTGCCATGGAGTCAGTTAACTGTGATCTCACACTCTGTTTTTGGTCTATATTTGTTTACATTTTTGGTAAATTGGCACCATTAAAATATGGCGATTGACCCGCGATCAGCTCCTGTTCGCAGCCCACAGACCTACAGACAGCTATCGCTGGATTACTGTGATACCGAGGAAAAGTTGACACCGTGATGATTCTCAGCAAGTTCAGGAGTCGTTTTTGTGTTTTTGTGCTCCAGATCCGTTGAAGGCTTTTGAGGGTTTGCAGGCAGAGGAGTGTGGGATCCTGAACGGCTGTGAGAACGGGCGCTGTGTCCGGGTTCAGGAGGGCTACACCTGCGACTGCTTCGACGGATACACCCTGGACCTGACCCACATGGCCTGCATCGGTGAGCAGGCGGCTACGCAGCGCTACGCTACCACCAGCAGAACTGCTCTGTCATGTCTGCCGTGGTTCATGTCCTCTCTGTCCTCTGTCCACAGATGTGAACGAATGTTCAGAGCTGAACAATCGGATGTCGCTGTGTAAAAATGCAAAGTGCATCAACACGCTGGGCTCCTATCAGTGTTTGTGTCTGCCGGGCTTCACCGCCTCTGACAAACCCAACTACTGTGTGGAGGCAGCGACACACCAGACGCCAGCACTCACAGCCAACATGGACGGACATTAGGGGTGACGAGAGACACCAAGACCACACGCACAAGCTTGTATTACTATACTTGTGAGGACGTCCGTTGACATTCAGCACTAACCTTAAAGCTGAACTCCCTGGTTTGTATTAAATGTCCAGCAGCTCTCCCAAATCAAAAACACCTGACGGCTGATCATCAGACGTGACCCCGAGGAAATCTGGAGTCGTATAGCAAAATCAGGAAGCGTTCCTTTAAACTGTTGAAAAGCTCTTTGGCCAAAATCTAAATCAGCCCGTAAGATCAGTAAACCTCTGAATGAACCAGGTCCTGATTCTAGCTACTCATGCAGATCCAGATCTGCGGTTTACGAATGTCATGTGTTTTCACTCCCTTCTGCTCTACAACACACTTTCTACAGTACTTGTGCTGTATTGTGTTTTTCATAAATTTAGTGGTTTTCCAGTGTTAGATAAACTCTCCCTGTACACGTTACCAGATACTCTCAATGCTGAGGCAGGACAGTATAATAGTACACACATCCTACACTGAGAGTTAGATGGAAGATTTCATGTCGGTGCTGCATGCACACTTAGAGCTGTTGACCATAAAGACTGGAGGCAGCGTCCACAATGTTGGCAGCAAGGCGTGGCGACAGGACCGGACCACGTCTCCGAATGCAGCTTTCACTCCAACAGGAAGGTCTGACGGCATTGTGTTGAAGCGGTGAAGGGTCAGTGTAGTGAATAAGGAGCGACTCAGAGCCGGTGAGCGTGAGGCCACATGCAGATATAATGTCTGTAATTTCTGTCTTAGTTTTGGCATATTTGCATTTGCTAATTAGCACAAAATATAAATCCCGGCTGAGGCTGACCGACTGTCATTAGTTCTGCAGGTATGTCGTCATAAACCAAAGTCTTGGACACATGATCATTTTTATAACATATATACTGTTATTCTAATTCTAACGTGATAGTTTTGATACTGAAAATCATAATTGTCAACCTGTTGGTGGCGCTAGAGGAAACACAGAGGATCACACGTGATTTGTCAGCCGACGCTTTGACCTTTGACCTTCGACCTTTGAGCTCCACCACCAGCGTTTTTTAAAAAATCCTCACAAAACATCCAGCAATGTATTTATAGTCCTGACTTCACTATGGATTTACTGCATAGTGATATGAATAACTAACGAACCGAGCGTCATTGGTTTCTCTTACTTAGCTCAGCATTTGATAGCGTCCCTAATGAGTCATGTTAATTTATGTTGAATTATGATGTATGCATGTAGGATTATAATTAACATTAAGAGGTAAATCTAAACTAAATCAAAGCCAAACAGCTTTGACCTAAACCTGGTTTTAAATGACAAACTCAAAGAGGTGTAGATCCACTAATATGTTGTCAAGAGCTTTATCACTTTTTTAAATCCCTGAGGGGACATTTGGTCCTTAAAAGTATAGAAATACAACAAGTACACACACACACACACACACACACACACACACACACTCTCTTACTTAATCAAAGCCCATATATCCTGCACTGTGTACACTACATGAAACAAACAGTAATTTACTTGAGATGAAGATTGATCTTATTGATCTTATTGATCTTAATCGACTCTGCGCTGCCTGTTGGACGCAAACGAGTCGTATAAAATGTTTGTTTTTGTCTGTTGCTTTTCTAAGTTGGTTTCTTATTTTGTTTTAATGTGTGTTAGAGGCCATTTTCTGGTTTGACATATGGACTCTGTGGACGTGGTCTGGGCGATGCAGCTCGTTTCTACCCAGTCGAGCTGATCGTGGATATTTAATAGATATAGATAGATATAGAGACCAGCCGTCTGCTGCCTCTCTTCCTCCGCGGCCACCTGTTTCCACGCTACAGCGCCACCACGGCACGCGACAGGCGTGATTCTCTAACGGAAGCCGATAACACGAAGCCGGAGGAAGCTGTTGGAGGGATTTTGTCTTTGTTTTGTCAGAATGGTAAATCTTTAAAGTACTACATGCCCAGTTAAGAGTATTCCTGTACTTCTTCCTTCCATCGGCCGGTTGGGGATGTGGAGATGACTGAAATGCATTTTTATTTTCCACACCTCTGTTACTGAAAGTCTTTCCAGGTTGTAAAGCTGCTATGGGACAGCGATGGGAGAGAAGAACCCTCTGTTCATTTAAACGAGTGGAGAAAACAGCTGATGTATTTGTAATGTGTACATGATCTTTTCTATGAATTCATATTACAGTGTACATTACCCGTTGTTAATAAACCACAAATTGGCTGGCCTGTCAAGTAGCTGTCTAGTTTCCACCATAAGATAAGATAAGATAAGATAAGATATTCCTTTATGGGTCCCACAGTGGAGAAATTCACACCATGCCTGCGTCCTTACCTCCGTCATCCATCCATCAAAATAAAAAAGATTTTAATGTTGTTATATCTTCCAGTTACAAATAACCTGCAGACTAATTTCTTTATCTTCATTGATACTGATTCCTTCTATCCTTCTATCCTTCTACCCTTCTCCCCTTCTATCCTTCTATTCTTCTACGCTTCTATCCTTCTATCCTTCTACCCTTCTCCCCTTCTATCCTTCTACCCTTCTCCCCTTCTATCCTTCTACCCTTCTCCCCTTCTATCCTTCTACCCTTCTACCCTTCTCCCCTTCTATCCTTCTATCCTTCTCCCCTTCTCCCATTCTATCCTTCTACCCTTCTATCCTTCTATCCTTCTACCCTTCTCCCCTTCTATCCTTCTATCCTTCTACCCTTCTCCCCTTCTATCCTTCTACCCTTCTCCCCTTCTATCCTTCTATCCTTCTCCCCTTCTCCCATTCTATCCTTCTACCCTTCTATCCTTCTATCCTTCTCCCCTTCTATCCTTCTACCCTTCTCCCCTTCTATCCTTCTATCCTTCTACCCTTCTCCCCTTCTATCCTTCTACCCTTCTCCCCTTCTATCCTTCTACCCTTCTATCCTTCTACCCTTCTCCCCTTCTATCCTTCTAACTTTCTCCCCTTCTCCCCTTCTATCCTTCTATCCTTCTACCCTTCTCCCCTTCTATCCTTCTATCCTTCTATCCTTCTACCCTTCTATCCTTCTACCCTTCTCCCCTTCTATCCTTCTACCCTTCTCCCCTTCTATCCTTCTCCCCTTCTCCCCTTCTCCCCTTCTATCCTTCTACCCTTCTCCCCTTCTATCCTTCTACCCTTCTATCCTTCTACCCTTCTGCCCTTCTATCCTTCTATCCTTCTACCCTTCTATCCTTCTATCCTTCTATCCTTCTACCCTTCTATCCTTCTACCCTTCTCCCCTTCTATCCTTCTACCCTTCTCCCCTTCTATCCTTCTCCCCTTCTCCCCTTCTCCCCTTCTATCCTTCTACCCTTCTCCCCTTCTATCCTTCTACCCTTCTATCCTTCTACCCTTCTCCCCTTCTATCCTTCTACCCTTCTCCCCTTCTATCCTTCTAACTTTCTATCCTTCTCCCCTTCTATCCTTCTAACTTTCTATCCTTCTACCCTTCTCCCCTTCTATCCTTCTCCCCTTCTCCCCTTCTATCCTTCTACCCTTCTCCCCTTCTATCCTTCTACCCTTCTATCCTTCTATCCTTCTACCCTTCTATCCTTCTACCCTTCTCCCCTTCTATCCTTCTACCCTTCTATCCTTCTACCCTTCTACCCTTCTCCCCTTCTATCCTTCTACCCTTCTATCCTTCTACCCTTCTCCCCTTCTCCCCTTCTATCCTTCTACCCTTCTCCCCTTCTATCCTTCTCCCCTTCTATCCTTCTACCCTTCTATCCTTCTACCCTTCTATCCTTCTACCCTTCTACCCTTCTATCCTTCTACCCTTCTCCCCTTCTATCCTTCTACCCTTCTCCCCTTCTATCCTTCTAACTTTCTATCCTTCTACCCTTCTATCCTTCTATCCTTCTACCCTTCTATCCTTCTAACTTTCTATCCTTCTACCCTTCTATCCTTCTACCCTTCTCCCCTTCTATCCTTCTACCCTTCTATCCTTCTACCCTTCTATCCTTCTATCCTTCTACCCTTCTCCCCTTCTATCCTTCTACCCTTCTATCCTTCTAACTTTCTATCCTTCTACCCTTCTATCCTTCTACCCTTCTATCCTTCTATCCTTCTACCCTTCTCCCCTTCTATCCTTCTACCCTTCTCCCCTTCTATCCTTCTAACTTTCTATCCTTCTCCCCTTCTATCCTTCTAACTTTCTATCCTTCTACCCTTCTCCCCTTCTATCCTTCTCCCCTTCTCCCCTTCTATCCTTCTACCCTTCTCCCCTTCTATCCTTCTACCCTTCTATCCTTCTATCCTTCTACCCTTCTATCCTTCTACCCTTCTCCCCTTCTATCCTTCTACCCTTCTATCCTTCTACCCTTCTCCCCTTCTATCCTTCTACCCTTCTATCCTTCTACCCTTCTCCCCTTCTCCCCTTCTATCCTTCTACCCTTCTCCCCTTCTATCCTTCTCCCCTTCTATCCTTCTACCCTTCTATCCTTCTATCCTTCTACCCTTCTATCCTTCTACCCTTCTACCCTTCTCCCCTTCTATCCTTCTACCCTTCTCCCCTTCTATCCTTCTAACTTTCTATCCTTCTACCCTTCTATCCTTCTATCCTTCTACCCTTCTATCCTTCTAACTTTCTATCCTTCTACCCTTCTATCCTTCTACCCTTCTGTCCTTCTATCCTTCTACCCTTCTCCCCTTCTATCCTTCTACCCTTCTATCCTTCTAACTTTCTATCCTTCTACCCTTCTATCCTTCTACCCTTCTATCCTTCTACCCTTCTACCCTTCTATCCTTCTACCCTTCTCCCCTTCTATCCTTCTACCCTTCTCCCCTTCTATCCTTCTAACTTTCTATCCTTCTACCCTTCTATCCTTCTATCCTTCTACCCTTCTATCCTTCTAACTTTCTATCCTTCTACCCTTCTATCCTTCTACCCTTCTCCCCTTCTATCCTTCTACCCTTCTCCCCTTCTATCCTTCTCCCCTTCTATCCTTCTCCCCTTCTCCCCTTCTATCCTTCTACCCTTCTCCCCTTCTATCCTTCTCCCCTTCTATCCTTCTTCCCTTCTATCCTTCTATCCTTCTAACTTTCTATCCTTCTACCCTTCTCCCCTTCTCCCCTTCTATCCTTCTACCCTTATCCCCTTCTATCCTTCTATCCTTCTACCCTTCTCCCCTTCTATCCTTCTATCCTTCTACCCTTCTATCCTTCTACCCTTCTCCCCTTCTATCCTTCTATCCTTCTATCCTTCTCCCCTTCTATCCTTCTACCCTTCTCCCCTTCTATCCTTCTACCCTTCTATCCTTCTACCCTTCTCCCCTTCTATCCTTCTATCCTTCTAACTTTCTATCCTTCTACCCTTCTCCCCTTCTCCCCTTCTATCCTTCTATCCTTCTATCCTTCTACCCTTCTCCCCTTCTATCCTTCTAACTTTCTATCCTTCTACCCTTCTATCCTTCTAACTTTCTATCCTTCTACCCTTCTATCCTTCTACCCTTCTATCCTTCTATCCTTCTATCCTTCTACCCTTCTCCCCTTCTATCCTTCTATCCTTCTATCCTTCTACCCTTCTCCCCTTCTATCCTTCTACCCTTCTCCCCTTCTATCCTTCTGTCCTTCTCCCCTTCTATCCTTCTACCCTTCTATCCTTCTCCCCTTCTATCCTTCTACCCTTCTCCCCTTCTATCCTTCTAACTTTCTATCCTTCTACCCTTCTCCCCTTCTAACTTTCTATCCTTCTATCCTTCTACCCTTCTATCCTTCTATCCTTCTACCCTTCTATCCTTCTAGCCTTCTCCCCTTCTATCCTTCTACCCTTCTATCCTTCTAACTTTCTATCCTTCTACCCTTCTCCCCTTCTCCCCTTCTATCCTTCTACCCTTATCCCCTTCTATCCTTCTATCCTTCTCCCCTTCTATCCTTCTACCCTTCTATCCTTCTACCCTTCTACCCTTCTACCCTTCTATCCTTCTCCCCTTCTCCCCTTCTATCCTTCTACCCTTCTCCCCTTCTATCCTTCTACCCTTCTATCCTTCTACCCTTCTCCCCTTCTGTCCTTCTACCCTTCTCCCCTTCTACCCTTCTATCCTTCCCCCCTTCTCCTCTTCTGCCTGGACCCGGATGGGAGCTTGCTGAATGGTGTCTGGTGGCGTTGTATCACCACAGCATCAGGCGTTAGATCGTTGTCTACCGAAGCCCTACTGATAAATGATTGATTCTTCAGTATGACCTGGATATGACTGGTTTATGTGAAACGACTTCTGCCCACCTTGCTGCTAAACATGGTGTTGCTTTAGTTTACAAACCTCTTTAATTTAACCTCTGAACACAATATTAAATTTAACTCATTTGAGGCTCTAAATAAGCCATATTCGATATCAAATTGTTACGAAGCCTGACTGAAGTGGCTTAAAGTGTAGGAGGCAGACTCAGGAAACATTATCCAGTTGTGAAGAAATGGTGTTTTATCTACAGCGCCACCATGCTACACGGCTAACTAAACACATTACAGTTAACTTGACTTTAGCTGAATACAACTCAACAAATACCTTCACATGCACACATCTCCAGTCAGAGATCCTTCCTCCCTACCAGCCCAAATATCTGCTTATATAGTCTCCTCAATCCCCACCAGCCACTCTGCAGCAGGCTGTACCACTTTCCTGGGTAACCCAGACCTTCCCTGAAAAGAGATAACTACATTTAGTGGGTACATCCCACTGAAATCAGTAGTACAACACTTCTACACCTGCCTACACCACATACCTTTGCAGTTGTTAATCTGATCACAATACATCACAGAAGTACAAGAAGTCCAAATCAACCTCCCCCCTTACTTGGTCTGCCCCGATGACATCACTGATGATGTCATTCATGTCACAAAAGCAGGAAGTGACTTGGTGCCTCTTCTTCTGGCTGTGGGGCACATGGTGAGTATGAGAAATAATTAATTTAACTAAACTTAGTGAAGGTCCATGTTTACATTTAACCAAAAAAATATAATCAAACTTACTGTCAAACACCATCAAACCTGAGAAAGAATCTGTCTGCTTACAGCTGATGGAATTATGGCTAAATAATGGCTTAACAAGCAAGGCCCGCGGGCCGAATGAGGCCCGCCACCTCATGTTATGTATGTGCAAAGAATATATTATGCTTATCATACAACTCTATGCTGCTTTACAGAAGTACGGTGTCCTTAAACTACATGTCCCACAATGCATCTCCATGTTGTTACATGCTCACTGAAGCGTCTCAGTATCAGCGGTTTCCAGCAGCGGCGCTCTAGCTGAGTGATGGAGTCGTAAAATAATCTGAACAAAACCAAAATGTCCAAGAAAAGCAAAGTTGGAGCAGAGGGAAGGACAGAAAGAGGATCCATGTTAGTGGTTGATGGAGACCAGCCGGTATGTCTTCTTTACTACGAGGCAGTAAAACACTGTCACACCACTGTCATCTACCACATGATCTCAGCTGATCAGCTGCTGATCACTAACAGTTTATATCTTTTTTTTTTCCCCCCCCCCCTTTTTATAACAGTTTATACCCACAGACTGAACGTTAGATCAGAGCTCATTGATCTGTTGGACTAGAGTTCTGCCCCTCTCAACCTTTTTTTTTCTTTTTTTTCCCCCTCCCCCCCCAATTTATATATAACTTTTATCCCATAATATAATAGACTCTTTTATTTTCTTTTTCTCCCCTCTCAATCCCACCACAAAGTTAAACTCAGCTAATGGAATAAACTGGGTTTGATAATGTCTGTGTGATGGTAAAAAAAGACCTTTATTATTCACTAGAGAGTTATTTTGATCTCTGGTGGATGAGTAATGATGAGGGTTTCTGAATCTCATCAATTCATGGATTTATGTTATAATAACATAGAAATGTGAGTGTGTGTCCACATACAGTATTTTTGTGTCTACATGCAGATATATTGATGCACCCCCCCAACAGACACACACACACACACACACACACACACACACACACTTTTTGTGCTTATAATACATATTCACATATACATATCTGAACAATGTGTATGTATGAGATGTGTGTTAAAGCAAAAGCCAAAACTTTAAGTTCAGTGATTTTTATTCTTTATTTTTCATATCCGAGTTGCTCTTTTAATATCATGTGTATTAGTATAACAAGAATAAAAATAAAATACTCCACAAGAGGGCAGCGCTAAGCAGCTGAGTTTACCTGAGATGTAGGAGGAGATGCCAGGTGAACTGACTGCAGTTCATACCACCAGGAATCCAGGTGGGAAAGAGGCCACCTAGTTGTAAGAGGCTTCAGACCTGCTGGGTCTCTGTTTGTGTGACTCGTGACTCGGTGGACAGGGCTCGGATCAGCATATAGAGGACGTCAGAGGTGCTACTGATCTGTAGACCTGTCTATAAGGTGATCATGATCATTGTAAGCAGCATGGTATACAGTAGAGGCTCATGAAGAGCTGTGGTGGGGCGCAGGCTGCCGGTGATTTACTCATGGTCGGCGATGTTTGGAAGCGCTGCAGATTTATATGGTACATACACTGATAAATGATTTCATATAATTATTTAGTTTGTTTGGCTTTAGCAGCGTGCTGAATATATTTTGATTAAGGGCATTATCATGGTGTTTGATCAGAAGGCTGATATGGCGTCAGGTGATGATGTTTGTGGTGATTATTATCAGTATACTCCAGGTTTCATCTATGTTTTTGCGATATGTTATAGTTGGGATTTATTTCTTAGATGTACTGATAATTGACCTGATTTATTTGAGTGTGATTAATAATAATAATTCCTATTAATTCTGCTGCTGTGTGCAGTCCTAACCTGCAGGATCTGGATGTCTATGAGGGTTAGCGTTAGGCTTTATATACCGGTAGTAATTATTTTTGTGATTGTGATTCATTTTATAGATCGTCATCCAAATGAGGCCGTTTACAACCTTTTGTAAATTCCTCCTCCTTCTGGAAACTCTTCAGATGGTGGACACAACACGAGTAAGTAGCTTCATTTCTGTAGCACCTTTTTAAAGAGGTTATAAAGTGTTTTACAGTAACCTCATGAGGGTAAGAGCTTTCTAATGGGTCTGCCTAGAAGACCATAAGCCCAGCAGACGACCTGCCTGGGAGATGTGTATGATACCTCCAGTTTAACTTGATGGCTTTACTCTCTGGGTAGATCAGATACTCGCCATTGCGATGTCACGTTCAGTAGGTCTTTTCTGAAGCAAAGGTAACGTTGCAGCAACGTAAGGGCCGGCTTCAACTGAGCCAAAACGATATGACCAAAAGCTCCAGCAGCTATGAAGTTGACCTTGTGGTGATCTTTTGTCAGCTACTGTTTCCAGGGTTGACATAAACGCTCAGTATTTATCTGCTGTATATCTAACTTTACCTGAGAGGGATGTCTTGTGGCCGTGCAGATAATGTCGTAGAAGTTGACAGTAAACATGAAAGTTTGTTATACTGCTGCAAACTCACTGCATACTTTTGTATCTCTCTCTGGGGGCGGCAGTAGCTCAGTCTGTAGGGAGTTGGCTTGGGAACCGGAGGGTCACCGGTTCAAGTCCCGACATGGACCAAAAACTGAGTGTGAACTGGTAGCTGGAGAGGTGCCAGTTTACCTCTTGGGCACTGCCGAGGTGCCCCTGAGCAAGGCACCAAACCCCCAACTGCTCGGGGCGCTTGTCAGGAGCAGCCCCATCACTCTGACATCTCTCCATTAATGCATGTATGTGTGTTTCAGGTCTGCATGTACCATGTATGAGTTTAACAGAGTGTAAATTGAATTTCCCCATTGTGGGACTAATAAAGGTAGATCTTCTTCTTCTTCTTCTTCTTCTCTTAATCTTCTCTTCTTTTCTTATCCTTTACCACAATGGATAGACCATACTATCCATACCCAACACTAGACCTGCATAATGTATTAGCATATAGAGCTGGTATATATTCATATAGGAGACAGTTTGAATTGCATTTCCATGTGGATCAGACTGTCGGCTCCTCCCTCGGTCTCTATCTGGAACCAGGCTACCGTTATATTTGCAGAGCTCCTGCACACCAACCTGTGTTTCCAGTAAACTCAGCATCTATTTATAGACTGTGTGAGAGTGAAAAAGTGAGGGAGAGTGTTTGTGGAAGTTATTGGAGAGACACGGTTAACCTGCAGCGAATGGTGGCCTTCATCGGCTATCCCGAGGAGCACCGATAATACGGGATTATGATTTGTGATTGATTATGACAGCTGGTAAGGTAAGGTGTCCTTTAACAGCGCTCATTCACATTCAAATTGACAGCAGGTGTATGTAGGAGCCAATCTTGAAGTTATATTTTATGAGATATATTTTTCACATATTTTGCCATGAAGCAGGCGGTACTGTGGGCTTTTTGAAATTTGGTTTCAAATTCTGATGCGTTTCTGCTGTAGCCAACTGTACAACTTACATGTCCTATGGATGAGATTAGATGTTGGTAATTTTGATGAGTCTATGCTGCCACACTAAGCGGTAGTGAAAAGATATGAACTTAAATACTTTTGCTTTGTTAAATACGTTTTTGTGGATCACACATCGCTCATTGCTTTCCGTTTTATCTCCACTTCTCTCGGTTTTTGTTTTGTCACTGTGGCCTTTTGATTTCAGGGATGTTTATGGTCACTTCTAATCCTAAAATACAAACGATATGATAATGAGTATAACTTCAGGTTCCAGCGACATTTGTGTGTCTGTGGAAGTGAGTCAAGCCTCTTAACAGCATGTAGCTGTAGTGGCTTGTATCATCCTTCAGTAGGATAAAGCTCAGACCTCACTGTGGTAAAGGCCGGAGCGATAAGCTGACTGTTGCTGGATAACTGCTGTGTTGAGTCACGCTTGCTCAGAGAAATGGTTATTTAAAGCTGAAGAAAAGAAATTGTACCACACAGAGACATCGTTTGCTAGTGGTGCTAACGCCATTAACAGGAAGTGGCAGACCCAGAGTCACCGAATGGCTGGTGAAGAAAGTTGAGCTGATCAAGACATTTTAGATATAGATATAGATATTAATGGTGGAGATGAAAACAGAAAGGGAAGGACAAGTGAATGGTGGACTATTGGACGGAAATACAACTCCAGTGTTCTCCATGGAGCTATGGCTGAAAACATAGTTTTACACTTGACGTCTGTTCTCTTGTGACTTGTGAAAGAACCTGAAGTGTGAACTGAGCTGAGCGCTGCCAGAACACTTGGTCAGGGTCAGGGTTAGGGTTAGAGTCAGGGTTAGGGTTAGAGTTAGGGTCAGGATCAGGGTCAGGGTCAGGGTTAGGGTTAGGGTCAGGATCAGGGTCAGGGTCAGGGTTAGGGTTAGAGTCAGGGTTAGGGTTAGAGTTAGGGTCAGGGTTAGAGTTAGGGTCAGGATCAGGGTCAGGGTTAGGGTCAGGGTTAGGGTTAGGGTCAGGATCAGGGTCAGGGTCAGGGTTAGGGTTAGAGTCAGGGTTAGGGTTAGAGTTAGGGTCAGGGTCAGGGTCAGGGTTAGGGTTAGGGTCAGGATCAGGGTCAGGGTCAGGGTTAGGGTTAGAGTCAGGGTTAGGGTTAGAGTTAGGGTCAGGATCAGGGTCAGGGTCAGGGTTAGGGTTAGGGTCAGGATCAGGGTCAGGGTCAGGGTTAGGGTTAGAGTCAGGGTTAGGGTTAGAGTTAGGGTCAGGATCAGGGTCAGGGTTAGAGTTAGGGTCAGGATCAGGGTCAGGGTTAGGGTCAGGGTTAGGGTTAGGGTTAGAGTCAGGGTTAGGGTTAGGGTCAGGGTCAGGGTTAGTGTTAGGGTCAGGGTCAGGGTTAGCGTTAGGGTCAGGATCAGGGTCAGGGTTAGCGTTAGGGTCAGGGTTAGCGTTAGGGTCAGGATCAGGGTCAGGATCAGGGTCAGGATCAGGGTTAGGGTTAGTGTTAGGGTCAGGATCAGGGTTAGGGTCAGGGTTAGGGTCAGGATCAGGGTCAGGGTTAGGGTTAGCGTTAGGGTCAGGATCAGGATCAGGGTCAGGGTTAGGGTCAGGGTCAGGGTTACCAGCAGGTCAAAGGTCAGACAGCAGACCTCTGGCCGAACACATCCAGCAGAGACCCCGACTGAAGGCTGCAGCTGCTGCTGATCGGCTGCTGCTTCATCCAACATGCCAGCCAACAGCAGTGGCAGAGGTCAAAGTTCAGCTCACCTTCGTAGTTCACAGTTTTGAATTTTAAACAATTAATGAGTCTATAATTAATGATTATTAATGAGACTAATAATCAGCATCCAGAGCTGGATCACCGACACCTGAGCTCATCACTGAGACCGTTAACAGACTTTCTGGCATTTTAGGGCAAAAACCGTATAATATCCAACATAAATCAGACATGTGTTCATATCCATGAAGTGTTTTGATTGGCGTTTCAGACTGATACAGGTGTACCTACTGGCTGCTTCTCCCCGTCAATGAAAGAGTCTGTTAGTGGCCCTTTGAGCTAAGCTGATTTCGTCACAGTCCACTCAGGTCCTGTTGTGTTGAAGAGCTGAGTGGAGCTGTTGATGTCATTGAGCATCCTCCAGCCTCTGGAGTTGGGACTGAGTTGAACTTGGTGGTGTTTATCTGTCTGCTGGCTGTACAACGTATGAATCCAACACTGTGCTAACCCGTTAGCCACACCAGCTGTGGAAGGTAGCCACTTGATTTGACCAACTCTGACCACTGAACCCTCCTGAAGAAAGCTTTTATTCCACCGGAGGACGAGGACACGAGAATCACTTCAGGAAGTGACCATAGACACCAACTATTTCAATGTGAGTGTAGCTACACTTGGAAAAATGGCAAACTACCCTTAAGATTGTAGAGTGGAGTTTTTTTGTTTGAAATTGGGACCAGTGTCATTAACTGGATGAAGGAAGGTCATCATTCCTCCATCTCAGCCAGACAGTGCCACTAACTACTGTATATCATACTGTATGTCGTAGTGGTAGATGTTACATACACACCACCCAGTTCATCAGTTTTCAGTTTGACCTCATACTAAATGACACTAAATGTCCCACAGTAGCAGCCGTGCAGCCTGTTGTTGAATATAGTATAATAGTACAATAGATAAGTATAATATATATACAATACAAGTTGGAGTTGGGTTGTTGTGGTCCAGCCGGCCAGCAGGATGTGAAGTGTTTAGTCAGACAGTTTTAGAAGCCAGAGAGACAAAACAATGTGTACAACGTCATGAGAGGGGGATGGGCTGACCCTGACACACACACACACACACACACACACACACACACACACACACATACACACTACACACACACACATACGCACACACACACACACACACACACACACACTCACTACACACACACACATACGCACACACACACATGCACACACTTCGTCCACCTTACTGGTGAAGTGGTTGGTAGAAAATCACTCTAATAATAATAATGATAATAATAATAATAATAATAATGATAATAATAATAATAATAATAATAATAATAATAATAATGATAATAATAATGATGATAATAATAATAATGATAATAATGATAATAATAATAATAATAATAATGATAATAATAATAATAATAATAATGATAATAATAATAATAATAATAAATAATAATAATAATGATAATAATAATAATAATAATAATGATAATGATAATAATAATAATAATAATAATAATGCTGTAATTAATAAAAAAAAAAAAAAAAAGAAAAAAAAAAAAAAAAAAAAAAAAAAAAGAAAAAAAAAAAAAAAAAAAAAAAAAAAAAAAAAAAAAAAAAAAAAAAACTCCGAGCCTCTGCCCGGTTGCTCACATAGAGCTCACTGGACATTTAATGAACAAAGTTTTCATGAACGCTGGTTTGACTTCAGACAGGAAGACACACAAATTAAACACAAACGTGCACACAAGCATATTGTGACACATTTCCTGCTCAGCTCTTTTCCACTTTACCTTGTGTGCTCCCTAAATTTAGCTCAGTCCAGGGAAACCAAGCAACACAGGCAGGAAAACTAAGTTGGGAAAGAATTGAAGGAAGTGTCGTGGCCGTGCAGACAAACAGCTCCAACGCCGGGACGAGTGCTGTCTGAATGTGCAGCAGTAGGTCCAGTCCGTGTGGCGGGACGGACAAAGGGCCGTAGAATGAGACGGGGCCACCTGAAGACACATTCAGCAGATACTCCAACAGCTATGCTGGCTTCAGCAGCCTTTTGGATCTTGCTGGACTTGGGTTTTGACGTGGATTAGATCGTGGCTGGTTGAAAGTCTCAGATGAGGTAAGATGTAGATGTGGTTGCAGAGGTGTTTTAGTAGGAACCTGCACCAACATTAAAAACGGAGCTGTCGTCCAGTGACGTCCTGCTCTGTGAACTTCAGACCGAGACTATGTTTCTGCCATCATGTGACGCTGAACGTCGTCTAACAGCACATGGTGACAGCTGACAGCATTGATCTTTAAGACTGGTTGTCCTGTCACTGATCTGGACGTATTTAGTGGGCTAGCTGTCTTTGTCATAGCTGTGTGTGTCTTGTAGTAGTTCTACATACCAGACGATATAAATACACCAATTCTACTCTTTGTCCTTGCTGCAGTATTTCAGACTGCTGCTGAATCAGAGTATCTGTAGTAGATCGTGTGACAGTGTCTCTCAGATGAGTGACGTCAGAGTTACTCCACAGACAGTACACTGTAGTATCAGTTACTACTACAGTTACTACTATCTTCCTCAGCGCTTACTGTCTGCTATCTAGAAATGAACACAAACCACCATGCCTTTACACAGCAGATGCTTGTAGTAATCATATAGTATCTGAGATATGTGCACTGATATATGTACATGCAGTACTTTATGCTCATTTACACATCAGGTGTAGTTGGCTGGGTAGCAGTTCTAGACCATTTCAAACTGGGGTCCACGCTGGGGCCACATGTGATTTTTACTGATATAAATATGAAGCACAACTCATATATCTCATATCTCATATCTCAGCAGGTAGAGGGGTCACTAATCACAAGGTTGGTGGTTCGAGCTCCGGCCCCTGCATTCTACATGTCCAAGTGTCCTTGAGCAAGGTAAGATGAGATAAGATGAATCTTTATTAATCCTCGGAGGGAAATTTGGGATACTGGAAGGTTAACAGGTGGCACCTCGTCTGGTAGCCTCTCTGTGAATTTCTCCACTGTGGGACTAATAAAGGAATATCTTATCTTATCTTATGTTATCTCTCACACCAGTGGATGGATGGATGTGTACGTGGCTGAATGCTGACTTGTGTTGTGTTGTGCTTTAAGCAGCTGCTAAGACTAGAAAAGTGCCATAGTACCAAATGTAGTCCATTTACCACCCCACCAAAAGACCAGCGATACACTGATAACAATAACCACATCATAATACTCATCCAGTGCTAACATGCACGTTATCACTGCTGTGAATACAAACCTGTGCTATGAAAAACGTACGAAAATATGTGTCACAGCTCTCAGGAGGAGGTCCGGCTCCATCGCTGCCCTGTAGTAAATATAATCTACACACCTGGTAGATCCAGGGAGACGGAGGAGAAGCAAAGACTGCCTCGCGTTCAGCTGTGAGGAGGGACCTGGACTCGGACCAGTGGTCTCCTCCTGTGGACCAGTGGTCTCCTCCTGTGGACCAGTGGTCTCCTCCTGTGGACCAGTGGTCTCCTCCTGTGGACCAGTGGTCTCCTCCTGTGGACCAGTGGTCTCCTCTTGTGGACCAGTGGTCTCCTCCTGTGGACCAGTGGTCTCCTCCTGGATGTTTGGCCTGTCTGTGTTCAGTGGGCTACTTGACAATGGAGGCAGGTAGTAGTGGTAGTAGTAGTAGTAGTAGAGGCTGTGATTATCCTAGAGGTAGTAGTAGTAGTAGTAGTAGTAGAGGCTGTGATTATCCTAGAGGTAGTAGGGGGGGGGGGGGGGGGGGGGGGGGGTAGTAGTAGTAGTAGTAGTAGTAGAGGCTGTGATTATCCTAGAGGTAGTAGAAGTAGTAGTAGTAGTAGTAGAGGCTGTGATTATCCTAGAGGTAGTAGTAGTAGTAGTAGTAGTAGTAGTAGAGGCTGTGATTATCATAGAGGTAGTAGTAGTAGTAGTAGTAGAGGCTGTGATTATCCTAGAGGTAGTAGTAGTAGTAGTAGTAGAAAAAAAAAAAGAGATAGTAGAGGCTGTGATTATCCTAGAGGTAGTAGTAGTAGTAGTAGTAGAGGCTGTGATTATCCTAGAGGTAGTAGTAGTAGTAGTAGTAGAGGCTGTGATTATCCTAGAGGTAGTAGTAGTAGTAGTAGTAGTAGTAGAGGCTGTGATTATCCTAGAGGTAGTAGTAGTAGTAGTAGTAGTAGTAGTAGTAGTAGTAGAGGCTGTGATTATCCTAGAGGAAGTAGTAGTAGTAGTAGTAGAGGCTGTGATTATCCTAGAGGTAGTAGTAGTAGTAGTAGTAGTAGTAGAGGCTGTGATTATCCTAGAGGTAGTAGTAGTAGTAGTAGTAGTAGTAGTAGTAGAGGCTGTGATTATCCTAGAGGTAGTAGTAGTAGTAGTAGTAGTAGTAGTAGTAGTAGTAGAGGCTGTGATTATCCTAGAGGTAGTAGTAGTAGTAGTAGAGGCTGTGATTATCCTAGAGGTAGTAGTAGTAGTAGTAGAGGCTGTGATTATCCTAGAGGTAGTAGTAGTAGTAGTAGAGGCTGTGATAATCCTAGAGGTAGTAGTAGTAGTAGTAGTAGTAGTAGTAGTAGTAGAGGCTGTGATTATCCTAGAGGTAGTAGTAGTAGTAGTAGAGGCTGTGATTATCCTAGAGGTAGTAGTAGTAGTAGTAGTAGTAGTAGTAGTAGTAGTAGTAGTAGAGGCTGTGATTATCCTAGAGGTAGTAGTAGTAGTAGTAGTAGTAGTAGTAGAGGCTGTACTTATGCTGGAGGTAGTAGCAGTAGCAGTAGTAGTAGTTGAGGCTGTGATTATCCTAGAGGTAGTAGTAGTAGTAGTAGAGGCTGTGATTATCCTCGAGGTAGTAGTAGTAGTAGTAGTAGTAGTAGTAGTAGTAGAGGCTGTGATTATCCTAGAGGTAGTAGTAGTAGTAGTAGTAGTAGAGGCTGTGATTATCCTAGAGGTAGTAGTAGTAGTAGTAGAGGCTGTGATTATCCTAGAGGTAGTAGTAGTAGTAGTAGTAGTAGTAGTAGTAGTAGAGGCTGTGATTATCCTAGAGGTAGTAGTAGTAGTAGTAGTAGTAGAGGCTGTGATTATCCTAGAGGTAGTAGTAGTAGTAGTAGTAGTAGAGGCTGTGATAATCCTAGAGGTAGTAGTAGTAGTAGTAGTAGTAGTAGTAGAGGCTGTGATTATCCTAGAGGTAGTAGTAGTAGTAGTAGTAGTAGTAGTAGTAGTAGAGGCTGTGATTATCCTAGAGGTAGTAGTAGTAGTAGTAGAGGCTGTGATTATCCTAGAGGTAGTAGTAGTAGTAGTAGAGGCTGTGATTATCCTAGAGGTAGTAGTAGTAGTAGTAGAGGCTGTGATTATCCTAGAGGTAGTAGTAGTAGTAGTAGTAGTAGTAGTAGTAGTAGTAGAGGCTGTGATTATCCTAGAGGTAGTAGTAGTAGTAGTAGAGGCTGTGATTATCCTAGAGGTAGTAGTAGTAGTAGTAGTAATAGTAGTAGTAGTAGTAGAGGCTGTGATTATCCTAGAGGTAGTAGTAGTAGTAGTAGTATTATCCTAGAGGTCACCACAGGTCATTTTATACAGTGATCAATGAAATGGCTCCTATGGGGACTAACATCATCACACATGAATCCAGTTGGACTCATTGATCCACCAGAGTCTCAGCTTTACACCCAGTTACACCCCACCCTGACCCAGTTTGTGGGGTTCAGGACTGTTTAGGGACCCCGTATATAGTGGTAGTAGTAGTAGTAGTTGTAGCAGGTCCCAGTTTATGGGGTTCAGGACTGTTTAGGGACCCCGTATATAGTAGTAGTAGTAGTAGTAGTTGTAGCAGGTCCCAGTTTATGGGGTTCAGGACTGTTCAGGGACCCAGTAGTGGCTGTTTCATAACACATTTACGCTACCTGGTGGCTCATGGTGGTTCATGGTGGCTCGTGGCTCATGAAGGGGGCAGGTCTGTGAAGTGGGAGACTCGAGGCTACATAGAGCCCGTTTTCATTTGCATGTCTTGAGGTCAGAGGTTAAGAGACTCCTTTAATCCGTCCTGGCAAGCTAACGTGACATCCTTCGGTTTTCTAGATTCATATGATATCAGTACAGTCGGTCTAACCAGCTACTGTGAGCCAGTACAGTCAGTCAGGATCCGGTCCTCATACTAGTACTGAAGTACTCATTAGAAGTACAGTACCACCGAGGCTTGAACCTCTGAGGTACCTCGCTATTTCAGACCAGTCTGGGTCTCCTCTGGACTTCCTGTCTTGAAGGTTTTTGGAAGCTTATCTCATCTTTCCTCTTCCCTCTCTTCTCTTCTCTTCCTCCCTCGTCTGTTTCTTTTCAACCAGCTTTCATCACCTAACAGCAGACATGAAGACAGAAACCTCTGCTTTGTTAGAAAATGTAGAGCTTTTCTGATGGTGTGACGTCACGTTGGCCACATGGATGCTGGTGACCCTCAAGGATGCATCAAGCATAAATCCAGCGTCAGCGGCCAGACTTAATATCTTAATACTGAAGCACAGCGGGGGTTTCAGCTAAATGCTAAGATCGGCACGCTGAAACTTCCATAGTGATAATAATCAATAACACTAATCAATGGCAGATATCATCCAGAAACCCTCCCAGGTTCTGACTTTAGCATCAACAATCTGCTCCAATCAGAACATGACAAACTGCAGCCCAACAGACAACAACAGCTGTCAGTGTGTCAGAGTGCTGACTTGACTAGGACTTGATCCAGACTGACTGGGACTATCATAAAGTGGGCATGTCTGTAAAGGGGAGACTGGTGGGGACCCAGAGAACCCATTTACATCCACACATCTGGAGGTCAGAGGTCAGCGGACCCTGTGAAGACCACCGTGTCCTCCTCAACAAGCTGGTAGGATGTGATGCTCTCTATGATTCATATTCACTGTAGCTGAAAAACTGAGTTCACTACAACCGAAAAAATCCCTTAATTTTAGGAAATTAGTGGCGTTAAAATTAATTTGTATTTTATGTGCATTGTTGGGTTAATCAGTTTCTGAACTGACTATTTTAGGTCTTTGGCAGCAGATTTCTCACTTAATCAATAATAATAATTAATAATTTCCTCTTCTAAAAGTTTGGATTCAAGCCTGTAGTGAAGATGACAGCGAGGGTCGAGTGTGCGTGTGTGTGAGTGTGTGTGCGTGTGCGTGTCTGTGTGTGTGTGAGTGTGTGTGCGTTTGTGTGTGTAGTGAGTGTGTGTGTGGTCACATGGCCGCTGCTCCTGGCTGCTGTGTTTACCAACAGTGGACTCAGCGTAGCGTCGGCTCCTTGGTGGAGTCTGTCTGCAGACTGCAGCATCCAGCAGCAGGCAGCAGCTCGAGGAGGGACTGGTCTCTAGCCTGGATGTTACTGGTCTCTAGCCTGGATGTTACTGGTCTCTAGCCTGGATGTTACTGGTCTCTAGCCTGGACGTTACTGGTCTCTAGCCTGGACGTTACTGGTCTCTAGCCTGGATGTTACTGGTCTCTAGCCTGGATGTTACTGGTCTCTAGCCTGGACGTTACTGGTCTCTAGCCTGGACGTTACTGGTCTCTAGCCTGGATGTTACTGGTCTCTAGCCTGGATGTTACTGGTCTCTAGCCTGGACGTTACTGGTCTCTAGCCTGGATGTTACTGGTCTCTAGCCTGGACGTTACTGGTCTCTAGCCTGGACGTTACTGGTCTCTAGCCTGGACGTTACTGGTCTCTAGCCTGGATGTTACTGGTCTCTAGCCTGGACGTTACTGGTCTCTAGCCTGGACGTTACTGGTCTCTAGCCTGGACGTTACTGGTCTCTAGCCTGGATGTTACGTGGTCTCTAGCCTGGATGTTACTGGTCTCTAGCCTGGATGTTGCCCCTATGCTGCTGTTCAGGGGTAAGATTTGACTGCTTATGAAATATACACTGTGTAGTTTCTGTGACAGCAAGATCAGCGTTTAAAGGCTGATTGTTGCCTTTGGAGACGAGTGGACAAAATGAAGTCTTTCAACTCGGGCTTCATTTTGTTTAGTTGCTGTTCATGGCTGTTTAGTTAAAGCTGTCAGCGTTGAAGCAAGAAGCGGCAGTCAGCTCTGTCTGACTTTGGTAAACTGGTCTTTTGTGAATATTCAGCAGATCTTGATGTTTGGCAGGGCTTTAAAGACCAGTGCACAGTGTGTGTGTGTGTGTGATTGGTTTTATACTTTCTGTCTGAATGTGTGTGTGTGTGTGTGTGTGTGTGTGTGTGTGTGTGTGTGTGTGTGTGTGTGCACCTATAAGCGGCCTATGTCACTGGACTATGCATCAAACGCACAATGACACATCCTCCGACCAGAGGCTGAGACACAGTGACACATTGTGGAAGCTGAAAAGCACAAGTCATGCTAAAGGGCACAGCTGACTGTAACATGCACAGCCACGCTGTGAAATCAGAAGGCAGAGAAACACAAGAATGTGTCAGTGTGCGTATCCCGTAGAAACTGACATATAACGCTTAATGTTTCAGGCACCGTGAAAGCAGCGTGATGGCCGCACAGACGAAGGGAAGAACTCTGAAGCTTCCAGAAAGGCCGTTTGTTGTTTCAGACGAATCTATGCGTCACACTGTCAGTAGCAAAGCAACATGAAGCGCTCTTGCTTTACTGTGCACATATTCACACTCATTTTACTTTTATTAATGCATTTGCTTTATATTTGATTTATGACTGAAACAGTGGCATCTAAATCACACTGGCTTCAGAGGCTCTTATGTCCAAGATCAGTCCAACACCAGGCACAGCTCACTGAGTCAAGATCAACACCCACAATTTCACGAGATTTAATGTGTGATGAGAACACTGTTGTTGTAATCTATTGTGAAATTATGAAAATATTGTCTGGCCGGGGGCTTTCTGTGTCTGTGTGGGTTTCCTGTTGAGGTTCCGGTTTCCTCCCACACACTAAAGTCATGCAGGGTTTAAGGACTCACGATTACCCGTCGCTGTGAATGTGAGCATGTCTGTGTAGAACAGGGACTCCTTCCCTTCCCAGTACGCTCGGCTACGTTCCCAGAGTGGAACGTCGGTTCGGAAATGTGGAGCTTGGTGTGAGCATGCTGCCCATGGCTCCCACCACCGGACCAACAGCAGCTCATCAAGGGAAACTACTGTCTGCAGCAGAGCAAGGTCTGATGTCTTCAGGATGTATCCTCTCGGGACCATAAACGTCCACCACAAATATAATGGAAATCCAGCTTGAGAGACCTCAGTAAGACCTAATTGTCTATGACAATCCGTGTCAATCTAACCAGTAGGTGTTATGATATTATGACAAAAAGTGACCAGCCAAATTATTGGTTGTCAGCTATATTTATCTGTTCCCTTCTTTGTATTTAAATCTGTTGATACTTAAAGTGAAACTGACTTCTGACTTGAGTTAGCGTTCATTTTATTTACACCAGGTTTAGTTTGAGGCTGTATAAAACAATATAGTCACAGTTCAGTCATTTGCTTTAGTCAAGACGATAGACGACATGCACACTCACGCTCGTAATGGACGGACAGCCACGGCGTTTCCACCAGGTTTTCACTCGCTCGCCGACAGATGTCCGTCGTGTTATTCAAGCATCGCGCCGTACGTTAGCAACTGAAACGAGAAGGACTTCAACCACTGTTTCAGGCTGCAGCCACAATACTGAAGGTAAGAGCCGACCTGTGATGTCAAACCTTAAAATGTTTGTGTGCTAGCCAAAGCTAGTGATACTGCTAACGTTATGAGTCTGATTATATGTGCCAGCCACTGCTGTTCTGTCACTACTTTTATGCATGTTTTGCCTTCCTTGTTATTTTAAATGAGTAAAATTAGATTATTAATAATTTGGCTAGTGGCTTTGGCTTAGTGTAACATTGTGAACTGTAGTTATTTAGTCTTAGTTTGCAGCGTCTCAATACGCTGCATAATAAAAGTTTCCAAATATATTGTTTAAAGAAACCCAAAACATTTGAATGTTTAACTGCAGTTGCAGCCAGTATAGTATGTATTGCAGAGTGTATGTGTTGTGTCAGAGTAGTGTATTTTCAGGCTGTGTTGAGGGATTGCCATCCTGTAAAGCTGCCAGTGTACCTGTATGGCAGGTACAGTAGCTTTGTGCATCATGTGGCGACGCTGCACATTATTCCCAGCTCAAGATCACGATCTCTCTTCCCCGTTACACAGCTGAGACTGGCTACAACTGGGAGACACCAAGAACCATGGTAGCTCACTTTCTAACATGCTGCTTTGATTTTATTTATGCTTATTGAAAATCCTTTTCCACTGCAGCCCCCACAGCCCCCCACAGTCCCCCTCAGCCCCCCACAGCCTCCCACAGCCCCCCACAGCCTCCCACAGTCCCCCACAGCTCCCACAGTCCCCCACAGCCCCCCACAGCCCCCCTCAGCCTCCCACAGCCCCCCACAGCCTCCCACAGTCCCCCACAGCTCCCACAGTCCCCCTCAGCCCCCCTCAGCCCCCCACAGCCTCCCACAGTCCCCCACAGCCACATCCCCCACAGCTCCCACAGCTCCCACAGTCCCCCACAGCTCCCACAGTCCCCCACAGCCCCCCCCCCCACCCAGCCTCCCACAGTCCCCCACAGCTCCCACAGTCCCCCTCAGCCCCCCTCAGCCCCCCACAGCCTCCCACAGTCCCCCACAGCTCCCATAGTCCCCCACACTCAGCCCCCCTCAGCCCCCCACAGCTCCCACAGCTCCCACAGTCCCCCACAGCCCCCCACAGCCCCCCTCAGCCCCCCACAGCCTCCCACAGTCCCCCACAGCTCCCACAGTCCCCCACAGCTCCCACAGCTCCCACAGCCTCCCTCAGCCCCCCACAGCCTCCCACAGTCCCCCACAGCTCCCACAGTCCCCCACAGCTCCCACAGTCCCCCTCAGCCCCCCTCAGCCTCCCACAGTCCCCCTCAGCGCCCCTCAGCCCCCCACAGCTCCCACAGCTCCCACAGCCCCCCACAGCCCCCCACAGCTCCCACAGCCCCCCTCAGCCCCCCACAGCCCCCCTCAGCCCCCCACAGCTCCCACAGCCCCCCCCCCCCTCAGCCCCCCACAGCCCCCCTCAGCCTCCCACAGTCCCCCTCAGCCCCCCTCAGCCCCCCACAGCTCCCACAGCTCCCTCAGCCCCCCACAGCTCCCACAGCTCCCACAGTCCCCCACCCCCACAGTCCCCCACAGCCCCCTCTCAGCCCCCCACAGCCTCCCACAGTCCCCCACAGCTCCCACAGTCCCCCACAGCTCCCACAGCTCCCACAGCCCCCCTCAGCCCCTCACAGCCTCCCACAGTCCCCCACAGCTCCCACAGTCCCCCTCAGCCCCCCTCAGCCCCCCACAGCTCCCACAGCTCCCACAGTCCCCCTCAGCCCCCCTCAGCCCCCCACAGCTCCCACAGCTCCCACAGCCCCCCTCAGCCCCCCACAGCCTCCCACAGTCCCCCTCAGCCCCCCCAGTCCCCCTCAGCCCCCCTCAGCCCCCCACAGCTCCCACAGCCTCCCACAGTCCCCCACAGCTCCCACAGTCCCCCACAGCTCCCACAGTCACCCTCAGCCCCCCACAGCCCCCCACAGCTCCCACAGTCCCCCTCAGCCCCCCACAGCCCCCCACAGCTCCCACAGTCCCCCTCAGCCCCCCTCAGCCCCCCACAGCTCCCACAGCCTCCCACAGTCCCCCTCAGCCCCCCCCACAGTCCCCCTCAGCCCCCCACAGCCCCCCACAGCTCCCACAGCTCCCACAGTCCCCCTCAGCCGCCCTCAGCCCCCCACAGCTCCCACAGTCCCCCACAGCCCCTCACAGTCCCCAGCCTTCCCACTCCACTCCCAATGAGCCCGTCTGCTCGGAGGCATGACCATCATCCCTCACCTCCTGGTGAGCAAGCAGGCGGTAGATACCCTCCATGAGCTTAAACATCAACATTTATGCACTTGCATTATTAGGAGTACGTACTGTATTTCCATGTTGTACTTTTGTTCTTTTAGAGCCTCCACCATCGGCAGCAGCAGCATGTGGCCTCTGAGGGTGCTGACCTGCTGTCTTTCCCTCCAGCTGTAAATGCTTTATATAATCTGTAAAAACAAGCAAGACTTGAACATGCTGGAGACATGAGCCATGATGAAGAGTAACAGACCATGTCTAAACTTTATTTATACCGCCTCGGCCTCAGCAGACCGTCGTTCCCTTATCATCCAGCTGCTGGCCCCACCACATCCACCGGTAGTCGACTTTAAGTTAACAGTCTTTGCATGTCAACCCATGACCATGAGGCAGGAGAGCATGGGGCTGTGATGAGCGCTCACTTCACCATCTCACCATCTCTACAGCGGCTCAACTCGCTCGTCAAGTTGACTTTTAAGACTGTGGACACAGAGATGAGACGCTGGCTGATGTCTCCGCTGCGTTGATTGGTCGCTTTCAACACCCGCAGTCTGTGACTGCGAACGCAGAGCATAAATAATTCATAAACATGTGACACCGTTGTCCAATCAGAGTACAGAACACCTGACACCGTTGTCCCATCAGAGCACAGAACACCTGACACCGTTGTCCAATCAGAGCACAGAACACCTGACACCGTTGTCCCATCAGAGCACAGAAGACGTGACACCGTTGTCCAATCAGAGCACAGAACACCTGACACCGTTGTCCAATCAGAGTACAGAACACCTGACACCGTTGTCCAATCAGAGCACAGAACACCTGACACCGTTGTCCAATCAGAGTACAGAACACCTGACACCGTTGTCCCATCAGAGCACAGAAGACGTGACACCGTTGTCCAACGTCCTAAGTTCATTTATAGCAGCATAATAAGTTAATATTACAGTATATTGTAATTTTAGTTATTTATTATTTATTTTTATTTATTATTATTTAGTTTTTTGTGGTAATTTTTTAATCTGTCTGAGGAAAATGTTGATATTCTCAACGACTTCTCAACGATTCGCTGCATCATGAGACCCGGTAGCTAGCTTGCTAACTGTTAGCCTCTGTGGTCTCTAGAATCAGACAGTAAAGTTGATTTTGCCGTTTCTTAGGAGCGGCGTTCTTCATGACTCAACCACTGGAATGCAACGAATATCGTCTACAGCACTTCCAGTCTGGTAAACACGACCCCATCTGAAGGCAGATCAAACACACAGCCAATCACAGGTTATGGTCAGGATTCAGTGACCAATCAAACCATCAGCCACTCTTTTCCATCAGGTCTGTCGAGTCAACTCGACGAGCGAGTCGAGCGGCTGTGGTGGTGTCGAGGTGGAGGAGCGTCGTCAGCAGTCCTAGCTCACGTTTCCTTGTCGGGAGGCTTTTTTGCTCGCAGCTCTTGTTCTGTCGGTTCGTATCTCGATTCTGAGATCAATTTGACTCCATCGGTATTTTTCTGAGACTAGGCCAGGGCCGAGGACGGGGCCGAGGACGAGGCCGGGGCCGCGGCCGGGGCCGGGGCCGGGGCCGCGGGTCCGGTGTGACGGTACCGTGGGCCGGGAGGAAGCGCTGTGGCTTCATGCTTCACTTTGTCTGTTTATTTATTTGTGTCTTTTTTTGTCTCGTCTTTGTAAAATGATATCACTGAATAAACAATCTCTTCCATCATTTGCTCCAGACATTTTTCTTTGGATTTAAAAATGACCATTTCAATCATACAGCAAATGCTTATGTTTGTAGTTATAGGCTGATTTAAACACTTTAATCTGCTCTGATAGTAATTGTTATATTCAGGATGCATGACTGCAAATGGAAATTAAGGAGATTTACCTGCATAATTTGGCTGCACAGTGGTGCAGTGGTTAGTACAGGGTCACAGGTTTGAACGGTTGTCTGTCTCTATGTGTCCTGTGATGGACTGGAGACCTGTCCAGGGTGATCCCGCCCCCCGCCACCCCTAACGGGATGGATGGAGGGAGGGATGGATGGATGGATGGAACTGCATAATTTGGAGTTGTCATGTCAATTGCATGTCATGTTATTATGAGTGATGGAGGTATAATCCTGGATTGACATCCTGGAGTGGAATGTAGTTCATAAATTTTTGAGGTGCAGTACTTAGTAGTAGTATTTTACTTGAGTATTTCCATTTTATTTTTTATTGATATCTGAATCAACATTGGTATTTTATTGTAGATTTTTCTAATTAAGATGCCCAGTGAATAAGTATATACAATTTGCCGCACCATAACAGCAGCAGTATTCATGTGACTGATTTGGGTGACACAGTCCGAGGAACAAAAACCAGCAGTGTTTAGGCAGGATATAATGAGCTGGACCAGGCTGGACCAGGCTGGACCAGGCTGGACCAGGCTAAGGTTAGCTCAGGGCTAATTCTCTGGAGTTAGCATCGTTTTACCAACTCTGGTAAAGACAGGTAAGTAAATGACTAAAACTATAATCTGTCAGAAAGGTGAAAGGTCGACTTTACTTTTATGCCATTAAATGAACAGAAAACAGTCCATGATCAATGATCATGTATGATCATTGATCATATTAACAGAATGTCAGCCAAAAACTGTCAGCTGTGGATGAGTCCATTGGAGCGTTAGATTCATTTTATTGGCCAGTGTTGGGGATATAACACCAGCCTCCGGGCCCCATGCAGGTTGTACAGTCCTTCCTCGTTCCCAGGTAAAATGCTGCCTCTTTGCCCCTCGGCGTCTGATCCTGAGGCACCAGTCCCCCTTCAGTCTTTGTCAGATTTTAAGTGTTTGACAGATGAGAGCTCTTACTTCTCTGAGTCAATCAATGAATCAATGAAGGATGTCTTATTTCCCTGATTCACTGCTCTGCACTCACTAACCCTTCCCCTTGTCCTCACTAGCTCCCTGTCTTCATTCACTCTATAGCTCACTTGACTCTGTCTCCCCCGCCTCACTGAGCAGTATAATGTCTTTACATGGAGCATTTTAATCTGATTGACCTTTATTCTCATTATTTGTGTCCATGTAAAGGGAGCTAGTGACTTTACATCCACTTCCCTTAAGGAGACTTGGTGGAAACCCATACGGCGGGACCGTGTGGCCAAACGGTTGCAGAGGTAGTCTTTTTGATTTCCTGGATCTTAAATGTTCATCTACAGTTTCCTGTGGTGGTCCCAGTGATATTTGCTCTAGTTTACCACACAGTGCTGGGGAGGACCTGTAAATAGATTGGTGAATGCTTTTGCACCGATGGCTCGACAAATGCTTAAATGCCTCAACAACTTCTGTTGTTGTGTGATGGATAACGCGAACACAACCTCTGGATGAGCAGGTATAAATGATGGATGGATGCAGAATCGATTTTAGGCTGTCTCCGAGTTTTGAAAGCCGAATCCAACAGTATGTGATACTCACAGCTGCTACTGCTTAGTATACAAGAAGTCTAGTACATTAGTAAGAAGGCAGTCATATCCCGCTCACTGCTTAGCTCCTAAACTTAGTTATTTATTAGACTAAATGTTTCAGGAATAATTGAAATGACGTAACTCATCAAACCTGATCTGTGACTGAATGGGAATGACGATAAATGGAGGGAATGTTCGGGTGAGAATAGACGTACGGCAGCTGTTCAGGTAGTTACACTCTCTATGTTTACGTACGTATGCTGCTTTATCAAAAGTTAGCTAACCGAATGGCTTTCTGCTTTTATGGCAGAAAAAAAATCAGTGTAGTAGTAGTAGGTGTAGTATTTTTGGTTGTTTTTTTAAATGATCATTTTTAGTTTTCAGTTGCATTTTGTTTAGGCAACAAAACTACTTGGTGTTAGGTTTTGGAAAAATCTACATATAGTTCATATATACATAGAGGATCTAATGCATGCCCCGGTCCGGTGTGAATATATTAATGGCAATGGTTTGGTATGGACAGCAGAGCAGAAATAAGATCTTTGAGACCGTCGACCAGAATTAGTTCTGGTTCAAGTGAGGACGGCTTCGCCCACTATTTTCATTTCGCCTTACGTGCCGTCCTGGTCCAGAGGAAGCCTCCGAGTATAGTCAGGCCTTTTAACAAGGGGAAATGGGATTAACAAAGGAGAAACTGAGGGAGGGAAACACTCCTCACCCAGCTGTCACCTGAAACAGCTGAGTAGTAGTTTTGCTCTGGAGCAGTTAGATTTAGCTGGAGCAGACGTAGCGTCAGCCATCTTACTGCCCGCCGACAGTTATCACGTCTGAGCTAAACGACAAAGGAAATGTGTTTGATAAAGTCTCACACGTTGACCGTGTCCCAGTGAGGCGAACTGTGACATGGACGTTCAGGACGAGGACGTCATCACCAGGACGTCATCTTAACGTCCTAAAACAGCTGGTTAGGTCATTCAGATCACTCTTAGCATGTTAACCTGCTGATGTTAGCATTTAGCTCGGAGCGTAGCCAGAGTCACTTAGCAGGAAGAGGAAGTCAAACGTAGACTAATCTAGACCTGTACATTACCTTCAATGGATGCGTATGTTAATAAAATATCTATTGATGCTGCTTTAATCTCAGTTGGTGGCATGATTTCAAGAGACAATTATAAATATGTATTCAACATGACTTGGACATGGACTCTTCCTCCTGGTCAGGTTTTAGCTTTGATTATTATTATTTGTTTTGATAAATAATGTTAAAAAATGTCACTGTTGTTGTTACAAATATCCCTGACATCTGTATAAATGTCACTACGGATTATTGAAAGATTACTGTCATGGGTAAAAATATCATGACCAAGCATATAACATCCAACCTGCAGATACAAACAGCATTCTTTGGGATAAAAATGTCACGTCATGGGTCAGACCATCCCTGTTATTGATAGAAACACCATGGACGCGGGGAGACGGACATCTAACAGACACTGGTCTCTGTGAGGATCAGCCTGAAGGAAAGACAAAGGAAAGAGAAAGAGTGTGTTCCTTGAAATGATTTGGATTAGAAGTACAATCAGGTGTCATTTAACTGTCACATCACATCAAACCCACCACGAGCATCAGTGGGAATCGGAGAGGAAGGGACGGCGGCCGTCCTAATGACGTAAACATGTTTCTGCCAGGTATCTGGGTTCATAGTGTGAGTACTGCTCCTAACTTTCTAAAACATGTCGTCACACTAGAAAGTGCTGCTGTTAATGTGACTTTGTCAATAGGAACGGCACAAGTTTCTATACGGTACAACAGCAGCAGTACCGGTTGTCCCTACGCTGCTGGCAGCTCATACTTTATCTGCTTTGGTGGACATTTGGCTTCATCTGATTTGGCTTCTTGGTGACTCCTTCAGTATCTTTGGTGTTCATGCTTGCAGACACTGATGACTGTCTGTATTTAAAGGAAGCTTTAAAGCCTAATTGATTGACATAATGGACACATGCCCATCAGAAAGTGTCCATTTAAAGCTATTTGATTAATTACAAACAACACATGGACAAGTTTGACTTGACATATCAAGACTCTTAAGGTGATAACTGTCTGTCTCCTGCTCCCAGAAAACCCCTGATTGGTCCAGAGCAGTGAGCAGGAAGTGCTGACCTCTGTCCTCCTCCAGTTTGGCATCATGGGATCATCCACACTGGGAAAGGCAGCATCTCTTGATGCTCTCTTAAATGAATGCATTCATGCATTTGGTAAGTGACATGTGAATATATTGCAACCAAGAATGGATTCGCTCCCTGACAGAGCAGGGACCCAGACCATCAGGGGCCCCAAAGGCTCATGGGTAACTGTGTGGTGCTTAGTTTGTGGTAACTTGATTAAATTATTAACATGAGCAGACATAGAAGGGGCGACCTTTACATTTGTTCCTCATCTTGAGGTCCTGTCTAATAGAAAGGCCCTGGGTCAAAATTCAAAATCAGTACGTGTAGTAATTCATTTTAAACTGCTTACATGCTGCATATTTTTGAAGAAGTTTGCATTGTGAAACACAGAGGTGCGTGGGGGCTCACAGCTCAGTGTTTGGCCTGGAGGCCTGCTCGCTGATTAATCCAGCGCCGACTGTGACGGTAGTGAACGCAGTTCTCCAACAGCCATAACGTCCCACACATGCATATTTACTTTATGATAAGGCTGCCATTATTCTACAATCCAATGAAAAGAGCAACACCAACAGTGTGTTCGTCCGTCTTTCAGTCCTGTCTGACCTCCCTGCTCGCTCGCTGATTCCTCCTGAGGACGTCAGGTTTCTAAAGCAGCTGGTCTCTGTAGTTTTAGCAGACGTGATTATTTATATATGCTGATGAATCTGCATTAAGTGTTCTAGTGAGTATTTGCCAGTATTATCCTTAAAGACAAGTAAGTAAGAAAACAACATGACCAGGCCTCCCACTCAAACATTAACATAGTGTCTGTTACCTCTAGTGTAAATCTGATGACAAATTGTGATTCACTTCTCTTCATAGATGACCACGGGGAGCTGCAGGCCAACCTGCTGCCTCGCAGCCTGCTGCTGATGCATCGCTGGTACATTACCTCCTCAGAACTGGCGGGAAAACTGCTGATGATATATCCCATCTGGCAGTAAGCCTGTAGGCTGTATGAACTGCAGCTTTAATCCATGGCCACCTGCGTGGCCACCTGCGTGGCCACCTGCGTGGCCACCTGCGTGGCCACCTGCGTGGCCACCTGCGTGGCCACCTGCGTGGCCACCTGCGTGGCCACCTGCGTGGCCACCTGCGTGGCCACCTGCGTGGCCACCTGCGTGGCCACCTGCGTGGCCACCTGCGTGGCCACCTGCGTGGCCACCTGGGTGGTATTGGGGGGTGACCAGCACACACGTGTTTTGGACCAAGATGGTGATGCTCTGGTGGTCTGAATGTCGTAAATAGAACCTTCTAAATGTGATTTCCCTGATGTGTTGAGATATCATACATTGCAGTTTGTCAAATATTTGAAATATTCCTTGACTGAACTCCACGTACCGTGACTGTAAATCTGACAACTGCCAGGGAACCAGGCTGAAGATTTGTTATTTAATGAGGTAAGGTGCTACATACACATTAGTCTATCCATCACACATTAACCCTATGTACTCTGGATCACAGAGCAGCCAAGGTTACCTTAACCTCTCGTCACATGCTCGTTTAGCTCTGGCTAGGCTAATTTTATTTATATGCAACACATTCTCACTCCCAGCCTTGTACCCCGTCTCCTCCTGGGACAGTGGCAGTATACGCTTGTTACATGCATTGTGTCCTTTCAAAATAAACGTCCTTTGTCACAGGAAGTTAGGTTAATGCAACATAACCACTAAAGCAGGTTTGGCGGTTGACGAGTCCAAGGAGTCATGTGACTAAAGACTGACATCACAGTCATCACTTCCTGGTTGGAAGTCCTCTGTTTGTTTGTCAGGTGTGAAGTCTCCTGATATGTGAAGGTAGTTTTCTAGTTAAAAGACCCACTTCATTTACTGCAGGTATTAACCCAGAGCTCACAGTTTAAAGGTATCACACTTGAAAATTGGAGGCCTCACATGGCTCATTGTCTTGTTAAATTTCAGTGTAAATTTAGCTCATTTTCTGTGTTTTTTCTTAGTTCTTAATTTATTTGACAGGGACAATACATGTAGACATTGTTAATTAAAGTGCAACCCATGTAATGCATATCGGACTTCTAGCTGTAGCTAATTTGCCGACCTTTCCTGGTAAGGACAACGCTGCTCCAGAGCCAGGTCATCCCACAGGTCTAAGTAAAAGCGACATAAACTCGAGGGAACTTCCTGCACTACACCACTACAATAGAGACGCCAGCTGAGCCTCATGTCATCCGGTCACAGGGGTCACTGTCTGTTGCAGTGGAAAGCCGTTAGATGTTTGCCATTGTGGCAGGTTCATCATGTCACCATGTTTTTGCTGCTGAAATCTCTATGTATGTGTTCAGGTACTGGATTGTGACGTTCCCTGCAGAGTTCAACCTGGACTTGGGACTGATCCGGATAACAGAGGAGTTCAGAGATGTGGCTGCTCAGCTGGGCTGCGAGAAGCATTTCAAGCTCCTGGACATCTCCACCATGTAAGAGGCCAAAAGCATACAGATACACTTGTAGAAACTACTGATCCAATCAGTGTTACTAAATACATGGGTAAGATATTAATACTGCCAACAATTCAGTCCCCACCCTAAAGTAAAACTAATCTCAGTTCCAATCTTAATCCTAAACCGAAGTCCTGGTCCTTAGTTATCTGAATGATTGAGTGGTAAAACAGGATACATGGGCCCGGCTGCTGCATAACACAGGACCAACAGGACTGAAAACCTACATGGACACAGCTCAAACGTCCTCAGACCTTAAAGGAGCATTCTGGTGATTCTGTAGCTTTTAGTTTGTTTGCTAACTGTTCAGAGATCAGATCGCTGTGTCACATTTTAGTCTACACTGATTGTGCTTACTGTGTATAAATTGTCCTCCTTGCAGTCCGTCATATGACTGGATGCGTAAGTTGACCCAGCGCAAGAAGCCGGCTAAGAAAGGCAAGGCCTCGCTGCTGTTTGACCACCTGGAACCGATGGAGCTGGCCGAGCATCTCACCTTCCTGGAGTTCAAGTCCATCCGGAGGATATCGGTACGTCTTCAAACAGCTCAGTCTTTCTACTTACTTTACTGATGAACATCATCATCATGACTTCCCTCAAGTAAAATCTCAACAAAGCACCGCAGAATGTGAAAAAAGCTAAATGTTTGCCATATATCAAAAATCAGGACTGTCTGTGTTTACAGGAATCATTAATGGAAATCTCTGTTATCTGGGAATAATGTGATATATGGCTGTCACCAGAACTGCTTCTTGCTCCAAGCTATGTAAATACTTAAGATGGTGAAAGGGAATCTGATCTAGAAAATGTTTTACGTATGTGGATCAGAGAAAAATGTGTAATGTTTATCGGAGGTCAGCAGTGAGCTGCTTGAGAAAAGACCACATGATCAGACAGACTGGATCAAACGGTCCCGGTCCAACCACAAAGCTGTGATATGGTTATAAGGTGGACACCACATGGTGACGTTCTTCCCACGTCCACTAATGTCCAGTCAGACCCTCTCTGATAATAGTAAATATTGATCATATTACTGCTATGAAAAGTAAATGCATTTGATTGATAATTATTTGGTTGTGAAATGTGATCAGATGAGACGTCCAAAGACGAGTATTACTCAGTGCCCATCTATAAATATAAAATACTTATGAATGTAATGTATGTATAATGAATGTCTCATCATTTTAAATTACCTTCAGGGCTTCTGCCAGAAAGCCAGGTGACAGTAAAAAAAGAGTAAAAAGGCTGAGAGGAGGTCGTGGTGAGGCCAAACGCACAGTTTCACCCAAAATGATTTATACAGTCTGGCAAGGAAAGAGAGGAAATGGGCCGGTGGCAGGGCTGACGAGGGAAACAGGTGAGGAGGTGAGGAGAGCGTCAGGTGGGAAAGTCTTAGGACATCTAGTGGATGTATGTAGAATGACGTGGAGATGTAATAACACACCCGTGTTCAGTTCAGGACACTCAGGGATTTTGGTCTGGTAGGAGCTAACGATGGCTAATGCCTAATATTGGCTAGTGTTGGTCAGGTGCTACTGTGTTACTGGCATTACTGAGTCAGTTCTTGAGCTTAGTTAAGGCTAGGTTAAATCTGATGTCTTTTCATGAAGAAAACGCTCTCTGAATTGGGTCAGCTGTGTGTAACACTGCTAAAAATGTTCCCGAGGAGCTCGTGGGAAGTGGACCACCTGCTGTAGAGCCCTGATGTGAGGCTCGCCGGCCTCCGGGTGGGCCGCCGTGTTCCCACTGACCAGGTGGTTGGTTGGTATCAACGCCAGCAACAAGTGCAAAGTTTCAGGGCAACGAGTGCTTGTTTGTCCTTGAAATGTAATGTAAGGACCTCAGAAGCTGCTGCTGCTTCAGCTGACATACCTCACGTTTTCCCACATATGGCCAGATACCGACTTCTAAAGATTCACCAAACAACGCTCAGTATCTGAATGTGGTCGTGTGTGATCCCTTGATGATCTACTAGTTACCAGCAGGCCACTTTTCCAGTAGAGGACAACATAAGAAACATGGAAACTCACTGGCTAATGTAGGCAGCTTCAGCTCTTCCCACAGGATGGATCATCTCCCATGAGCTTTCCTCAAGCACTGTTGTCTCGACAAAATATGAACTTCACATACAAGATATTTTGAAAATGTAACGTGATAAATGACAGAGCCATGACATTTTAATGGCACATCGGTGCTCCCATTGGGATAAATCCTTTTAATTTTGATGATAAAATGGCATTTACAATACCACCACCCTTCGAAACGTTAGTTATTTAAGCCAAGAAGAAAAGCAAAATCATCAGTATGAAGTTAATTGTATCTTTCAATTGTTGAGTGCAGTGACCATGACGTGGTTTAGGCCTGAAGGACCCATGTGGGCCCCTGAAGATTAGACTGAAACCAGCTGGATATGTAATTTGTGCCCTTTTGTCTGCAGTTCACTGATTACCAGAGCTACGTGATCCACGGCTGCCTGGTGGACAACCCAACTCTGGAGCGCTCCATCGCTCTGTTCAACGGAGTCTCTCAGTGGGTCCAGCTCATGGTGCTCAGCAAGCTAACACCTCAGACCCGAGCAGAGGTTATTACCAAATACACCCACGTGGCCCAGGTAAGACAGGGAGGAGGCAGCGCTGCAGCCCGGGGGGGGCATGGATGTTAGGTGGCTGGAAACTGATTGGATAAGACCAGCACACAGGTCTCACATAGTTCAGGTTTTCACATCATCCATCCGGCCCAGATCAGAACCCTGCCATTTGAGAAGGCAGACAAACACACCGAGTATGTCAATATTAGTATATCAACATTTCACTGGCATGTTAAGTCCTTGGATTGGTCAGGCAGAAAGCACTGATCTGCAGCTAAACCAGTACAGGTTACTTCATAGATATAAAGTCATGTGTCAGAAATGCATCCAAGCTGCCAAAATGTGTGATTCTGTCTAAATACTATCATCTGGTAACAGCTATCAAAGGACAGCATGTAATAAAGTATAAGCTAATTCAGCTAATTCAATATTACATCAAAAGTAAGTCAATGTTATGAAGTCAGGAAGTCATAATTACAAAATAGGGTGTATGATTTATTTTACTCGCAGTGCATTTCCCTGATTTACGGTCATGGAGGGCTTGGGTTTGTCTTATCCACAAGAACTTAGACCTTCATGTTGGAAAATGAAAATTACAAGAAATCACAGAAACGCCATGTGTCTCATTTGTTTATCTACAATATTGGTGGTACAGGCCTGACTCTGCTGGAGATTAATTCCTCCTGATACACTATATAAATGTAGTGGAATAAAAGGTAAAATATTTCCACCTGAAATGAGGTGTAAAGTGACATGAAATGGGAACACTTAAGTACAAATCCCTTAAATTTGTGGTTAAGAACAGCACTCCAGTAAATGCACTATACTTACAGTCCACCACTAAGTGTATAACCATCAGATCTCACTGACGTAAGTGTCGTTCATTTAATTCAAGATAAAGTTTACTATAGGTTTTATTTTAAAAAGTCTGTATTCATTTCTCACAAGAGATGATGAGGACATAAAATAAAGAGCTGGATGGCGTCTCTTTATGGTGATGATGATGCCATCGCTCATCATTATATCATTAATCAGAACAGACAGAATATGTTTGGTTAGATAAACATACAAGAAGCCAAAGTGACATTTTGCTGGCGTCCCTCTGTGATCAGAAACTCCTGCAGCTGCAGAACTTCAACACCCTGATGGCGCTGGTGGGGGGGCTGAGCCACAGCTGCATTTCTCGACTCAAGGAGACTCAGTCGTACCTGGCTCCTGAAGTTGTGAAGGTAAGGCAATACCAGCTTCCCAGTGCATTTTTATGTATATTCACAAAAACACTCAGTAAATACCAACATACCAATAAGCATAGCGCTATATACAGGACTGATAATATACTACATGGTTATACAGAGACCGTTCTCGTTCCTGGGGTGTCAAATGGTGTTGAGAGGGAAAGATGTTCCCCCTTATTGGTCAGTATACTAACCCAAACGTTACCCACTCCCCTTCCCAGATCTGGAGCGAGATGACAGAGCTGGTCTCTTCCAACAACAACTACTCCTGCTACCGAAAGACTTTCAGTGAATGCCAGGGCTTCAAGATCCCCATCCTGGGCGTGCACCTCAAGGACCTGATTGCAGTGCATGTTGTGTTTCCTGACTGGGTTCATGACAGTAATAAGGTGAACCTGGTGAAGATGCATCAGCTCTACATGACCTTCAATGAGCTGGTGTCATTGCAGAGCGCAGTGGCCCAAGTGGAGCCCAACATGGACCTGATCTACCTGTTAACGGTGAGGGATTACCACTCCACATATCTTATCTCAAATATTTAAGGGACAGATTAGACTTAAATGAAGATTTGCTGCTGCCCATGTAGTTTCTCAAGACTACCAACCGTTGCTCTAAGAGCAGCACAGCAACAGACACCATGCAAACAAGCCGCTAACCGTTAGCAGATTGTGATTCATACATGACATCTCCTCTTTTCCTCCCTCCCTCTTCCAACTAGCGAGACGAGCACAGACAAAAAACACAACGATATCGCTCAAATAATAATCATCATTTTGTGAAGTCAGCTATGCTAGAGGGTTTCATTCATCCTCCCCTCCAGCGTTCTTTTTATCTGGAGCGATCATTTTGAACAGCTGATGGTATTGTCGGTATCGTCTGTGGATCCATCACCTGGGCAGCGAATCTCTCTCAGTACTAATTGCTCAGACCATCGACCGATGCCGAGGGTGGGTTTATATTCATTTATATATAAGTCTAAAGGACGCCTCCATGCTTGACGGATTGGGCATGTACACTTGCACAATTTCACTTTCACAAATACACTCAATGAAATCTATTCTGAGGCAAACTATATCACTGCAACAGGCAATGTCATGTGTCATGTTTTTTTTTTATTTTTGGTATGTTTATTCCACAAATGTTTATTCTCCACAACCATCTGACTCCCACAATGTGGACGAATATGAATGCTCCTCGCAGTCAAGCTTGTGAGTAACACAAGGCGAACAATTGCTTTGTGTTTGGTGAGAGTGCAGCACAGGAACGCTCTGTACCTCGCTGTTGGATGCCGAGGGCCACGACCCACTAACCCTAACCCACCCATAGGCCCAGGCCCACCCGCCCGTTGCCCAATGCCCAGGCCCACCCGCCCGTGGCCCAATGCCCAGGCCCACCCGCCCGTAGCCCAATGCCCAGGCCCACCCGCCCGTAGCCCCATGCCCATGCCCAGGCCCATCCGCCCGTAGCCCCATGCCCAGGCCCACCCGCCCGTAGCCCCATGCCCATGCCCAGGCCCATCCGCCCGTAGCCCCATACCCAGGCCCATCCGCCCGTAGCCCCATGCCCAGGCCCATCCGCCCGTAGCCCCATGCCCAGGCCCATCTGCCCGTAGCCCCATGCCCAGGCCCATCCGCCCGTAGCCCCATGCCTATCCGCCCTGACCCTGACCCTACGGTGGTATCTGATGACCTGAGAATGAGAACAGGCTGCACGTCCTGCACACTAGAGCTGTGGTACTCTAGTCCAGCCTCGGTCTCATGTTTGTTCTCCAGACCACCTTTTTGAAGTCTTGCACTTTCTTCCCATTAATTATATCTATAACTCTTGTATTTTCAGCTTTCTTTAGACCTTTATTACACTGAAGATGAGATTTATGAGCTGTCATTACTAAGGGAACCCCGTAACTCCAAATCATTGGTAAGTCTTTTGTATTTTGTGTTCAGGTTTGTCTATACTGAGTGTGTGCAGCTTCAACAAATTTGATATTTTTGCTGAAATGTTAATGACCCTTTTGCACAGTACCATGATACTTCTTTTCTACTTTTATTACATTTCTGCTCCTGTGGATCTACTGTGAGTGTTGGAAATATGTATTCTGGGTGCAGATTATTTGCTATACTGTGTATGTGCACTGTATCCTCCTACACAGCCTACCTCTCCAACAGCCCCCAACAAACCTATGGTCCCACTGGACTGGGCCTCCGGTGTCACCACGAAACCAGACCCGTCTGTGGTCAACAAACACATCAGGAAGGTGGTAGATGTGAGTAGACAGCACCTCTTTTAAATTATGCCTGCAGAAAGCAGAAACCAGCTTGGTTTGTGTGTAATTTGTCTCATGTCATTGGGAAGTCTGTGTTCAGGAATTATGACCATGACCATGATGGCTATATTTCTCAAGAGGACTTTGAGAGCATCGCTGCTAATTTTCCCTTCTTGGACTCCTTCTGCGTTTTGGACAAAGATCAGTGAGTATACATGTTCAAATAATTGACCACAGTAACTGTATTTTTTTTTAAGTCCAAAGCAGTCACTGCATGATAATGTTGTTAAAATCTACAGTGTGTAACTTCCTGCCTCTCTTTGTCTCAGAGATGGACTGATCAGTAAGGATGAGATGATAGCATATTTCCTCCGGGCCAACCCACTGCTCCAGTGTAAGATGGGTCCAGGTTTCATCCACAGCTTCCAGGAGATGACGTACCTGAAGCCCACCTTCTGTGAACACTGTGCTGGATTTGTGCGTATCTCTAAGACTCTGTCACTGCACTCTCCATGTCTTCTTATCCTACTGAAATGCTGCTGGGCACATCTGGCACATTCTGACAGATGCAGCAGGCATGTAGTAACATACACGTTGTTACAGGGAATGTTGATGACGTGATGATGATGTGATGACTTGGCTTTAGGGACATGCTGCCATGTTTTTATTTTCTAATGTTATATTTTGTGTATTTCCTGTACCCCCCCCCCCCCCTTATATTTCTGCAGCTTTGGGGAATCATCAAACAGGGCTACAAGTGCAAAGGTATTGTTTCATTACATTCTTCTGTGAAGATCACCCAAATATGAAATAATAATAACTAAAAAGTGCCTCACAGAGAGAAAATTTACCAATGTGAAATATAAAATACATGAAAAATAATGAAGAAGAAATTAAAACCAATAAGATAAACAGGCAGCTCAGATAAAATCTTGCTTTCTGATAAAAGAAGACATGGACTCAGGGCTTCGAAGTAGGTGCACGGTCGACTGGAAACAGCAATGAGGAAGACCTTTGCCTCCACACACAGCAGGGAGATGATGTGAAACTGGTCGATTTGGGTGGTTTTCCTCCTCCGGGATCCACACCCCTTCAGCCACTCTCCACTGCTCTGGGATCTTCCCTCTTCTCCAGAAGACTTGCAGGATTTTCTAGGCGCTGCAGGAGTTTGGGACAGTTCTTGTACACTTTGTATAACATGCCACTTGGTCCTGGAGTACAGCTTGCCTTTGCTTTGCAGATGACCTCTCTGACTTCCTTCAGCTGCAGCTCTGACAGACCAAACCGTACTTCCGGTTCAGGGGATCCATTAGGATGTTCCTGCTCTCTTTTCGGGTCACTGTGTTTCTGCATCAGATATTGACCTATTTCTTCCAGCGAACAGGCCAGTTTACCACTGCACTTCTGCCCCAGCAGCTCCTCCGTGAACTTGAAGGGGCTGGCGAAGGAAGGCTGTGCATTTCCGGGCCCTTTCACGCCACCGCCTCCGATGCCATTCGGCCCGACGGAGGACCCTGATTTCATGAGATGCACATCAGCTGGCCCAAGCCGATGTGTTCCTCTTCTCCTGCCTCCCTGTACTGGGCCTGATGCTGTGGATCCTCACCCCTCTTTGGTTCTTTGCGTAAGGTGTTCCAGAGCCTTTCTCCTCTTCTGTGAACCGTTCAGCGGCGATGCCGACAATGATGGTTGTTACGGCTTTTAGCTTCCCATCAGCCTTTCTCTTCACTTTTGCCTCCAGACATGGCTGACTGGTTGACATCTTTGTCAAACTGCTTCCAGTTGTGAAGTCATGTTAGCTGCTGGCCATTTGACCCGTCTCCTGTTAGACTTGATGCTAGAGGGGTTAGTTTGCAACACTTGGAGGTTCTGGGCACTATGGGGTGACCAGACACTTCACCCTTGCTTGGTGGATCTTTAAGTCGCTATCGCTCTTGCAGACTTTGCCACATGCACACTGCTTGCTCATAATGGTTTGTCCATTGCCCGGGTCTGATACCGTCGTGTCCATCTGACTGGTGATCCCATCACCCCCAGCACCCCTGGGGGTATCTTTCCATTCTGCCCTGGCTGCCATCTCCATCCCCATCCCGCACCAGGCTGAGAGATTGTGTTTCTGGGCCGGTACTCACCGGTACACAGTACTTCTACAAGGGAATAGAGGTGCACTGCCCATTAAAAGACTCCATTAGCTTCTAATCATGACAACTGGCCGTAATTCCATCAGTTTCTGGAGTCTGACAGTCAGCTTCATGTACTTAACCTTCTGACCCACTGAAAATTTGATCAAGTAAATAAAAGCAGAACTAAGAAATTTAGTCTGTGCTATTTTTTTAAATGATCCCTAATGGAAATAAATTAGATCCCCTATTGACTTAAGTTAAGTCAATAAGTGTTAAGTCACTTAATACAAGAAGTGTATCAGGTTGACTTTATTGTCTGAGTTTGTATTTGGCTTATCCCAAGTACAGCAAAGGTACATACAGTACACATAACACAGCACACATATGGTAATATAAAATATGTGTTGTGAAAATTGTTGTTTTAATGTCGTAAAGCTTCAACTGTATTTAAATCACAAGTCGATCCAAACATACGTAACTTCACAAAGGTGTAGAACATCAGCCGACTGAAGGACAAACACTGCTGCAGCTGAAATTGACCCTGACATCGTAACTATAACAAGTAATAGAGGTGAAGACAGGAAACAGGAAGACAGTGGTGTTCCTCCTCCAATGAGACTTGACTCAAAGCACAGAGAAGATGGCGGGTCATGTGTGGCCATTGCAGAGCTCGTATCTCCTGGTCTAACGGTTAACGGTTGTGCGATCTGGTTGGCAGACCTTGAGAGATCTTTCGTTTTTTCTTTCTAGAGGTTTCAACCAGGACAGGGTTAACATGCAGACCACATTTGATTCAACCACAAAGGAAATGTGCTTTTCTTTAGAGGAGCTTTCAGCTCTTCCAGTTGTGCCCACCTGTCATGTCCTGCTGAGCGATGCAACAAGAAAACAACAAAAACAGTGTTAACACTTACTGTAAATGGTTAACAGACAGCTCTGTCAGCAGCATGCTGCAGGCTTTCTCAACAACAACATGGCTGTGGGAAAATTATTTAAAATGACTTGACTGCAAAAAAAAATGGGCCATTGAACTAAAAACTGACTGTCAGTGTGTTGTGGTGGTGATGTGTACATTCTGTTTAGGCCTTCTCAGTTAAGATAAAAATGAATGAGAAAGTAGTTTAATGTTTGCCATTTGTAAGTGCTAATTATATATCTGTTGAAAAAGAAGGTCACTCTCCTGAAGAAGAGTCAAAGAAATTAACATGAATTTGCTTCAGCAAGCCAGACCCTACGTCAACACTTTAAAGGGGCATTTCACACTTATTAGTACCATATCACATTTTCTTATTAACCCCTAGTGCAACCCAGCAATGCAGATAGATGAGGTAGTATTTGCCAGAGTTCTGGGCCTATTTGACCAGACCATTTGAAAAATGTGAAACTGAAAACATCTTTCAGAGCAGCTGCTATGACGCATCATGTTTTCATGTATGATCCTTGTACATGCTTCCAGTCTGATGCCCAAGAACGAAAGTAGCATCATCTACCTGAACACAGTGGACCTGAACTTGATGAGTCTTTGTGTCCTCTGCAGACTGTGGCGTTAACTGTCACCGGCAGTGCCGGGAGCTGCTGGTTCTGGCCTGTAGGAAGCTGATCCGCTCCAGCTCGCTGGGCAGCGTTTCTCCTGCCAGACTGACCCACAGCTCCCTGCCCAGCAGCCCAGCGCTGCCCACTTGTAAAGGTAATACTCAGCATTGAAACACTGATTTATACATCCAAAGCTTTTTTTTTGTTTTTTTACAAATCAGATGTTGATGTTACATCATGATGAACAATTAATGTGCTCCTAATTTTCTGGGTTTGTCCTTCAGATGAGGATGAGGTGTTTGAGTTCCCAGCTGTCACATCAGCAGGTCCTGCTCTGGACGCTCAGTCCATTACCCTAATGACCGGCTCGGCCCAGAGGATCTCTGTGCGCCTGCAGAGGGCCACCACCAGCCAGGCCACCCAGACAGACTCCCTGTGGCCTGAACACAGCTGGGGGGCCACAGATGGCGGATCCCACACCTTCCCCAAAATGAAATACAGGACACACAGAAAAACATCTAAAAATAAAGGTTTTGCCCATTGGGAAAACCAGAACGACCAGGCAGTTTCTTCACAGTGCAGCATGGACTGTCAGGAGAAGTCAGGCGTCTCAGGAGAGCTTGTGCAGAACGGGATTACACAGCGAGGGAAGGTAAGGGAACAGGGGGCTGAGCGTCTTTATCTGGGCCCGGTGGCGTCGCGTGATGGACATGGAAGTTGTAGTACTACCGTTTGGCCACTACAATCATCGACGACTGGTGGTCTTCCTGGGGGGTTGGGGCAAAGGGGCACTGTTCATCTGCAGGCACATGTTGATAATGTTATACAGGGAGTAACATTTGACATTTCTTTACTAATATTACTAGTATAACGTTAGTCGCGCCTAAATACAAGGTACAAATTTATGAAGGACAACTTGCTGAATACCTATCGATGTGGTTGCATCGTAGGAACATAAATCAGTACTTTGATGTTGTAGATGAATCGTTACACCCCTAGGTACTAAAAATGCCAAGATTTTATATACAAATGACTTCATATCTCTACTCTTCCTCTCCAGGACAGCTGACTTGGTGACGTTGCTGAGGGCCAGTTCCAGGGGTCCAGAAAGCCCCTGTTGGCTGGGACCAGGAAGCTCTTCTCTCTGGGGGATGTGCTGGGTTGTCTGAGGTCCCCCTTCAGTGACCTGGAGTTATCATATCCTCTCTAGACCTCAGCGCAGGCAGAGCTACATCAGTAGCTGCATGGAAGGACATGATGTATGGTCGCTTGGAGAGTTCACAAAGATGAAGCCGATGAGCTCAGAGGACGATAGACACCCATGGTGAATCACACCCATCCATCCATCCTGTGGGGCATATTCAGCTGGGGGTCAGTGTAGATTACTAAAACGTAACTTAGGTTTGAGATTGATTCGGGATGTACAGAACATTAGCACTTGAAAAATGAGAAGAAAGATGACAATCAGTTGAGGCAGCCAGTTACTTTACGTAAACCAGCTTTAAACTCCAGGCTGGGCACAGTGTGTCAAAATAAAAGCCTGAACTGAAGAAAGCCACAAGCAAGTTTGTAATGATCACTTCCAAAGATGGGATGATCAGAAACAGCGTGATGGATTTGAGAGAGGGTGTAAATATTTGTATGGTGAGTTGCAAAAAAAGAGAAAGTCTGAATGAAGTGAATGTTTAAGGCATCCAACCTTTCTGACATATAGAACGCTGAAGATGGACGATTCTGTCAAACCTTCTGTTTTCTGTTAAATTATGTTTTTGAATTGTCAATGTTTTTATTTATTCCTACAGTATCAACACCTGACAACTACAGTGTGGTTACAGGTTCTATATTTGAAAATCAGAGCATTAATATAGCAGCAAACAACTATCGTCTATGTAAAGATTTGGAGTAATATCTACCTGAGCAGAGTCAAGTTGCTCTCCATCTGTGTGTTGTAATCACAGCCTTGCACAGCCAGCTGGCCACATCGTAGCCATGTGAGTCTTTCTGTTGAGCCACTGGCTAGCTGCAGGTATCGCCGCTCTGCACTGCTGTTATACACCGGTTACAGCTGACAGTGGCAATATACTGGTGTAGCGCCAACGTTAACACCGTTAGCTCCGTCAGCGTTGTTGCCGTTGTTAGCACCGTTAGCATTGTTAGCTGCTGGCTCAACCCTCTCAGAGTTGAGAGGCGTGTGGAGGCACCAGATGTGGTCTGACTTCTGTACTGAGCACCTTCAACTCTCCCAGAATGACTCATTCATGAGTTTCACTGCAGAGATTACCCAAAATGCCTGAAAATAACATGTTCTTCATCATGAAATGTGAGGACTTCCTGACCCTAGCATCAGAAAAAGCGAATCATTATCATTTATATTTTTACATAATCTGTACATCGTCAGCTAAGGAAGGTTTCAAATGCTCAAATAAAACCATATCACAAAAGTTAAGTGAAATCCAATATGCATTGTTGTCTGTATTTCCGTTATACTTTTACTAGATAATTATAAGCAGACAATCCCAATCAGTAATGGAAGTAAAGGTACCTTCAGTAACTTGTGCGTCTCCAGTCAGACGACCACAGGACGCTACTTCGATGTGACGGCTGCCGTCAGCGATGACGAGCTCTGCTCATGCTCCCAAAGCCAAGCTGTGATTGGACAACTGATTGTTTTTCATTTTTCTTTTTCATCATGGATGATGCGTTAAATCTGAAAACAAGAAAAAGTTCTCCTGCACCTCCTTATGAACACTCTGATGGTGCTTTGCATTTAGTGACATGTAATACACCTTCAGTTTGTGTTAGGGGTTAGTGTTAGGGGTTAGGGGGTTTGGGGGTTAGGGGTTAGTGTTAGGGGTTTGGGGGTCAGGGTTAGGGTTAGGGGTTAGTGTTAGGGGGTTTGGGGGTTAGGGGTCAGGGTTAGGGGTTTGGAGGTCAGGGTTAGGGTTAGGGGTTAGTGTTAGGGGGTTTGGGGGTTAGGGGTCAGGTTTGGGGGTCAGGGTTAGGGTTAGGGGTTAGTGTTAAGGGGTTTGGGGGTTAGGGGTCAGGATTAGGGTTAGGGGGTTTGTGGGTTAGGGGTCAGGGCTAGTGGTTAGGGGGTTAGGGTTAGGGGTTAGTGTTAGGGGGTTAGGGGTCAGGGTTAGGGTTAGGGGGTTTGTGGGTTAGGGGTCAGGGTTAGGGGGTTTGGGGGTTAGGGGGTTAGTGTTAGGGTTAGGGGGTTTGGGGGTTAGGGTTAGGGGTTTGGGGTCAGGGTTAGGGTTAGGGGTTAGTGTTAGGGGGTTTGGGGGTTAGGGGTCAGGGTTAGTGTTAGGGTTAGGGTTTGGGGTTTGGGGGTTAGGGTTAGGGGTTAGTGTTAGGGTTTGGGGGTTAGGGGTTAGTGTTAGGGTTAGGGGGTTTGGGGGTTAGGGTTAGGGGGTTTGGGGGTTAGGGGTTAGTGTTAGGGTTAGGGGGTTTGGGGGTTAGGATTAGGGGTTAGTGTTAGGGTTAGGGGTTAGGGTTTGGGGGTTAGGGTTAGGGGTTAGTGTTAGGGTTAGGGTTTGGGGGTTAGGGTTAGGGGTTAGTGTTAGGGTTAGGGTTTGGGGGTTAGGGTTAGGGGTTAGTGTTAGGGTTAGGGTTTGGGGGTTAGGGTTAGGGGTTAGTGTTAGGGTTAGGGGGTTTGGGGGTTAGGGTTAGGGGTTTGGGGGTCAGGGTTAGGGTTAGGGGTTAGTGTTAGGGGGTTTGGGGGTTAGGGGTCAGGGTTAGTGTTAGGGTTTGGGGGTTAGGGTTAGGGGTTAGGGTTAGGGGTTTGGGGGTTAGGGGTCAGGGTTAGTGTTAGGGGGTTTGGGGGTTAGGGGTCAGGGTTAGTGTTAGGGTTTGGGGGTTAGGGTTAGGGGTTAGGGTTAGGGGGTTTGGGGGTTAGGGTTAGGGGTTAGTGTTAGGGTTAGGGGGTTAGGGTTAGGGGTTAGTGTTAGGGTTAGGGGGTTTGGGGGTTAGGATTAGGGGTTAGTGTTAGGGGGTTTGGGGGTTAGGGGTCAGGGTTAGGGGTTAGGGTTAATGTCGTGATCTGATTTGAAAATGACACTGAAAAACAATTCATTCAGCTGTTGAAGAAAAAAAGCTAAATAACTGTTCTTTTAACAAATGCTTTTCATTTAATGATGACAGGAAATGTTATTTTACTTTTTATTGAGGCATTTTAAATCTTCCACAATCGGGATCCAAAGATTACCTGTAGTTCTCTTTTGACAATTACAAAATCTTTTCCAGATGAAATTAAGTAATAATATGAATTTCTATCAATAAAGCAGAGTAAAGAATTTACACAGAGATTAAGAAAAGCAGAATGTGTGTGCTTTTGCTTTCAGCAAGTGCAGCATCACTCCCACTCCACACCACATTCAAATTAAAAAAGGTTTTTGTGCATGAAAGTATTATTGTCATGCAACGCATATCAGTCCCTGAATCACAGACTCAAGTCCACGGACGGCCTAAGAGAAGCTAAAGCCTGTCAGACTGAATATTGGACTGTCATACATGTGTTAAAGCTACAGCCGGTAGAAATGGAGCCTATGATTAAAAAAAAAGTTATTTTTATAAAACAGTCATGATATCCTGACAGTAGTACATGAGACAGGTAATAAGAAAAAAAAATGATGTTTGTATCCTAACGGCATCTACAAGAGTTCAGACCAGAGGAAAACAACCAATCAGAGCTGATCTGGAGTCTGCTGTCTCAGCTGTCAATCACTCTGATCAGATACGGATCAATATTCTGTTACTGTAATGACTATTTCTCGCCTCATGTTCTCAGAAACATCTTGTAGTTACTGTTTAGCTGGAAAATGAGAAAGTTTGTGATGCGGCAGCCATGTTGAGATCTTTTGAGGAAATACCAAGCACCGCCCACCAGCTGGAGCACAGCCAATAGGAACGCTCTCTCTCTGAAATGATCTGTGATTGGTCAAAGTCTCCCGTCATTGGTTAGTTATTCCAATCCTGAAAACAGTCATAAAGTCGTCACAGTATGCTGAAAGCTAATTATGGACATTTTATTCAATAATGCCAAAAACTTGCTGCCTTCTGAAGCTTTAAGTGACTCAGCAGATCGTCTTGACCTACGTACCAGAGACGTACCTACTATGACGTTTTTACTACTTTTTCCAACAAGTTATACTATGATGTTTTTCAACATACTATATTATGACTTTTTCATAACTTTTTTAATATGCTATACTATGATGTTTTTTACAGCTTTTTTTGAACATACTATACAATGACTTTTTTACCACGTTTTTTTCAACACAACTATACTATGATTTTTTAACATGCTATAGTATGACTTCTTATTTGCAACTTTTTTCAACATGCAATATTATGACTTTTTTACCACTTTTTTCAAAAAATAATACTATAATTTCTTCAACATATGATACTATAACAACTTTTTTCAACATGCTATGCTATGATTGTTTTTAACATACTATCCTATGACTTTTTTTTTTTTTAAATAACATTTTATCAACGTGGTGTACTATGACTTTTTTTTTTTTTTTTTTTTTTACCACTTTACCACTTCAGCTATACCATGATTTTTTTTTTTACAACTTTTTTCAACATGTTATACTATGGCTTTTTGACCACTGTTTTCAAAAAGTTACACTGTGATTTTTAACATAGTATACTTCTTTTTCTTTTTCTTCTTCTTCTTCTTCTTCTTCTTCTTCTTCTTCTTCTTCTCCTCCTCCTCCTTCTTCTTCTTCTCCTCCTTCTTCTTCTTCTTCTCCTCCTTTGGGGTTTTCCCTCCAGGGGTCTCCACAGCCAATCAGCTGCCTCCATCTAACCCTGTCTCCTGTCTCCTCTTCTCTTTCACCAGCTACCTTCATGTCCTCTTTCTCTCCATCCAGAAACCTCCTCTCTGGTCTTCCTCTAGGCCTCCTGCCTGGCACCAATATACTGACTATCTGTCCTCTGGACATGTCCAAACCATCTCAGTCTGGCCTCTCTTTATCTCCAGAAGCTCTACCATGTGCTGTCCCTCTGATGGACTCCTTCCTGATCCGGTCCATCCTGGTCCCTCCCAAAGAGAAGCTCAGCATCGTCAACTCCTGTCTTTTCCTCAGGGACACTGTCTCTAAACCAAACAGCATCGCTGCTCTCACCACAGTTTCTACACCTTTCCTTTCATTTTAGCTGAAACTCTTCTATCACACACCACACCTGACTCTTTCCTCCACCCGTTCCAGCCTGTACTCGCTGCTTCACCTCTTTTCCACTCTCTCCATTGCTCCAGACTGCTGACCCTGAGTACTTAAAGTCCTCCACCTTCTTTATCTCTCCACCCTGTAACCTCACTCCTCCACTCGGATCTCTCTCATTCACACACTCTCTCCTTTCCAGGGCAAACCTCCACCTTTCTAGCTTCTCCTCTACCTGTTCCCTGCTCTCACTGCAGATCACCATGTCATCTGCAAACATCATAGTCCATGGAGATTCCTGTCTGACCTCGTCCGTCAGCCTGTCCATCACCGTAGCGAACAACTTTTAACATACTATACTATGACTTTTTTTTTCACAACTTTATATAACATGTTATGGTATGGGGCCCCGGGGCCCCCCCCCCCCGGGCCCGTCCCCCCCCCCTGGGGTTCCTCCCCCCCCCCGGTTCCCCGGGCCCCCTCCCCCACCATCCAAAGACTCTTTTGGTTATTGATTATAATAGGTGGAGGTGGGGGTGTGGGTTGTTTTTTTTTTTTTTTTTTTTTTTCCTTTTTCCCCCCTCCGTGGGTCGGCCCCCCCCCCGGGGTACCCCCCCCCCTCCCCCCTCCCCCTGCGAGCGGCGCCCCCCCCCCCCCCACCCCCCACGGGTAAGCGGTTTACGATGGATGGATGGATGGTTATGGTATGGGTTTTTTTGGCATACTATAGTATACATTTTTTTACAAGTTTTATCAAGATACTATACTATCACTTTTCTTTACAATTTGTCCAACATGCTATACTATGACTTTTTTCAACAAAATTTTCAACCTGCTATTCTGTGACCTTTTTTTCCAACATACTATGGTATGATTTTCTTTACAACATGTTATACTTTGACTTTTTAAAAATCTGTTTTCAACATGCTATACTATGGCTTTCTTTTAACATAATATACCATGACTTTGTTTTAACACCTTTGTCAACATGCTATACTATGATTTTTTTTTTCAACTTACAATACTATGACTTTTTTTTTTTTTTTTACATTTTTCTTCAACATGTTATACTCTGACTTTTTTTTCAAAATTTTCCAACCTGCTATAATATGACCTTTTTAAAACATACTATAGTATGATTTTCTGTACTATTTTTTTCAACATGCTATACTATGACTTTTTACATCTTTTTTCAACATGTACTGTGAGTTTTTTTTACAACTTTTTTCAACACGCAATACTATGAAATTTTCTATCACTTTTGTCAACATGATTATACTTTGATATTCTTTTTAAAAAATACTATAGTATGTCTTTTCTGCAACTGTTTTCAACATGCCATACTATGACATTTTTTTAACATACTGTACCATCACTTTTTTACCACCTTTGTTAACATGCTGTACTATGATTATTTTTCAATATACTATACTATGACTTTTTAACTTTTTTCAACATACTATACTATGACTTTTAAACTTTTTTCAACATGCTATACTATGACTTTTAAAAAAATATTTTTTCAACATGCTATACTAGGACTATTTTTTAAAAGTTTTTCAACATGCTATACTAGGACTATTTTTTAAAAGTTTTTCAACATGCTATGCTGTAGCTTTTTAACAACTTTGTTCAAAATGCAATACTTTGACATTTTAAAAATCTTTTATCAACATGCTATACTATGACTGTTTTTACAAGTTTTTTCAACATGCTATACTATGACTACTTTTACAACATTCCATACTATGACTTTTTTTTTACATCCCTTTTCAAAATGTTATATGATTTTTTTTAAATATCTTTCATCAACATGCTATACTATAACTTTTTTAACATCTTTTTTCAACATGTTATACTATGACTTTTTAAAAACCTTTTTTTCAACATACTACACATTGACTTTTTAACAACTTTTTTAAAATACTATACTCAGACTTTTTAAAAATCTTTTTTCAACCTGATATACTATGACTTTTTTTAATAAAGTTTTTCAACCTGCTATACTATGACCTTTTTTCAACATACTATAGAATGATTTTCTTTACAACTTTTTTTCAACATGCTATACTATGACTTTTTAAAAATCTTTTATCAACATGCTATACTATGACTTTTTTTACATGATTTTTCAACATGTTATACTATGACTTTTTAACAACTTTTTTTCAACATAAAATCTTTCAATTTGCTATACTATGACCTTTTTTTAAACATATTATAGTATGATTTTCTTTACATCTTTTATCAACATGCTATACTATGACTGTTTTTAGATCTTTTTTCAAGATGTTATACTATGACTTTTTTAATATTCTTTCATCAACATGCTATACTATAACTTTTTTTTACATCTTTTTTCAACATTTTATACTATGGCTTTTTAAGAATCTTTTCCCAACATGCTATACTATGACTATGATTTTTACAACATACCATACTATGACTATTTTACATCTTTTTTCAATATGTTATACTATGACTGTTGTTACATCTTTTTTCAAGATGTTATACTATGACGTTTTAACAACATGCTGTACTTTGACTTTTTAAAAATCTTTTATCAACATGCTATACTTTGACTATTTTTACAACATACCATACCATGACTTTTTTATTACATCTTTTTTCAACATGTTATACTATGGCTTTTGAAAAACATTTTTCTTTTATCAACATGCTGTACTATGACTGTTTTTACAATTTTTTTCAACATGCTATACTATGCCTATTTTTGGAATATTCCATACGATGACTTTTTTACATCTTTTTTCAAGATGTTATGCTATGACTTTTGTTACATCTTTTTTCAAGATGTTATACTATGACTTTTTTTTTACAAAATCTTTCAACTTGCTATACTATAACCTTTGTTAAACATACTATAGTGTGATTTTCTTTACAACTTTTTTCAACATGCTATACTGTGGCTTTTTTAACAACTTTGTTCAAAATGCAATACTTTGACATTTTAAAATTTTTTTATCAACTTGCTATACTATGACTTTTTAAGTCTTTTGTCAACATGCTATACTTTGACTTTTTTCAACTTTTTTGAATAAGTAATACTAAGACTTTTTAACAACTAATCAACATGATATACTATGACTACTTTTACAACATTCCTTACTATGACTTTTTTTTACATCCCTTTTCAAAATGTTATACTATGATTTTTTTTAAATATCTTTCATCAACATGCTATACTATAACTTTTTTACATCTTTTTTCAAAATGTTATGCTATGACTTTTTAACAACTTTTTTTTCAACATGTTATAGTATGACTTTTTTTTACAAAATCTTTCAATTTGCTATACTATGACCTTTTTTTTTTAAACATACTATAGTATGCTTTTCTTTACAACTTTTTTCAACATGCTATACTGTGGCTTTTTTCAACTTTTTAAAATAAGTTATACTAAGACTTTTTAACAACTTAATCAACATGCTATACTATCACTGTTTTTAGATCTTTATTCAAGATGTTATACTATGACTTTTTTTAATATATTTCATCAACATGCTATACTATAACTTTTTTTTACATCTTTTTTCAACATTTTATACTATGGCTTTTTAACCACTTTTTCAACATGATATACTTTGACTTTTTCCCAACATACTATACTATGATTATTTTTACAACATACCATACTATGACTTTTTTTTTACATCTTTTTTCAACATGTTATACTATGCCTTTTTTACATCTTTTTTCAACATGTTATACTATGACTATTTTTACAACATACCACACTATGACTATTTTACATCATTTTTCAATATGTTATACTATAACTGTTGTTAAATCTTTTTTTCAAGATGTTATACTATGATTTTTTAACATGCTATACTCTGACTTTTTACAAAATCTTTTATCAACATGCTATACTATGACTTTTTAAGTCTTTTGTCAACATACTATAATATGACTTTTTTCAACTTTTTTCAAAATGTTATTCTGTGACCTTTTTTCAACATACTATAGTATGAGTTTCTTTACTACTTTTTTCAACATGCTATACTATACCTATTTTTGGAATATTCCATACGATGACTTTTTTACATCTTTTTTCAAGATGTTATGCTATGACTTTTGTTACATCTTTTTTCAAGATGTTATACTATGACTTTTTTTTTACAAAATCTTTCAACTTGCTATACTATAACCTTTGTTAAACATACTATAGTGTGATTCTTTACAACTTTTGTCAACATGCTATATTGTGGCTTTTTTAACAACTTTGTTCAAAATGCAATACTTTGACATTTTAAAAATCTTTTATCAACATGCTATACTATGACTTTTTAAAAGTCTTTTGTCAACATGCTATACTTTGACTTTTTTAAACTTTTTTGAATAAGTTATACTAAGACTTTTTAACAGCTAATCAACATGCTATACTATGACTGTTTTTACAAATTTTTTCAACATGCTATACTATGACTACTTTTACAATACTTTGACTTTTTTCAACTTTTTTGAATAAGTAATACTAAGACTTTTTAACAACTAATCAACATGCTATACTATGACTACTTTTACAACATTCCATACTATGACTTTTTTTTACATCCCTTTTCAAAATGTTATACTATGAATTTTTTAAAATATCTTTCATCAACATGCTATACTATGACTTTTTTACATCTTTTTTCAACATTTTATACTATGGCTTTTTAACCACTATTTCAACATGCTATACTTTGACTTTTTAACAACTTTTTTAAAATACTATACTCAGACTTTTTAAAAATCTTTTTTCAACCTGATATACTATGACTTTTTTTGAATAAAATTTTTCAAACTGCTATACTATGACCTTTTTTCAACATACTATAGAATGATTTTCTTTACAACTTTTTTCAACATGTTATACTATGATTTTTTAAAAATCTTTTATCAACATGTTATATTATGACTTTTTTACATGATTTTTCAACATGTTATACTATGACTTTCTAAAAATCTTTTATCAACATGTTATATTATGACTGTTTTTAGATCTTTTTTCAAGATGTTATACTATGACTTTTTTTTACAAAATCTTTCAATTTGCTATACTATGACCTTTTTTAAACATACTATAGTATGATTTTCTTTACATCTTTTATCAACATGCTATACTATGACTGTTTTTTAGATCTTTTTTCAAGATGTTATACTATGACTTTTTTAATATTCTTTCATCAACATGCTATACTATAACTTTTTTTTATATCTTTTTTCAACATTTTATACTATGGCTTTTTCAGAATCTTTTCCCAACATGCTATACTATGACTATGATTTTTACAACATACCATACTATGACTATTTTACATCTTTTTTCAAAATGTTATACTATGACTTTTTAACAACATGCTGTACTTTGACTTTTTAAAAATCTTTTCTCAACATGCTATACTATGACTATTTTTACAACATACCATACCATGACTTTTTAACTACTTTTTTCAACATTCTTTCTATGACTTTTTTTTTTTTACAAAATCTTTCAACTTGCTATACTATGACATTTTTTTAAACATACTATAATATGATTTCTTTGCAACTTTTTTCAACATGCTATACTATGACTTTTTTTATATCTTTTTTCAACATGCTTTACTATGACTTTTGAAAAATCTTTTTTCAACAAGCTATACTATGACTATCTTTCAACATACTATAATATGACTTTTTTCACTCTTTTCAAAATGTTATTCTGTGACCTTTTTTCAACATACTATAGTATGAGTTTCTTTACTACTTTTTTCAACATGCTATACTATACCTATTTTTGGAATATTCCATACGATGACTTTTTTACATCTTTTTTTCAAGATGTTATGCTATGACTTTTGTTACATCTTTTTTTCAAGATGTTATACGATGACTTTTTTTTTTACAAAATCTTTCAACTTGCTATACTATAACCTTTGTTAAACATACTATAGTGTGATTTCTTTACAACTTTTGTCAACATGCTATATTGTGGCTTTTTTAACAACTTTGTTCAAAATGCAATACTTTGACATTTTAAAAATCTTTTATCAACATGCTATATTATGACTTTTTAAAAGTCTTTTGTCAACATGCTATACTTTGACTTTTTTTAAACTTTTTTGAATAAGCTATACTAAGACTTTTTAACAACTAATCAACATGCTATACTATAACTTTTTTTTACATCTTTTTTCAACATTTTATACTATGGCTTTTTAACCACTTTTTCAACATGATATACTTTGACTTTTTCCCAACATACTATACTATGATTATTTTTACAACATACCATACTATGACTTTTTTACATCTTTTTTCAACATGTTATACTATGCCTTTTTTACATCTTTTTTCAACATGTTATACTATGACTATTTTTACAACATACCACACTATGACTATTTTACATCATTTTTCAATATGTTATACTATAAATGTTGTTAAATCTTTTTTTCAAGATGTTATACTATGACTTTTTAACATGCTATACTTTGACTTTTTAAAAATCTTTTATCAACATGCTATACTATGACTTTTTAAGTCTTTTGTCAACATGCTATACTTTGACTTTTTTCAACTTTTTTGAATAAGTTATACTAAGACTTTTTAACAACTAATCAACATGCTATACTATGACTGTTTTTACAAATTTTTTCAACATGCTATACTATGACTACTTTTACAATACTTTGACTTTTTTCAACTTTTTTGAATAAGTAATACTAAGACTTTTTAACAACTAATCAACATGTTATACTATGACTACTTTTACAACATTCCTTACTATGACTTTTTTTACATCCCTTTTCAAAATGTTTTACTATGATTTTTTTTAAATATCTTTCATCAACATGCTATACTATAACTTTTTTACATCTTTTTTCAACATTTTATACTATGGCTTTTTAACCACTATTTCAACATGCTATACTTTGACTTTTTAACAACTTTTTTAAAATACTATACTCAGACTTTTTAAAAATCTTTTTTCAACCTGATATACTATGACTTTTTTTGAATAAAATTTTTCAAACTGCTATACTATGACCTTTTTTCAACATACTATAGAATGATTTTCTTTACAACTTTTTTCAACATGTTATACTATGATTTTTTAAAAATCTTTTATCAACATGTTATATTATGACTTTTTTACATGATTTTTCAACATGTTATACTATGACTTTCTAAAAATCTTTTATCAACATGTTATATTATGACTGTTTTTAGATCTTTTTTCAAGATGTTATACTATGACTTTTTTTTACAAAATCTTTCAATTTGCTATACTATGACCTTTTTTAAACATACTATAGTATGATTTTCTTTACATCTTTTATCAACATGCTATACTATGACTGTTTTTAGATCTTTTTTCAAGATGTTATACTATGACTTTTTTAATATTCTTTCATCAACATGCTATACTATAACTTTTTTTTATATCTTTTTTCAACATTTTATACTATGGCTTTTTCAGAATCTTTTCCCAACATGCTATACTATGACTATGATTTTTACAACATACCATACTATGACTATTTTACATCTTTTTTCAAAATGTTATACTATGACTTTTTAACAACATGCTGTACTTTGACTTTTTAAAAATCTTTTATCAACATGCTATACTATGACTATTTTTACAACATACCATACCATGACTTTTTAACTACTTTTTTCAACATTCTTTCTATGACTTTTTTTTACAAAATCTTTCAACTTGCTATACTATGACATTTTTTTAAACATACTATAATATGATTTCTTTGCAACTTTTTTCAACATGCTATACTATGACTTTTTTTATATCTTTTTTCAACATGCTTTACTATGACTTTTGAAAAATCTTTTTTCAACAAGCTATACTATGACTATCTTTCAACATACTATAATATGACTTTTTTCACTCTTTTCAAAATGTTATTCTGTGACCTTTTTTCAACATACTATTGTATGAGTTTCTTTACTACTTTTTTCAACATGCTATACTATACCTATTTTTGGAATATTCCATACGATGACTTTTTTACATCTTTTTTCAAGATGTTATGCTATGACTTTTGTTACATCTTTTTTCAAGATGTTATACGATGACTTTTTTTTTTTTTACAAAATCTTTCAACTTGCTATACTATAACCTTTGTTAAACATACTATAGTGTGATTCTTTACAACTTTTGTCAACATGCTATATTGTGGCCTTTTTAACAACTTTGTTCAAAATGCAATACTTTGACATTTTAAAAATCTTTTATCAACATGCTATATTATGACTTTTTAAAAGTCTTTTGTCAACATGCTATACTTTGACTTTTTTTAAACTTTTTTGAATAAGCTATACTAAGACTTTTTAACAACTAATCAACATGCTATACTATGACTGTTTTTACAAATTTTTTCAACATGCTATACTATGACTACTTTTACAACATTCCATACTATGACTTTTTTACATCCCTTTTCAAGATGTTATACTATAATTTTTTTTTTAATATCTTTCATCAACATGCTATACTATAACTTTTTTAACATCTTTTTTCAACATTTTATACAATGGCTTTTTAACCACTTTTTCAACACGCTATACGAATGACTTTTTTACATGTTTTTTCAACATGTTATACTATGACTTTTTAAAAATCTTTTTTCAACCTGATATACTGACTTTTTTTTAATAAAATTTTTCAACCTGCTATACTATGACCTTTTTTCAACATACTATAGAATGATTTTCTTTACAACTTTTTTCAACATGTTATACTATGACTATTTTTACAACATACCATACTATGACTTTTTTACATCTTTTTTCAAAATGTTATGCTATGACTTTTTAACAACTTTTTTTTCAACATGTTATAGTATGACTTTTTTTTACAAAATCTTTCAATTTGCTATACTATGACCTTTTTTTTAAACATACTATAGTATGCTTTTCTTTACAACTTTTTTCAACATGCTATACTGTGGCTTTTTTCAACTTTTTAAAATAAGTTATACTAAGACTTTTTAACAACTTAATCAACATGCTATACTATCACTGTTTTTAGATCTTTATTCAAGATGTTATACTATGACTTTTTTTAATATATTTCATCAACATGCTATACTATAACTTTTTTTACATCTTTTTTCAACATTTTATACTATGGCTTTTTAACCACTTTTTCAACATGATATACTTTGACTTTTTCCCAACATACTATACTATGATTATTTTTACAACATACCATACTATGACTTTTTTACATCTTTTTTCAACATGTTATACTATGCCTTTTTTACATCTTTTTTCAACATGTTATACTATGACTATTTTTACAACATACCATACTATGACTATTTTACATCATTTTTCAATATGTTATACTATAACTGTTGTTAAATCTTTTTTTCAAGATGTTATACTATGACTTTTTAACAAACTATACTCTGACTTTTTAAAAATCTTTTATCAACATGCTATACTATGACTTTTTAAAAGTCTTTTGTCAACATGCTATACTTTGACTTTTTTAAACTTTTTTGAATAAGTTATACTAAGACTTTTTAACAACTAATCAACATGCTATACTATGACTGTTTTTACAAATTTTTTCAACATGCTATACTATGACTACTTTTACAATACTTTGACTTTTTTCAACTTTTTTGAATAAGTAATACTAAGACTTTTTAACAACTAATCAACATGTTATACTATGACTACTTTTACAACATTCCTTACTATGACTTTTTTTTACATCCCTTTTCAAAATGTTTTACTATGATTTTTTTAAAATATCTTTCATCAACATGCTATACTATAACTTTTTTACATCTTTTTTTCAACATTTTATACTATGGCTTTTTAACCACTATTTCAACATGCTATACTTTGACTTTTTAACAACTTTTTTAAAATACTATACTCAGACTTTTTAAAAATCTTTTTTCAACCTGATATACTATGACTTTTTTTGAATAAAATTTTTCAAACTGCTATACTATGACCTTTTTTCAACATACTATAGAATGATTTTCTTTACAACTTTTTTCAACATGTTATACTATGATTTTTTAAAAATCTTTTATCAACATGTTATATTATGACTTTTTTACATGATTTTTCAACATGTTATACTATGACTTTCTAAAAATCTTTTATCAACATGTTATATTATGACTGTTTTTAGATCTTTTTTCAAGATGTTATACTATGACTTTTTTTTACAAAATCTTTCAATTTGCTATACTATGACCTTTTTTAAACATACTATAGTATGATTTTCTTTACATCTTTTATCAACATGCTATACTATGACTGTTTTTAGATCTTTTTTCAAGATGTTATACTATGACTTTTTTAATATTCTTTCATCAACATGCTATACTATAACTTTTTTTTTATATCTTTTTTCAACATTTTATACTATGGCTTTTTCAGAATCTTTTCCCAACATGCTATACTATGACTATGATTTTTACAACATACCATACTATGACTATTTTACATCTTTTTTCAAGATGTTATACTATGACTTTTTAACAACTAATCAACATGCTATACTATGACTGTTTTTACAAATTTTTTCAACATGCTATACTATGACTACTTTTACAACATTCCATACTATGACTTTTTTACATCCCTTTTCAAGATGTTATACTATAATTTTTTTTAAATATCTTTCATCAACATGCTATACTATAACTTTTTAACATCTTTTTTCAACATTTTATACTATGGCTTTTTAACCACTTTTTCAACACGCTATACGAATGACTTTTTTACATGTTTTTTCAACATGTTATACTATGACTTTTTAAAAATCTTTTTTCAACCTGATATACTGACTTTTTTTTAATAAAATTTTTCAACCTGCTATACTATGACCTTTTTTCAACATACTATAGAATGATTTTCTTTACAACTTTTTTCAACATGTTATACTATGACTATTTTTACAACATACCATACTATGACTTTTTTACATCTTTTTTCAAAATGTTATGCTATGACTTTTTAACAACTTTTTTTTCAACATGTTATAGTATGACTTTTTTTTACAAAATCTTTCAATTTGCTATACTATGACCTTTTTTTAAACATACTATAGTATGCTTTTCTTTACAACTTTTTTCAACATGCTATACTGTAGCTTTTTTCAACTTTTTAAAATAAGTTATACTAAGACTTTTTAACAACTTAATCAACATGCTATACTATCACTGTTTTTAGATCTTTATTCAAGATGTTATACTATGACTTTTTTTTAATATATTTCATCAACATGCTATACTATAACTTTTTTTTACATCTTTTTTCAACATTTTATACTATGGCTTTTTAACCACTTTTTCAACATGATATACTTTGACTTTTTCCCAACATACTATACTATGATTATTTTTACAACATACACTTTTTTACATCTTTTTTCAACATGTTATACTATGCCTTTTTTACATCTTTTTTCAACATGTTATACTATGACTATTTTTACAACATACCATACTTTTTTTCAATTTTCAATGTTATACTATCACTTTATTTTTTTCAATATGTTATACTATGACTTTTTAAAATCATTTTTCAATATGACTTTTTAACTGTTGTTAAATCTTTTTTTCAAGATGTTATACTATGATTTTTTAACATGCTATACTCTGACTTTTTAAAAATCTTTTATCAACATGCTATACTATGACTTTTTAAGTCTTTTGTCAACATGCTATACTTTGACTTTTTTCAACTTTTTTGAATAAGTAATACTAAGACTTTTTAACAACTAATCAACATGCTATACTATGACTGTTTTTACAATTTTTTTCAACATGCTATACTATGACTACTTTTACAACATTCCATACTATGACTTTTTTTTTACATCCCTTTTCAAAATGTTATACTATGAATTTTTTTAAATATCTTTAATCAACATGCTATACTATAACTTTTTTTACATCTTTTTTCAACATTTTATACTATGGCTTTTAACCACTATTTCAACATGCTATACTTTGACTTTTTAACAACTTTTTTAAAATACTATACTCAGACTTTTTAAAAATCTTTTTTCAACCTGATATACTATGACTTTTTTTGAATAAAATTTTTCAAACTGCTATACTATGACCTTTTTTCAACATACTATAGAATGATTTTCTTTACAACTTTTTTCAACATGTTATACTATGATTTTTTAAAAATCTTTTATCAACATGTTATATTATGACTTTTTTACATGATTTTTCAACATGTTATACTATGACTTTCTAAAAATCTTTTATCAACATGTTATATTATGACTGTTTTTAGATCTTTTTTCAAGATGTTATACTATGACTTTTTTTTACAAAATCTTTCAATTTGCTATACTATGACCTTTTTTAAACATACTATAGTATGATTTTCTTTTTACATCTTTTATCAACATGCTATACTATGACTGTTTTTAGATCTTTTTTCAAGATGTTATACTATGACTTTTTTAATATTCTTTCATCAACATGCTATACTATAACTTTTTTTTTATATCTTTTTTCAACATTTTATACTATGGCTTTTTCAGAATCTTTTCCCAACATGCTATACTATGACTATGATTTTTACAACATACCATACTATGACTATTTTACATCTTTTTTCAAGATGTTATACTATGACTTTTTAACAACATGCTGTACTTTGACTTTTTAAAAATCTTTTATCAACATGCTATACTATGACTATTTTTACAACATACCATACCATGACTTTTTAACTACTTTTTTCAACATGTTTTCTATGACTTTTTTTACAAAATCTTTTCAACTTGCTATACTATGACATTTTTTTAAACATACTATAATATGATTTCTTTGCAACTTTTTTCAACATGCTATACTATGACTTTTTTTATATCTTTTTTCAACATGCTTTACTCTGACTTTTGAAAAATCTTTTTTCAACAAGCTATACTATGACTATCTTTCAACATACTATAATGTGACTTTTTTCACTCTTTTCAAAATGTTATTCTGTGACCTTTTTTCAACATACTTTAGTATGAGTTTCTTTACTACTTTTTTCAACATGCTATACTATGCCTATTTTTGGAATATTCCATACGATGACTTTTTTTTACATCTTTTTTCAAGATGTTATGCTATGACTTTTGTTACATCTTTTTTCAAGATGTTATACTATGACTTTTTTTTACAAAATCTTTCAACTTGCTATACTATAACCTTTGTTAAACATACTATAGTGGGATTCTTTACAACTTTTGTCAACATGCTATATTGTGGCTTTTTTAACAACTTTGTTCAAAATGCAATACTTTGACATTTTAAAAATCTTTTATCAACATGCCATACTATGACTTTTTAAAAGTCTTTTGTCAACATGCTATACTTTGACTTTTTTAAACTTTTTTGAATAAGTTATACTAAGACTTTTTAACAACTAATCAACATGCTATACTATGACTGTTTTTACAATTTTTTTCAACATGCTATACTATGACTACTTTTACAATACTTTGACTTTTTTCAACTTTTTTGAATAAGTAATACTAAGACTTTTTAACAACTAATCAACATGCTATACTATGACTACTTTTACAACATTCCATACTATGACTTTTTTTTACATCCCTTTTCAAAATGTTATACTATGAATTTTTTAAAATATCTTTCATCAACATGCTATACTATGACTTTTTTACATCTTTTTTCAACATTTTATACTATGGCTTTTTAACCACTATTTCAACATGCTATACTTTGACTTTTTAACAACTTTTTTAAAATACTATACTCAGACTTTTTAAAAATCTTTTTTCAACCTGATATACTATGACTTTTTTTGAATAAAATTTTTCAAACTGCTATACTATGACCTTTTTTCAACATACTATAGAATGATTTTCTTTACAACTTTTTTCAACATGTTATACTATGATTTTTTAAAAATCTTTTATCAACATGTTATATTATGACTTTTTTACATGATTTTTCAACATGTTATACTATGACTTTCTAAAAATCTTTTATCAACATGTTATATTATGACTGTTTTTAGATCTTTTTTCAAGATGTTATACTATGACTTTTTTTTACAAAATCTTTCAATTTGCTATACTATGACCTTTTTTAAACATACTATAGTATGATTTTCTTTACATCTTTTATCAACATGCTATACTATGACTGTTTTTAGATCTTTTTTCAAGATGTTATACTATGACTTTTTTAATATTCTTTCATCAACATGCTATACTATAACTTTTTTTTTTATATCTTTTTTCAACATTTTAGACTATGGCTTTTTCAGAATCTTTTCCCAACATGCTATACTATGACTATGATTTTTACAACATACCATACTATGACTATTTTACATCTTTTTTCAAGATGTTATACTATGACTTTTTAACAACATGCTGTACTTTGACTTTTTAAAAATCTTTTATCAACATGCTATACTATGACTATTTTTACAACATACCATACCATGACTTTTTAACTATTTTTTTCAACATGTTTTCTATGACTTTTTTTTACAAAATCTTTCAACTTGCTATACTATGACATTTTTTTAAACATACTATAATATGATTTCTTTGCAACTTTTTTCAACATGCTATATTTTTTTTTCTTTTTTCAACATGCTTTACTCTGACTTTTGAAAAATCTTTTTTCAACAAGCTATACTATGACTATCTTTCAACATACTATAATGTGACTTTTTTCACTCTTTTCAAAATGTTATTCTGTGACCTTTTTTCAACATACTATTGTATGAGTTTCTTTACTACTTTTTTCAACATGCTATACTATGCCTATTTTTGGAATATTCCATACGATGACTTTTTTTACATCTTTTTTCAAGATGTTATGCTATGACTTTTGTTACATCTTTTTTCAAGATGTTATACTATGACTTTTTTTCTTACAAAATCTTTCAACTTGCTATACTATAACCTTTGTTAAACATACTATAGTGTGATTCTTTACAACTTTTGTCAACATGCTATATTGTGGCTTTTTTAACAACTTTGTTCAAAATGCAATACTTTGACATTTTAAAAATCTTTTATCAACATGCTATATTATGACTTTTTAAAAGTCTTTTGTCAACATGCTATACTTTGACTTTTTTTAAACTTTTTTGAATAAGTTATACTAAGACTTTTTAACAACTAATCAACATGCTATACTATGACTACTTTTACAACATTCCATACTATGACTTTTTTACATCCCTTTTCAAGATGTTATACTATAATTTTTTTTTAAATATCTTTCATCAACATGCTATACTATAACTTTTTAACATCTTTTTTCAACATTTTATACTATGGCTTTTTAACCACTTTTTCAAAGCGCTATACGAATGACTTTTTTACATGTTTTTTCAACATGTTATACTATGACTTTTTAAAAATCTTTTTTCAACCTGATATACTGACTTTTTTTTAATAAAATTTTTCAACCTGCTATACTATGACCTTTTTTCAACATACTATAGAATGATTTTCTTTACAACTTTTTTCAACATGTTATACTATGACTATTTTTACAACATACCATACTATGACTTTTTTACATCTTTTTTCAAAATGTTATGCTATGACTTTTTAACAACTTTTTTTTCAACATGTTATAGTATGACTTTTTTTTACAAAATCTTTCAATTTGCTATACTATGACCTTTTTTTAAACATACTATAGTATGCTTTTCTTTACAACTTTTTTCAACATGCTATACTGTGGCTTTTTTCAACTTTTTTAAATAAGTTATACTAAGACTTTTTAACAACTTAATCAACATGCTATACTATCACTGTTTTTAGATCTTTATTCAAGATGTTATACTATGACTTTTTTTAATATATTTCATCAACATGCTATACTATAACTTTTTTTTTACATCTTTTTTCAACATTTTATACTATGGCTTTTTAACCACTTTTTCAACATGATATACTTTGACTTTTTCCCAACATACTATACTATGATTATTTTTACAACATACCATACTATGCCTTTTTTTATGACTTTTTAACATGCTATACTTTGACTTTTTAAAAATCTTTTATCAACATGCTACACTATGACTGTTTTTACATTTTTTTCAACATGCTATACTATGACTATTTTTACATCATACCATACTATGACTTTTTAAGTACTTTTTTCAACATGTTTTCTATGACTTTTTGTTACAAAATCTTTCAACATGCTATACTCTGACTTTTATATATCTTTTTTCAACATGCTTTATTCTACTTTTGAAAAATCTTTTTCAACATATTATACTAAGACTTTTAAAATATTTTATCAACATGCTATACTATGACTTTTTTTACATTTTTTTCAACATGTTATACTATGACTTTTGAAAAATCATGCTCATCAATCAACATGCTATAGGATGACTTTTTTTACAAAATATTTCAACTTTCTATACTATGACTTTTTACGATTTTTTTCAACATCACACAACTATTTTTACAACATTCCATACTATAACTTTTTTTTTACATCTTTTTCAACATTTTATACATCTTTTACCCACTTTTTCAACATCAACTTACTTTTTAAAAATCTTTCCCAACATCTATACTATATTATTTTTACAACATCTAACAAACTTTTTTACATTTTTTTCAACATTTATACTATAACTTTTTTTACATCTTTTTTCACATTTATATTATCTTTTAAACTTTTCACATTTATACAAACTATTTTTACATCTTTTTCAACATTTATATTATCTTTTTACTTTTTCAACATCAACAAACTTTTTTACATTTTTTTTCAACATTTATACTATACTTTATAAAAATCTTTTTCAACATCTATACTATACTTTTTAAAAATCTTTTCTCAACATCTATACTATATTATTTTTACAACATACCATACTACTTTTTTACTTTTTTTCAACATTTATACTATACTTTATATATTTTTCAAAATCTATACTATACTTTTTAAAAATCTTTTTCAACATCTATACTATTATTTTTACAACATACTATACTATACTTTTTTACATTTTTTTCAACATGTTATACTATACTTTTCAAAATCATCATCTCATCAATCATCAAAACTTTTTTTTACAAAATCTTTCAACTTTCTATACTATACTGTTTTTACAAATTTTTTTCAACATGCTATACTATGACTATTTTTACAACATTCCATACTAAACTTTTTTTACATCTTTTTCAACATTTTATACATGCTTTTAACCACTTTTTCAACATGCTATCTTACTTTTAAAAATCTTTTCCCATCATCTATATTATATTATTTTTACAACATACCATACTATGACTTTTTAACATCTTTTTCAACATGTTATATTATGGCTTTTTTTTTCAACATCTATACGAATGACTTTTTTACTGTTTTTTCAACATGTTATACTAGACTTATAATTTTTCAACATCTATACTATGACTTTTTTTACATCTTATTTCAAGATGTTATACTATGACTTTTTAAAAACCTTACCTCACTCTTTTTACTTTTTCAACATCAACTTTCTTTTACAACTTTTTACCACTTTTAATCTTTTTCAACCTATACTTACTTTTTTTTAATAAAATTTTTCAACCTCATACTATACCTTTTTTCAACATACTATAGATATTTTCTTTACAACTTTTTCAACATTTTATACTATACTTTTACTTTTTCAACATCATACTTTACTTTTTAACAACTTTTTTAAAATACTATACTCTACTTTTTAAAATCTTTTAACAACATCTATACTATACTTTTTACTTTTTTTCAACATTTATACTATGACTTTTTAACAACTTTTTCATTTCATAACCTTTTTTTTCACTTTCAATTTCACACCTTCACATCACCTTTTTCCTCCGCTAACAACTTTTCAAAATCATACTTTACATTTTAAAAATCTTTTATCAACATGCATACTATACTAACTTTTCACATCTATACTTTGACCTTTTTCAACTTTTTTGAATAAGTAATACTAAGACTTTTTAACAACTAATCAACATGCTATACTATGACTACTTTTACAACATTCCATACTATGACTTTTTTTTACATCCCTTTTCAAAATGTTATACTATGAATTTTTTAAAATATCTTTCATCAACATGCTATACTATGACTTTTTTACATCTTTTTTCAACATTTTATACTATGGCTTTTTAACCACTATTTCAACATGCTATACTTTGACTTTTTAACAACTTTTTTAAAATACTATACTCAGACTTTTTAAAAATCTTTTTTCAACCTGATATACTATGACTTTTTTTGAATAAAATTTTTCAAACTGCTATACTATGACCTTTTTTCAACATACTATAGAATGATTTTCTTTACAACTTTTTTCAACATGTTATACTATGATTTTTTAAAAATCTTTTATCAACATGTTATATTATGACTTTTTTTACATGATTTTTCAACATGTTATACTATGACTTTCTAAAAATCTTTTATCAACATGTTATATTATGACTGTTTTTAGATCTTTTTTCAAGATGTTATACTATGACTTTTTTTTACAAAATCTTTCAATTTGCTATACTATGACCTTTTTTAAACATACTATAGTATGATTTTCTTTACATCTTTTATCAACATGCTATACTATGACTGTTTTTAGATCTTTTTTCAAGATGTTATACTATGACTTTTTTAATATTCTTTCATCAACATGCTATACTATAACTTTTTTTTTATATCTTTTTTCAACATTTTAGACTATGGCTTTTTCAGAATCTTTTCCCAACATGCTATACTATGACTATGATTTTTACAACATACTATACTATGACTATTTTACATCTTTTTTCAAGATGTTATACTATGACTTTTTAACAACATGCTGTACTTTGACTTTTTAAAAATCTTTTATCAACATGCTATACTATGACTATTTTTACAACATACCATACCATGACTTTTTAACTACTTTTTTCAACATGTTTTCTATGACTTTTTTTACAAAATCTTTCAACTTGCTATACTATGACATTTTTTTAAACATACTATAATATGATTTCTTTGCAACTTTTTTCAACATGCTATACTATGACTTTTTTTATATCTTTTTTCAACATGCTTTACTCTGACTTTTGAAAAATCTTTTTTCAACAAGCTATACTATGACTATCTTTCAACATACTATAATGTGACTTTTTTCACTCTTTTCAAAATGTTATTCTGTGACCTTTTTTCAACATACTTTAGTATGAGTTTCTTTACTACTTTTTTCAACATGCTATACTATGCCTATTTTTGGAATATTCCATACGATGACTTTTTTTTTACATCTTTTTTCAAGATGTTATGCTATGACTTTTGTTACATCTTTTTTCAAGATGTTATACTATGACTTTTTTTTACAAAATCTTTCAACTTGCTATACTATAACCTTTGTTAAACATACTATAGTGGGATTCTTTACAACTTTTGTCAACATGCTATATTGTGGCTTTTTTAACAACTTTGTTCAAAATGCAATACTTTGACATTTTAAAAATCTTTTATCAACATGCATACTATGACTTTTTAAAAGTCTTTTGTCAACATGCTATACTTTGACTTTTTTAAACTTTTTTGAATAAGTTATACTAAGACTTTTTAACAACTAATCAACATGCTATACTATGACTGTTTTTACAAATTTTTTTCAACATGCTATACTATGACTACTTTTACAATACTTTGACTTTTTTCAACTTTTTTGAATAAGTAATACTAAGACTTTTTAACAACTAATCAACATGCTATACTATGACTACTTTTACAACATTCCATACTATGACTTTTTTTTACATCCCTTTTCAAAATGTTATACTATGAATTTTTTAAAATATCTTTCATCAACATGCTATACTATGACTTTTTTACATCTTTTTTCAACATTTTATACTATGGCTTTTTAACCACTATTTCAACATGCTATACTTTGACTTTTTAACAACTTTTTTAAAATACTATACTCAGACTTTTTAAAAATCTTTTTTCAACCTGATATACTATGACTTTTTTTGAATAAAATTTTTCAAACTGCTATACTATGACCTTTTTTCAACATACTATAGAATGATTTTCTTTACATCTTTTATCAACATGCTATACTATGACTGTTTTTAGATCTTTTTTCAAGATGTTATACTATGACTTTTTTAATATTCTTTCATCAACATGCTATACTATAACTTTTTTTTATATCTTTTTTCAACATTTTATACTATGGCTTTTTCAGAATCTTTTCCCAACATGCTATACTATGACTATGATTTTTACAACATACCATACTATGACTATTTTACATCTTTTTTCAAGATGTTATTCTATGACTTTTTAACAACATGCTGTACTTTGACTTTTTAAAAATCTTTTATCAACATGCTATACTATGACTATTTTTACAACATACCATACCATGACTTTTTAACTATTTTTTTCAACATGTTTTCTATGACTTTTTTTTACAAAATCTTTCAACTTGCTATACTATGACATTTTTTTAAACATACTATAATATGATTTCTTTGCAACTTTTTTCAACATGCTATACTATGACTTTTTTTTGAAAAATCTTTTTTCAACAAGCTATACTATGACTATCTTTCAACATACTATAATATGACTTTTTTCACTCTTTTCAAAATGTTATTCTGTGACCTTTTTTCAACATACTTTTGTATGAGTTTCTTTACTACTTTTTTCAACATGCTATACTATGCCTATTTTTGGAATATTCCATACGATGACTTTTTTACATCTTTTTTCAAGATGTTATGCTATGACTTTTGTTACATCTTTTTTCAAGATGTTATACTATGACTTTTTTTCTTACAAAATCTTTCAACTTGCTATACTATAACCTTTGTTAAACATACTATAGTGTGATTCTTTACAACTTTTGTCAACATGCTATATTGTGGCTTTTTTAACAACTTTGTTCAAAATGCAATACTTTGACATTTTAAAAATCTTTTATCAACATGCTATATTATGACTTTTTAAAAGTCTTTTGTTCAACATGCTATACTTTGACTTTTTTTAAATTTACTTTTTTCTTGAATAAGTTATACTAAGACTTTTTAACAACTAATCAACATGCTATACTATGACTACTTTTACAACATTCCATACTATGACTTTTTTTACATCCCTTTTCAAGATGTTATACTATAATTTTTTTTTAAATATCTTTCATCAACATGCTATACTATAACTTTTTAACATCTTTTTTCAACATTTTATACTATGGCTTTTTAACCACTTTTTCAAAGCGCTATACGAATGACTTTTTTACATGTTTTTTCAACATGTTATACTATGACTTTTTAAAAATCTTTTTTCAACCTGATATACTGACTTTTTTTTAATAAAATTTTTCAACCTGCTATACTATGACCTTTTTTCAACATACTATAGAATGATTTTCTTTACAACTTTTTTCAACATGTTATACTATGACTATTTTTACAACATACCATACTATGACTTTTTTTACATCTTTTTTCAAAATGTTATACTATGACTTTTTAACAACTTTTTTTTCAACATGTTATAGTATGACTTTTTTTTTACAAAATCTTTCAATTTGCTATACTATGACCTTTTTTTAAACATACTATAGTATGCTTTTCTTTACAACTTTTTTCAACATGCTATACTGTGGCTTTTTTCAACTTTTTTAAATAAGTTATACTAAGACTTTTTAACAACTTAATCAACATGCTATACTATCACTGTTTTTAGATCTTTATTCAAGATGTTATACTATGACTTTTTTTAATATACTTTCATCAACATGCTATACTATAACTTTTTTTTTTATCTTTTTTCAACATTTTATACTATGGCTTTTTAACCACTTTTTCAACATGATATACTTTGACTTTTTCCCAACATACTATACTATGATTATTTTTACAACATACCATACTATGCCTTTTTTTATGACTTTTTAACATGCTATACTTTGACTTTTTAAAAATCTTTTATCAACATGCTATACTATGACTGTTTTTACATTTTTTTCAACATGCTATACTATGACTATTTTTACATCATACCATACTATGACTTTTTAACTACTTTTTTCAACATGTTTTCTATGACTTTTTGTTACAAAATCTTTCAACATGCTATACTCTGACTTTTATATATCTTTTTTCAACATGCTTTATTCTGACTTTTGAAAAATCTTTTTTCAACATATTATACTAAGACTTTTTAAAATATTTTATCAACATGCTATACTATGACTTTTTTTACATGTTTTTTCAACATGTTATACTATGACTTTTGAAAAATCATGCTCATCAATCAACATGCTATAGGATGACTTTTTTACAAAATATTTCAACTTTCTATACTATGACTGTTTTTACGATTTTTTTCAACATGCTACACGATGACTATTTTTACAACATTCCATACTATAACTTTTTTTTTTACATCTTTTTCAACATTTTATACACTTTACCCACTTTTTCAACATCTAACTTGCTTTTTAAAAATCTTTTCCCAACATGCTATACTATGATTATTTTTACAACATGCTATACGAATGACTTTTTTACATGTTTTTTCAACATGTTATACTATAACTTTTTTTACATCTTTTTTCAACATGTTATATTATGGCTTTTTAAAAACTTTTTCAACATGTTATACTATAACTATTTTTACATCTTTTTTCAACATGTTATATTATGCTTTTTAAAAACTTTTCAACATCTAACAAACTTTTTTACATTTTTTTTCAACATTTATACTATACTTTATAAAAATCTTTTTCAACATCTATACTATACTTTTTAAAAATCTTTCTCAACATCTATACTATATTATTTTTACAACATACCATACTGCTTTTTTACATTTTTTTCAACATGTTATACTATGACTTTATAAAATATTTTTCAAAATGCTATACTCTGACTTTTTAAAAATCTTTTTTCAACAAGCTATACTGATTATTTTTACAACATACTATAATATGACTTTTTTACATGTTTTTTCAACATGTTATACTATGACTTTTCAAAAATCATCATGCTCATCAATCACAGTTTTTTACAAAATCTTTCAACATACTATACTATGACTTTCTTTACAACTTTTTTCAACATGCTATACTATGACTATTTTTACAATATTCCATACTATGACTTTTTTTTACATCTTTTTTTCAACATTTTATACGATGGCTTTTTAACCACTTTTTCAACATGCTATGCTTGACTTTTTAAAATCTTTTCCCATCATGCTATATTATGATTATTTTTACAACATACCATACTATGACTTTTTTAACTCTTTTTCAACATGTTATATTATGGCTTTTTAAAATTTTTCAACATGCTATACGAAGACTTTTTTTACATTTTTTTCAACATGTTATACTAGACTTTATAAATTTTTCAACATGCTATACTATGACTTTTTTTTACATCTTATTTCAAGATGTTATACTATGACTTTTTAAAAAACCTTTTACCTGCTATACTATGACTTTTTAAAAACTTTTTTCAACATGCTATACTTTACTTTTTAACAACTTTTTTAAAAAAACACTTTTTAAAAATCTTTTTTCAACCAAACTTTTTTTTTTTCTATATGACCTTTTTTAAACATACTATAGTATGATTCTTTACAACTTTTTTCAACATTTTATACTATGACTTTTTAAAAACCTTTTTTCAACATGCTATACTTTGACTTTTTAACAACTTTTTTCAAAATACTATACTCTGACTTTTTAAAAATCTTTTATCAACATGCTATACTATGACTTTTTTACGTGTTTTTTACTGTAACTAACTTTTTAACACTTTTTCAGTCTACTTTTTTTTTTTTACAAAATCTTTCTTTCACAACCTTTTTAAACAACAAATATCTTTAAATCTTTTTTCAATATGCTATACTATGACTTTTTAACAACTAAGTCAAAATGCAATACTTTGACTGTTTTTACAATTTTTTATCAACATGCTATACTATGACTTTTTAAGTCTTTTTAACAATACTTTGACCTTTTTCAACTTTTTTGAATAAGTAATACTAAGACTTTTTAACAACTAATCAACATGCTATACTATGACTACTTTTACAACATTCCATACTATGACTTTTTTTTACATCCCTTTTCAAAATGTTATACTATGAATTTTTTTAAAATATCTTCCATCAACATGCTATATTATGACTTTTTTACATCTTTTTTCAACATTTTATACTATGGCTTTTTAACCACTATTTCAACATGCTATACTTTGACTTTTTAACAACTTTTTTAAAATACTATACTCAGACTTTTTAAAAATCTTTTTTCAACCTGATATACTATGACTTTTTTTGAATAAAATTTTTCAAACTGCTATACTATGACCTTTTTTCAACATACTATAGAATGATTTTCTTTACAACTTTTTTCAACATGTTATACTATGATTTTTTAAAAATCTTTTATCAACATGTTATATTATGACTTTTTTTACATGATTTTTCAACATGTTATACTATGACTTTCTAAAAATCTTTTATCAACATGTTATATTATGACTGTTTTTAGATCTTTTTTCAAGATGTTATACTATGACTTTTTTTTACAAAATCTTTCAATTTGCTATACTATGACCTTTTTTAAACATACTATAGTATGATTTTCTTTACATCTTTTATCAACATGCTATACTATGACTGTTTTTAGATCTTTTTTCAAGATGTTATACTATGACTTTTTTAATATTCTTTCATCAACATGCTATACTATAACTTTTTTTTTATATCTTTTTTCAACATTTTAGACTATGGCTTTTTCAGAATCTTTTCCCAACATGCTATACTATGACTATGATTTTTACAACATACTATACTATGACTATTTTACATCTTTTTTCAAGATGTTATACTATGACTTTTTAACAACATGCTGTACTTTGACTTTTTAAAAATCTTTTATCAACATGCTATACTATGACTATTTTTACAACATACCATACCATGACTTTTTAACTACTTTTTTCAACATGTTTTCTATGACTTTTTTTACAAAATCTTTCAACTTGCTATACTATGACATTTTTTTAAACATACTATAATATGATTTCTTTGCAACTTTTTTCAACATGCTATACTATGACTTTTTTTATATCTTTTTTCAACATGCTTTACTCTGACTTTTGAAAAATCTTTTTTCAACAAGCTATACTATAACTATCTTTCAACATACTATAATGTGACTTTTTTCACTCTTTTCAAAATGTTATTCTGTGACCTTTTTTCAACATACTTTAGTATGAGTTTCTTTACTACTTTTTCAACATGCTATACTATGCCTATTTTTGGAATATTCCATACGATGACTTTTTTTTACATCTTTTTTCAAGATGTTATGCTATGACTTTTGTTACATCTTTTTTCAAGATGTTATACTATGACTTTTTTTTACAAAATCTTTCAACTTGCTATACTATAACCTTTGTTAAACATACTATAGTGGGATTCTTTACAACTTTTGTCAACATGCTATATTGTGGCTTTTTTAACAACTTTGTTCAAAATGCAATACTTTGACATTTTAAAAATCTTTTATCAACATGCCATACTATGACTTTTTAAAAGTCTTTTGTCAACATGCTATACTTTGACTTTTTTAAACTTTTTTGAATAAGTTATACTAAGACTTTTTAACAACTAATCAACATGCTATACTATGACTGTTTTTACAAATTTTTTCAACATGCTATACTATGACTACTTTTACAATACTTTGACTTTTTTCAACTTTTTTGAATAAGTAATACTAAGACTTTTTAACAACTAATCAACATGCTATACTATGACTACTTTTACAACATTCCATACTATGACTTTTTTTTACATCCCTTTTCAAAATGTTATACTATGAATTTTTTAAAATATCTTTCATCAACATGCTATACTATGACTTTTTTACATCTTTTTTCAACATTTTATACTATGGCTTTTTAACCACTATTTCAACATGCTATACTTTGACTTTTTAACAACTTTTTTAAAATACTATACTCAGACTTTTTAAAAATCTTTTTTCAACCTGATATACTATGACTTTTTTTGAATAAAATTTTTCAAACTGCTATACTATGACCTTTTTTCAACATACTATAGAATGATTTTCTTTACATCTTTTATCAACATGCTATACTATGACTGTTTTTAGATCTTTTTTCAAGATGTTATACTATGACTTTTTTAATATTCTTTCATCAACATGCTATACTATAACTTTTTTTTATATCTTTTTTCAACATTTTATACTATGGCTTTTTCAGAATCTTTTCCCAACATCTATACTATGACTATGATTTTTACAACATACCATACTATGACTATTTTACATCTTTTTTCAAGATGTTATTCTATGACTTTTTAACAACATGCTGTACTTTGACTTTTTAAAAATCTTTTATCAACATGCTATACTATGACTATTTTTACAACATACCATACCATGACTTTTTAACTATTTTTTTCAACATGTTTTCTATACTTTTTTTTACAAAATCTTTCAACTTGCTATACTATGACATTTTTTAAACATACTATAATATGATTTTTTCAACTTTTTTCAACATGCTATACTATGACTTTTGAAAAATCTTTTTTCAACAAGCTATACGATGACTATCTTTCAACATACTATAATATGACTTTTTTCACTCTTCAAAATGTTATTCTGTGACCTTTTTTCAACATACTATTGTATGAGTTTCTTTACTACTTTTTTCAACATGCTATACTATGCCTATTTTTGGAATATTCCATACGATGACTTTTTTACATCTTTTTTCAAGATGTTATGCTATGACTTTTTACATCTTTTTTCAAGATGTTATACTATGACTTTTTTCTTACAAAATCTTTCAACTTGCTATACTATAACCTTTGTTAAACATACTATAGTGTGATTCTTTACAACTTTTGTCAACATGCTATATTGTGGCTTTTTTAACAACTTTGTTCAAAATGCAATACTTTGACATTTTAAAAATCTTTTATCAACATGCTATATTATGACTTTTTTAAAGTCTTTTGTCAACATGCTATACTTTGACTTTTTTTAAACTTTTTTGAATAAGTTATACTAAGACTTTTTAACAACTAATCAACATGCTATACTATGACTACTTTTACAACATTCCATACTATGACTTTTTTACATCCCTTTTCAAGATGTTATACTATAATTTTTTTTTTAAATATCTTTCATCAACATGCTATACTATAACTTTTTAACATCTTTTTTCAACATTTTATACTATGGCTTTTTAACCACTTTTTCAAAGCGCTATACAATGACTTTTTTACATGTTTTTTCAACATGTTATACTATGACTTTTTAAAAATCTTTTTTCAACCTATATACTGATTTTTTAATAAAATTTTTCAACCTGCTATACTATGACCTTTTTTCAACATACTATAGAATATTTTCTTTACAACTTTTTTCAACATGTTATACTATGACTATTTTTACAACATACCATACTATGACTTTTTTACATCTTTTTCAAAATGTTATGCTATGACTTTTTAACAACTTTTTTCAACATGTTATAGTATGACTTTTTTTTTACAAAATCTTTCAATTTGCTATACTATGACCTTTTTTTAAACATACTATAGTATGCTTTTCTTTACAACTTTTTTCAACATGCTATACTTGGCTTTTTTCAACTTTTTTAAATAAGTTATACTAGCTTTTAACAACTTAATCAACATGCTATACTATCACTGTTTTTAGATCTTTATTCAAGATGTTATACTATGACTTTTTTTAATATATTTCATCAACATGCTATACTATAACTTTTTTTTTTACATCTTTTTTCAACATTTTATACTATGGCTTTTTAACCACTTTTTCAACATGATATACTTTGACTTTTTCCCAACATACTATACTATGATTATTTTTACAACATACCATACTATGCCTTTTTTTATGACTTTTTAACATGTTATACTTTGACTTTTTAAAAATCTTTTATCAACATGCTACACTATGACTGTTTTTACATTTTTTTCAACATGCTATACTATGACTATTTTTACATCATACCATACTATGACTTTTTAACTACTTTTTTCAACATGTTTTCTATGACTTTTTGTTACAAAATCTTTCAACATGCTATACTCTGACTTTTATATATCTTTTTTCAACATGCTTTATTCTGACTTTTGAAAAATCTTTTTTCAACATATTATACTAAGACTTTTTAAAATATTTTATCAACATGCTATACTATGACTTTTTTTACATGTTTTTTCAACATGTTATACTATGACTTTTGAAAAATCATGCTCATCAATCAACATGCTATAGGATGACTTTTTTTACAAAATATTTCAACTTTCTATACTACTACATTTTTTTCAACATGCTACACGATACTATTTTTACAACATTCCATACTATAACTTTTTTTTTTTTACATCTTTTTTCAACATTTTATACGATGGCTTTTACCCACTTTTTCAACATGCTATACTTGGACTTTTTAAAAATCTTTTCCCAACATGCTATACTATGATTATTTTTACAATATGCTATACAATGACTTTTTTACATGTTTTTTCAACATGTTATACTATAACTTTTTTTACATCTTTTTTCAACATGTTATATTATGGCTTTTTAAAAACTTTTTCAACATGTTATACTATAACTATTTTTACATCTTTTTTCAACATGTTATATTATGGCTTTTTAAAAACTTTTTCAACATGCTATACAATGACTTTTTTACATGTTTTTTTCAACATGTTATACTATGACTTTATAAAAATCTTTTGTCAACATGCTATACTATGACTTTTTAAAAATCTTTTCTCAACATGCTATACTATGATTATTTTTACAACATACCATACTGACTTTTTTACATGTTTTTTCAACATGTTATACTATGACTTTATAGAAATATTTTGTCAAAATGCTATACTATGACTTTTTAAAAATCTTTTTTCAACATGCTATACTGATTATTTTTACAACATACTATACTATGACTTTTTTACATGTTTTTTCAACATGTTATACTATGACTTTTCAAAAATCATCATGCTCATCAATCATGCTATAGGATGACTTTTTTTTACAAAATCTTTCAACTTTCTATACTATGACTGTTTTTACAAATTTTTTCAACATGCTATACTATGACTATTTTTACAACATTCCATACTATAACTTTTTTTTTTACATCTTTTTTTCAACATTTTATACGATGGCTTTTTAACCACTTTTTCAACATGCTATGCTTGGACTTTTTAAAAATCTTTTCCCATCATGCTATATTATGATTATTTTTACAACATACCATACTATGACTTTTTTAACATCTTTTTTCAACATGTTATATTATGGCTTTTTAAAAAGTTTTTCAACATGCTATACGAATGACTTTTTTTACATGTTTTTTCAACATGTTATACTAGGACTTTATAAAAAAATTTTGTCAACATGCTATACTATGACTTTTTTTTACATCTTATTTCAAGATGTTATACTATGACTTTTTAAAAAACCTTTTACCTGCTATACTATGACTTTTTAAAAACTTTTTTCAACATGCTATACTTTGACTTTTTAACAACTTTTTTAAAATACTATAGTCAGACTTTTTAAAAATCTTTTTTCAACCTGATATACTGTGACTTTTTTTTAATAAAATTTTTCAACCTGCTATACTATGACCTTTTTTCAACATACTATAGAATGATTTTCTTTACAACTTTGTTCAACATTTTATACTATGACTTTTTAAAAACCTTTTTTCAACATGCTATACTTTGACTTTTTAACAACTTTTTTAAAATACTATACTCTGACTTTTTAAAAATCTTTTAACAACATGCTATACTATGACTTTTTTACGTGTTTTTTCAACATGTTATACTATGACTTTTTAACAACTTTTTTCAGTGTTCATGTTAGACTGACTTTTTTTTTTTTTTACAAAATCTTTCAATTTGCTATGCTATGACCTTTTTTTAAACATACTATAGTATGATTTTCTTTACATCTTTTTTCAACATGCTATGCTGTGGCTTTTTAACAACTTTGTTCAAAATGCAATACTTTGACATTTTAAAAATCTTTTATCAACATGCTATACTATGACTTTTTAAGTCTTTTGTCAACATGCTATACTTTGACCTTTTTCAACTTTTTTGAATAAGTAATACTAAGACTTTTTAACAACTAATCAACATGCTATACTATGACTACTTTTACAACATTCCATACTATGACTTTTTTTTACATCCCTTTTCAAAATGTTATACTATGAATTTTTTTAAATATCTTCCATCAACATGCTATATTATAACTTTTTTACATCTTTTTTCAACATTTTATACTATGGCTTTTTAACCACTATTTCAACATGCTATACTTTGACTTTTTAACAACTTTTTTAAAATACTATACTCAGACTTTTTAAAAATCTTTTTTCAACCTGATATACTATGACTTTTTTTGAATAAAATTTTTCAAACTGCTATACTATGACCTTTTTTCAACATACTATAGAATGATTTTCTTTACAACTTTTTTCAACATGTTATACTATGATTTTTTAAAAATCTTTTATCAACATGTTATATTATGACTTTTTTTACATGATTTTTCAACATGTTATACTATGACTTTCTAAAAATCTTTTATCAACATGTTATATTATGACTGTTTTTAGATCTTTTTTCAAGATGTTATACTATGACTTTTTTTTACAAAATCTTTCAATTTGCTATACTATGACCTTTTTTAAACATACTATAGTATGATTTTCTTTACATCTTTTATCAACATGCTATACTATGACTGTTTTTAGATCTTTTTTCAACATGTTATACTATGACTTTTTTAATATTCTTTCATCAACATGCTATACTATAACTTTTTTTTATATCTTTTTTCAACATTTTATACTATGGCTTTTTCAGAATCTTTTCCCAACATGCTATACTATGACTATGATTTTTACAACATACCATACTATGACTATTTTACATCTTTTTTCAAGATGTTATACTATGACTTTTTAACAACATGCTGTACTTTGACTTTTTAAAAATCTTTTATCAACATGCTATACTATGACTATTTTTACAACATACCATACCATGACTTTTTAACTACTTTTTTCAACATGTTTTCTATGACTTTTTTTACAAAATCTTTCAACTTGCTATACTATGACATTTTTTTAAACATACTATAATATGATTTCTTTGCAACTTTTTTCAACATGCTATACTATGACTTTTTTTATATCTTTTTTCAACATGCTTTACTATGACTTTTGAAAAATCTTTTTTCAACAAGCTATACTATGACTATCTTTCAACATACTATAATGTGACTTTTTTCACTCTTTTCAAAATGTTATTCTGTGACCTTTTTTCAACATACTATAGTATGAGTTTCTTTACTACTTTTTTCAACATGCTATACTATGCCTATTTTTGGAATATTCCATACGATGACTTTTTTTTTACATCTTTTTTCAAGATGTTATGCTATGACTTTTGTTACATCTTTTTTCAAGATGTTATACTATGACTTTTTTTTACAAAATCTTTCAACTTGCTATACTATAACCTTTGTTAAACATACTATAGTGGGATTCTTTACAACTTTTGTCAACATGCTATATTGTGGCTTTTTTAACAACTTTGTTCAAAATGCAATACTTTGACATTTTAAAAATCTTTTATCAACATGCCATACTATGACTTTTTAAAAGTCTTTTGTCAACATGCTATACTTTGACTTTTTTAAACTTTTTTGAATAAGTTATACTAAGACTTTTTAACAACTAATCAACATGCTATACTATGACTGTTTTTACAAATTTTTTCAACATGCTATACTATGACTACTTTTACAATACTTTGACTTTTTTCAACTTTTTTGAATAAGTAATACTAAGACTTTTTAACAACTAATCAACATGCTATACTATGACTGCTTTTTACAACATTCCATACTATGACTTTTTTTTACATCCCTTTTCAAAATGTTATACTATGAATTTTTTAAAATATCTTTCATCAACATGCTATACTATGACTTTTTTACATCTTTTTTTCAACATTTTATACTATGGCTTTTTAACCACTATTTCAACATGCTATACTTTGACTTTTTAACAACTTTTTTAAAATACTATACTCAGACTTTTTAAAAATCTTTTTTCAACCTGATATACTATGACTTTTTTTGAATAAAATTTTTCAAACTGCTATACTATGACCTTTTTTCAACATACTATAGAATGATTTTCTTTACATCTTTTATCAACATGCTATACTATGACTGTTTTTAGATCTTTTTTCAAGATGTTATACTATGACTTTTTTAATATTCTTTCATCAACATGCTATACTATAACTTTTTTTTTATATCTTTTTTCAACATTTTATACTATGGCTTTTTCAGAATCTTTTCCCAACATGCTATACTATGACTATGATTTTTACAACATACCATACTATGACTATTTTACATCTTTTTTCAAGATGTTATTCTATGACTTTTTAACAACATGCTGTACTTTGACTTTTTAAAAATCTTTTATCAACATGCTATACTATGACTATTTTTACAACATACCATACCATGACTTTTTAACTATTTTTTTCAACATGTTTTCTATGACTTTTTTTTACAAAATCTTTCAACTTGCTATACTATGACATTTTTTTAAACATACTATAATATGATTTCTTTGCAACTTTTTTCAACATGCTATACTATGACTTTTGAAAAATCTTTTTTCAACAAGCTATACGATGACTATCTTTCAACATACTATAATATGACTTTTTTCACTCTTTCAAAATGTTATTCTGTGACCTTTTTTCAACATACTATTGTATGAGTTTCTTTACTACTTTTTTCAACATGCTATACTATGCCTATTTTTGGAATATTCCATACGATGACTTTTTTACATCTTTTTTCAAGATGTTATGCTATGACTTTTGTTACATCTTTTTTCAAGATGTTATACTATGACTTTTTTTCTTACAAAATCTTTCAACTTGCTATACTATAACCTTTGTTAAACATACTATAGTGTGATTCTTTACAACTTTTGTCAACATGCTATATTGTGGCTTTTTTAACAACTTTGTTCAAAATGCAATACTTTGACATTTTAAAAATCTTTTATCAACATGCTATATTATGACTTTTTAAAAGTCTTTTGTCAACATGCTATACTTTGACTTTTTTTAAACTTTTTTGAATAAGTTATACTAAGACTTTTTAACAACTAATCAACATGCTATACTATGACTACTTTTACAACATTCCATACTATGACTTTTTTACATCCCTTTTCAAGATGTTATACTATAATTTTTTTTTAAATATCTTTCATCAACATGCTATACTATAACTTTTTAACATCTTTTTTCAACATTTTATACTATGGCTTTTTAACCACTTTTTCAAAGCGCTATACGAATGACTTTTTTACATGTTTTTTCAACATGTTATACTATGACTTTTTAAAAATCTTTTTTCAACCTGATATACTGACTTTTTTTTAATAAAATTTTTCAACCTGCTATACTATGACCTTTTTTCAACATACTATAGAATGATTTTCTTTACAACTTTTTTCAACATGTTATACTATGACTATTTTTACAACATACCATACTATGACTTTTTTACATCTTTTTTCAAAATGTTATGCTATGACTTTTTAACAACTTTTTTTTCAACATGTTATAGTATGACTTTTTTTTTACAAAATCTTTCAATTTGCTATACTATGACCTTTTTTTAAACATACTATAGTATGCTTTTCTTTACAACTTTTTTCAACATGCTATACTGTGGCTTTTTTCAACTTTTTTAAATAAGTTATACTAAGACTTTTTAACAACTTAATCAACATGCTATACTATCACTGTTTTTAGATCTTTATTCAAGATGTTATACTATGACTTTTTTTAATATATTTCATCAACATGCTATACTATAACTTTTTTTTTTACATCTTTTTTCAACATTTTATACTATGGCTTTTTAACCACTTTTTCAACATGATATACTTTGACTTTTTCCCAACATACTATACTATGATTATTTTTACAACATACCATACTATGCCTTTTTTACATGACTTTTTAACATGCTATACTTTGACTTTTTAAAAATCTTTTATCAACATGCTACACTATGACTGTTTTTACATTTTTTTCAACATGCTATACTATGACTATTTTTACATCATACCATACTATGACTTTTTAAGTACTTTTTTTCAACATGTTTTCTATGACTTTTTGTTACAAAATCTTTCAACATGCTATACTCTGACTTTTATATATCTTTTTTCAACATGCTTTATTCTGACTTTTGAAAAATCTTTTTTCAACATATTATACTAAGACTTTTTAAAATATTTTATCAACATGCTATACTATGACTTTTTTTACATGTTTTTTCAACATGTTATACTATGACTTTTGAAAAATCATGCTCATCAATCAACATGCTATAGGATGACTTTTTTTACAAAATATTTCAACTTTCTATACTATGACTGTTTTTACGATTTTTTTCAACATGCTACACGATGACTATTTTTACAACATTCCATACTATAACTTTTTTTTTTTACATCTTTTTTCAACATTTTATACGATGGCTTTTTACCCACTTTTTCAACATGCTATACTTGGACTTTTTAAAAATCTTTTCCCAACATGCTATACTATGATTATTTTTACAACATGCTATACAAATGACTTTTTTACATGTTTTTTCAACATGTTATACTATAACTTTTTTTACATCTTTTTTCAACATGTTATATTATGGCTTTTTAAAAACTTTTTCAACATGTTATACTATAACTATTTTTACATCTTTTTTCAACATGTTATATTATGGCTTTTTAAAAACTTTTTCAACATGCTATACGAATGACTTTTTACATGTTTTTTTCAACATGTTATACTATGACTTTATAAAAATCTTTTGTCAACATGCTATACTATGACTTTTTAAAAATCTTTTCTCAACATGCTATACTATGATTATTTTTACAACATACCATACTGACTTTTTTACATGTTTTTTCAACATGTTATACTATGACTTTATAGAAATATTTTGTCAAAATGCTATACTATGACTTTTTAAAAATCTTTTTTCAACATGCTATACTGATTATTTTTACAACATACTATACTATGACTTTTTTACATGTTTTTTCAACATGTTATACTATGACTTTTCAAAAATCATCATGCTCATCAATCATGCTAAGGATGACTTTTTTACAAAATCTTTCAACTTTCTATACTATGACTGTTTTTACAAATTTTTTCAACATGCTATACTATGACTATTTTTACAACATTCCATACTATAACTTTTTTTTTACATCTTTTTTTCAACATTTTATACGATGGCTTTTTAACCACTTTTTCAACATGCTATGCTTGGACTTTTTAAAAATCTTTTCCCATCATGCTATATTATGATTATTTTTACAACATACCATACTATGACTTTTTTAACATCTTTTTTCAACATGTTATATTATGGCTTTTTAAAAAGTTTTTCAACATGCTATACGAATGACTTTTTTTACATGTTTTTTCAACATGTTATACTAGGACTTATAAATTTTGTCAACATGCTATACTATGACTTTTTTTTACATCTTATTTCAAGATGTTATACTATGACTTTTTAAAAACCTTTTACCTGCTATACTATGACTTTTTAAAAACTTTTTCAACATGCTATACTTTACTTTTTAACAACTTTTTTAAAATACTATAGTCGACTTTTTAAAAATCTTTTTTCAACCTGATATACTGTGACTTTTTTTTAATAAAATCTTTCAACCTGCTATACTATGACCTTTTTTAAACATACTATAGAATGATTTTCTTTACAACTTTGTTCAACATTTTATACTATGACTTTTTAAAAACCTTTTTTCAACATGCTATACTTTGACTTTTTAACAACTTTTTTAAAATACTATACTCTGACTTTTTAAAAATCTTTTAACAACATGCTATACTATGACTTTTTTACGTGTTTTTTCAACATGTTATACTATGACTTTTTAACAACTTTTTTCAGTGTTCATGTTAGACGACTTTTTTTTTTTTTACAAAATCTTTCAATTTGCTATCTATGACCTTTTTTAAACATACTATAGTATGATTTTCTTTACATCTTTTTTCAACATGCTATCTGCTTTTTAACAACTTTGTTCAAAATGCAATACTTTGACATTTTAAAAATCTTTTATCAACATGCTATACTATGACTTTTTAAGTCTTTTGTCAACATGCTATACTTTGACCTTTTTCAACTTTTTTGAATAAGTAATACTAAGACTTTTTAACAACTAATCAACATGCTATACTATGACTACTTTTACAACATTCCATACTATGACTTTTTTTTACATCCCTTTTCAAAATGTTATACTATGAATTTTTTTAAATATCTTCCATCAACATGCTATATTATAACTTTTTTACATCTTTTTTCAACATTTTATACTATGGCTTTTTAACCACTATTTCAACATGCTATACTTTGACTTTTTAACAACTTTTTTAAAATACTATACTCAGACTTTTTAAAAATCTTTTTTCAACCTGATATACTATGACTTTTTTTGAATAAAATTTTTCAAACTGCTATACTATGACCTTTTTTCAACATACTATAGAATGATTTTCTTTACAACTTTTTTCAACATGTTATACTATGATTTTTTAAAAATCTTTTATCAACATGTTATACTATAACTTTTTAACAACTTTTTTTCAACATGTTAGACTATGACTTTTTTTTTTACAAAATCTTTTCTCCAACATGCTGTACTATGACTATGATTTTAACAACATACCATACTGACTTTTTTACATCTTTTTTCAACATGTTATACTATGACTTTTTTCATAAAATTTTTCAACCTACTATACTATGACCTTTTTTCAGCCTACCATAGTATGATTTTCTTTACAACTTTTTTAAACTTGCTATGCTGACTTTTTTTTACATCTTTTTTTTCAACATGTTATACTATTACTTTTTAAAAATCTTTTATCAATATGCTATACTATGACTTTTTTTTTATATGTTTTTTCAACATGTTATACTATGACTTTTCAAAAATCATCATGCTCATCAATCAGCATGCTGTAGGATGACTTTTTTTACAAAATCTTTCAACTTGCTATACGATGACTGTTTTTACAATTTTTTTCAACATGCTATTCTATGACTATTTTTTACAACATTCCATACTATGACTTTTTTAATATCTTTCATCAACATGCTATACTATAACTTCTTTTTACATCTTTTTTCAACATGTTATACTATGGCTTTTGAAAAACATTTTTCTTTCATCAACATGCTGTACTATGACTGTTTTACATTTTTTTTTCCAACATGCTATACTATGCCTATTTTTGGAATATTCCATACTATGACTTTTTTTTACATCTTTTTTCAAGATGTTATACTATGACTTTTTTTTTAAATCTTTCAACTTGCTATACTATAACCTTTTTTAAACATACTATAGTGTGACTTTTTAACAACTAATCAACATGCTGTACTATGACTGTTTTTACAAATTTTTTCAACATGCTATACTATGACTACTTTTACAACATTCCATACTATGACTTTTTTACATCCCTTTTCAAGATGTTATACTATAATTTTTTTTAATATCTTTCATCAACATGCTATGCTATAACTTTTTTAACATCTTTTTCAACATTTCATACTATGGCTTTTTAACCACTTTTTCAACATGCTATACTTTGACTTTTTAACAACTTCTTAAAAATACTATAGTCAGACTTTTAAAAATCTTTTTTCAACCTGATATACTGACTTTTATTTTAATAAAACTTTTCAACCTGCTATACTATTACCTTTTTTCAACATACTATAGAATGATTTTCTTTACAACTTTTTTCAACATGTTATACTATGACTATTTTTACAACATACCATACTATGACTTTTTTACATCTTTTTTTCAAAATGTTATGCTATGACTTTTTAACAACTTTTTTTTCAACATGTTATAGTATGACTTTTTTTTTACAAAATCTTTCAATTTGCTATACTATGACCTTTTTTTAAACATACTATAGTATGCTTTTCTTTACAACTTTTTTCAACATGCTATACTGTGGCTTTTTTCAACTTTTTTAAATAAGTTATACTAAGACTTTTTAACAACTTAATCAACATGCTATACTATCACTGTTTTTAGATCTTTATTCAAGATGTTATACTATGACTTTTTTTAATATATTTCATCAACATGCTCTACTATAACTTTTTTTTACATCTTTTTTCAACATTTTATACTATGGCTTTTTAACCACTTTTTCAACATGATATACTTTGACTTTTTCCCAACATACTATACTATGATTATTTTTACAACATACCATACTATGACTTTTTTACATCTTTTTTCAACATGTTATACTATGCCTTTTTTACATATTTTTTCAACATGCAATACTATGACTATGATTTTTACAACATACCATACTATGACTATTTTATATCTTTTTTCAATATGTTATACTATGACTGTTGTTACATCTTTTTCAAGATGTTATACTATGACTGTTGTTACATCTTTTTTCAAGATGTTATACTGTGACTTTTTAACAACATGCTGTACTTTGACTTTTTAAAAATCTTTTATCAACATGCTATACTATGACTATTTTTACAACATACCATACCATGACTTTTTAACTACTTTTTCAACATGTTTTCTACTTTTTTTTACAAAATCTTTCAACTTCTATACTTGACATTTTTTAAACATACTATAATATGATTTCTTTGCAACTTTTTTCAACATGCTATACTATACTATCTTTCAACATACTATAATATGACTTTTTTCACTCTTTTCAAAATGTTATTCTGTGACCTTTTTCAACATACTATAGTATGAGTTTCTTTACTACTTTTTTCAACATGCTATACTATGCCTATTTTTGAATATTCCATACATGACTTTTTTACATCTTTTTCAAATGTTATCTATACTTTTTTACATCTTTTTTCAAGATGTTATACTATGACTTTTTTTTTTACAAAATCTTTCAACTTCTATACTATAACCTTTGTTAAACATACTATATGTGATTCTTTACAACGTTTGTCAACATCTATATTTGGCTTTTTTAACAACTTTTTCAAAATGCAATACTTTGACATTTTAAAAATCTTTTATCAACATGCTATATTATGACTTTTTAAAAGTCTTTTGTCAACATGCTATACTTTGACTTTTTAAAACTTTTTTGAATAAGCTATACTAAACTTTTTAACAACTGACTTTTTAACAACTTTTTTAAAATACTATACTCAGACTTTTTAAAAATCTTTTTTCAACCTGATATACTATGACTTTTTTTGAATAAAATTTTTCAAACTGCTATACTATGACCTTTTTTCAACATACTATAGAATGATTTTCTTTACAACTTTTTTCAACATGTTATACTATGATTTTTTAAAAATCTTTTATCAACATGTTATATTATGACTTTTTTTACATGATTTTTCAACATGTTATACTATGACTTTCTAAAAATCTTTTATCAACATGTTATATTATGACTGTTTTTAGATCTTTTTTCAAGATGTTATACTATGACTTTTTTTACAAAATCTTTCAATTTGCTATACTATGACCTTTTTTAAACATACTATAGTATGATTTTCTTTACATCTTTATCCATGCTTATTTTTACTTTTTTTTGATCTTTTTTCAAGATGTTATACTATGACTTTTTTAATATTCTTTCATCAACATGCTATACTATGACTGTTTTTATATCTTTTTTCAACATTTTAGACTATGGCTTTTTCAGAATCTTTTCCCAACATGCTATACTATGACTATGATTTTTACAACATACCATACTATGACTATTTTACATCTTTTTTCAAAATGTTATACTATGACTTTTTAACAACATGCTGTACTTTGACTTTTTAAAAATCTTTTATCAACATGCTATACTATGACTATTTTTACAACATACCATACCATGACTTTTTAACTACTTTTTTCAACATTTTTTCTATGACTTTTTTTTACAAAATCTTTCAACTTGCTATACTATGACATTTTTTTAAACATACTATAATATGATTTCTTTGCAACTTTTTTCAACATGCTATACTATGACTTTTTTTATATCTTTTTTCAACATGCTTTACTCTGACTTTTGAAAAATCTTTTTTCAACAAGCTATACTATAACTATCTTTCAACATACTATAATGTGACTTTTTTCACTCTTTTCAAAATGTTATTCTGTGACCTTTTTTCAACATACTATTGTATGAGTTTCTTTACTACTTTTTTCAACATGCTATACTATACCTATTTTTGGAATATTCCATACGATGACTTTTTTTTACATCTTTTTTCAAGATGTTATGCTATGACTTTTGTTACATCTTTTTTCAAGATGTTATACTATGACTTTTTTTTTTACAAAATCTTTCAACTTGCTATACTATAACCTTTGTTAAACATACTATAGTGTGATTCTTTACAACTTTTGTCAACATGCTATATTGTGGCTTTTTTAACAACTTTGTTCAAAATGCAATACTTTGACATTTTAAAAATCTTTTATCAACATGCTATATTATGACTTTTTAAAAGTCTTTTGTCAACATGCTATACTTTGACTTTTTTAAACTTTTTTGAATAAGCTATACTAAGACTTTTTAACAACTAATCAACATGCTATACTATGACTGTTTTTACAAATTTTTTCAACATGCTATACTATGACTACTTTTACAACATTCCATACTATGACTTTTTTACATCCCTTTTCAAGATGTTATACTATAATTTTTTTTTTATATCTTTCATCAACATGCTATACTATAACTTTTTAACATCTTTTTTCAACATTTTATACTATGGCTTTTTAACCACTTTTTCAACACGCTATACGAATGACTTTTTTACATGTTTTTTCAACATGTTATACTATGACTTTTTAAAATCTTTTTTCAACCTATATACTGACTTTTTTTTAATAAAATTTTTCAACCTCTATACTATGACCTTTTTTCAACATACTATAGAATGATTTTCTTTACAACTTTTTTCAACATGTTATACTATGACTATTTTTACAACATACCATACTATGACTTTTTTTACATCTTTTTTCAAAATGTTATGCTATGACTTTTTAACAACTTTTTTTTCAACATGTTATAGTATGACTTTTTTTTACAAAATCTTTCAATTTGCTATACTATGACCTTTTTTTTAAACATACTATAGTATGCTTTTCTTTACAACTTTTTTCAACATGCTATACTGTGGCTTTTTTACAACTTTTTAAAATAAGTTATACTAAGCTTTTTAACAACTTAATCAACATGCTATACTATCACTTTTTTAATCTTTATTCAATTAACATTTTTTTTAATATATTTCATCAACATCAACATAACTTTTTTACATCTTTTTTCAACATTTTAACACTTAACCTTTTTCAACATAATACTTACTTTTTCCCAACAACTAACTATATTATTTTTAAACAACCAACACTTTTTACATCTTTTTACATTAACTACCTTTTTACATCTTTTTCAACATTTAACAACTATTTTTAAAAACACACATTTACTCTTTTAAAATAATTTTTTTTTTAATCACATGCTATACTTGACTTTTTAAGTCTTTTGTCAACATGCTATACTTTGACTTTTTTCAACTTTTTTGAATAAGTTATACTAAGACTTTTTAACAACTAATCAACATGCTATACTATGACTGTTTTTACAATTTTTTTCAACATGCTATACTATGACTACTTTTACAATACTTTGACTTTTTTCAACTTTTTTGAATAAGTAATACTAAGACTTTTTAACAACTAATCAACATGTTATACTATGACTACTTTTACAACATTCCATACTATGACTTTTTTTTACATCCCTTTTCAAAATGTTATACTATGAATTTTTTAAAATATCTTTCATCAACATGCTATACTATGACTTTTTTACATCTTTTTTCAACATTTTATACTATGGCTTTTTAACCACTATTTCAACATGCTATACTTTGACTTTTTAACAACTTTTTTAAAATACTATACTCAGACTTTTTAAAAATCTTTTTTCAACCTGATATACTATGACTTTTTTTGAATAAAATTTTTCAAACTGCTATACTATGACCTTTTTTCAACATACTATAGAATGATTTTCTTTACAACTTTTTTCAACATGTTATACTATGATTTTTTAAAAATCTTTTATCAACATGTTATATTATGACTTTTTTTACATGATTTTTCAACATGTTATACTATGACTTTCTAAAAATCTTTTATCAACATGTTATATTATGACTGTTTTTAGATCTTTTTTCAAGATGTTATACTATGACTTTTTTTTACAAAATCTTTCAATTTGCTATACTATGACCTTTTTTAAACATACTATAGTATGATTTTCTTTACATCTTTTATCAACATGCTATACTATGACTGTTTTTAGATCTTTTTTCAAGATGTTATACTATGACTTTTTTAATATTCTTTCATCAACATGCTATACTATAACTTTTTTTTATATCTTTTTTCAACATTTTAGACTATGGCTTTTTCAGAATCTTTTCCCAACATGCTATACTATGACTATGATTTTTACAACATACTATACTATGACTATTTTACATCTTTTTTCAAGATGTTATACTATGACTTTTTAACAACATGACTGTACTTTGACTTTTTAAAAATCTTTTATCAACATGCTATACTATGACTATTTTTACAACATACCATACCATGACTTTTTAACTACTTTTTTCAAGATGTTTTCTATGACTTTTTTTACAAAATCTTTCAACTTGCTATACTATGACATTTTTTTAAACATACTATAATATGATTTCTTTGCAACTTTTTTCAACATGCTATACTATGACTTTTTTTATATCTTTTTTCAACATGCTTTACTCTGACTTTTGAAAAATCTTTTTTCAACAAGCTATACTATAACTATCTTTCAACATACTATAATGTGACTTTTTTCACTCTTTTCAAAATGTTATTCTGTGACCTTTTTTCAACATACTTTAGTATGAGTTTCTTTACTACTTTTTTCAACATGCTATACTATGCCTATTTTTGGAATATTCCATACGATGACTTTTTTTTTACATCTTTTTTCAAGATGTTATGCTATGACTTTTGTTACATCTTTTTTTCAAGATGTTATACTATGACTTTTTTTTACAAAATCTTTCAACTTGCTATACTATGACCTTTTTTTAAACATACTATAGTATGATTTTCTTTACAACTTTTTTCAACATGCTATACTGTGGCTTTTTTTAACTTTTTTCAATATGCTATACTTTGACTTTTTAAAAGTCTTTTTCAACATGCTATACTATCACTGTTTTTAGATCTTTATTCAAGATGTTATAATGTGACTTTTTTCAATATATTTCATCAACATGCTATACTATAACTTTTTTTACATCTTTTTTCAACATTTTATACTATGGCTTTCTTAACCACTTTTTTCAACATGATATACTTTGACTTTTTCCCAACATACTATACTATGATTTATTTTTACAACATACCATACTATGACTTTTTTTTACATCTTTTTTCAACATGTTATACTATACCTTTTTTTTCTTTACATCTTTTTTCAACATGTTATACTATGACTATTTTTACAACATACCACACTGACTATTTTAAAGTCTTTTTTCAATATGTTATACTTTGACTGTTTTAAACTTTTTTGAATAAGTTATACTAAGACTTTTTAACAACTAATCAACATGCTATACTATGACTGTTTTTACAATCTTTTATCAACATGCTATACTATGACTTTTTAAGTCTTTTAACAATACTTTGACTTTTTTCAACTTTTTTGAATAAGTAATACTAAGACTTTTTAACAACTAATCAACATGCTATACTATGACTGTTTAACTTTTACAACATTCCATACTATGACTTTTTTTTACATCCCTTTTCAAAATGTTATACTATGAATTTTTTAAAATATCTTTCATCAACATGCTATACTATGACTTTTTTACATCTTTTTTCAACATTTTATACTATGGCTTTTTAACCACTATTTCAACATGCTATACTTTGACTTTTTAACAACTTTTTTAAAATACTATACTCAGACTTTTTAAAAATCTTTTTTCAACCTGATATACTATGACTTTTTTTGAATAAAATTTTTCAAACTGCTATACTATGACCTTTTTTCAACATACTATAGAATGATTTTCTTTACAACTTTTTTCAACATGTTATACTATGATTTTTTAAAAATCTTTTATCAACATGTTATATTATGACTTTTTTTACATGATTTTTCAACATGTTATACTATGACTTTCTAAAAATCTTTTATCAACATGTTATATTATGACTGTTTTTAGATCTTTTTTCAAGATGTTATACTATGACTTTTTTTTACAAAATCTTTCAATTTGCTATACTATGACCTTTTTTAAACATACTATAGTATGATTTTCTTTACATCTTTTATCAACATGCTATACTATGACTGTTTTTAGATCTTTTTTCAAGATGTTATACTATGACTTTTTTAATATTCTTTCATCAACATGCTATACTATAACTTTTTTTTTATATCTTTTTTCAACATTTTAGACTATGGCTTTTTCAGAATCTTTTCCCAACATGCTATACTATGACTATGATTTTTACAACATACTATACTATGACTATTTTACATCTTTTTTCAAGATGTTATACTATGACTTTTTAACAACATGCTGTACTTTGACTTTTTAAAAATCTTTTATCAACATGCTATACTATGACTATTTTTACAACATACCATACCATGACTTTTTAACTACTTTTTTCAACATGTTTTCTATGACTTTTTTTACAAAATCTTTCAACTTGCTATACTATGACATTTTTTTAAACATACTATAATATGATTTCTTTGCAACTTTTTTCAACATGCTATACTATGACTTTTTTTATATCTTTTTTCAACATGCTTTACTCTGACTTTTGAAAAATCTTTTTTCAACAAGCTATACTATAACTATCTTTCAACATACTATAATGTGACTTTTTTCACTCTTTTCAAAATGTTATTCTGTGACCTTTTTTCAACATACTTTAGTATGAGTTTCTTTACTACTTTTTTCAACATGCTATACTATGCCTATTTTTGGAATATTCCATACGATGACTTTTTTTTTACATCTTTTTTCAAGATGTTATGCTATGACTTTTGTTACATCTTTTTTCAAGATGTTATACTATGACTTTTTTTTACAAAATCTTTCAACTTGCTATACTATAACCTTTGTTAAACATACTATAGTGTGATTCTTTACAACTTTTGTCAACATGCTATATTGTGGCTTTTTTAACAACTTTGTTCAAAATGCAATACTTTGACATTTTAAAAATCTTTTATCAACATGCATATATGACTTTTTAAAAGTCTTTTGTCAACATGCTATACTTTGACTTTTTTAAACTTTTTTGAATAAGTTATACTAAGACTTTTTAACAACTAATCAACATGCTATACTATGACTGTTTTTACAATTTTTTTCAACATGCTATACTATGACTACTTTTACAATACTTTGACTTTTTTCAACTTTTTTGAATAAGTAATACTAAGACTTTTTAACAACTAATCAACATGCTATACTATGACTACTTTTACAACATTCCATACTATGACTTTTTTTTACATCCCTTTTCAAAATGTTATACTATGAATTTTTTAAAATATCTTTCATCAACATGCTATACTATGACTTTTTTACATCTTTTTTCAACATTTTATACTATGGCTTTTTAACCACTATTTCAACATGCTATACTTTGACTTTTTAACAACTTTTTTAAAATACTATACTCAGACTTTTTAAAAATCTTTTTCAACCTGATATACTATGACTTTTTTTGAATAAAATTTTTCAAACTGCTATACTATGACCTTTTTTCAACATACTATAGAATGATTTTCTTTACATCTTTTATCAACATGCAACATGACTGTTTTAATCTTTTTTCAAATGTTATACTATGACTTTTTAATATCTTTCATCACATTAAAAACTTTTTTTATATCTTTTTCACATTTTAACTATCTTTTTCAAATCTTTCCCAACTCTATACTATGCTATTTTTAAACACAAATTATTTTACATCTTTTTCATTTATACTATACTTTTTCCCATCAACGCTTTTATTTTCCCAAATCACCAACCTTTTTAATCTTTTCAAGATGTTATACTATAATTTTTTTAAATATCTTTCATCAACATGCTAACAAACTTTTTACATCTTTTTTCAACATTTTATACTATCTTTTTAACCCTTTTTCAACACGCTATACATCTCATTTTTTCAACATTATACTATACTTTTTAATCTTTTTTCAACTGTATACTCTTTTTATTTAACCTTATACTATGACCTTTTTCAACATACTTAATATTTTCTTAACTTTTTTCAACATTTATACTATGACTATTTTTACAACATACCATACATGCTTTTTCCTTTTTCTACTATGCTTTTTAACTTTTTTCAACTTTAAGCTTTTTTTACAAAATCTTTCAATTTCTATACTATGACCTTTTTTTAAACATACTATAGTATGCTTTCTTTACAACTTTTTTCAACATCTATACTGTGGCTTTTTCACTTTTTACCTTTTCCATCAACATGCTATACATCACTTTTTTATCTTTTTCAAATTATACTATGCTTTATATTTCACACATCTAACTATAACTTTTTTACTCTTTTTCAACATTTTATACTATCTTTTTAACCACTTTTAACATGATTCTTTACTTTTTCCAACATACTATACTATTATTTTTACAACATACCATACATGCTTTTTTACATCTTTTTTCAACATTTATACTATGCCTTTTTTACATCTTTTTTCAACATTTATACTATCTTTTTTAACCCATTAACTTTTTCAATTTATACTATACTTTTAAATTTTATACTTTTTTTAACATCTATACTCTGCTTTTTAAAACTTTTATCAACATCATACTATACTTTTTAATCTTTTTCAACATCTATACTTTGCTTTTTTAAACTTTTTTGATAAGTTATACTAAGACTTTTTAACAACTAATCAACATCTATACTATGCTTTTTTACAATTTTTTTCAACATGCTATACTATGCTCTTTTACAATACTTTCTTTTTTCAACTTTTTTAAAAGTAACTAAGTTTTAACAACAATCAACATTAACATCACTTTACAACATTCCTACTATGCTTTTTACATCCCTTTTCAAATGTTTACTATGATTTTTTAAAATATCTTTCATCAACATGCTATACTATAACTTTTTTACATCTTTTTTCAACATTTTATACTATGGCTTTTTAACCACTATTTCAACATGCTATACTTTGACTTTTTAACAACTTTTTTAAAATACTATACTCAGACTTTTTAAAAATCTTTTTTCAACCTGATATACTATGACTTTTTTTGAATAAAATTTTTCAAACTGCTATACTATGACCTTTTTTCAACATACTATAGAATGATTTTCTTTACAACTTTTTTCAACATGTTATACTATGATTTTTTAAAAATCTTTTATCAACATGTTATATTATGACTTTTTTTACATGATTTTTCAACATGTTATACTATGACTTTCTAAAAATCTTTTATCAACATGTTATATTATGACTGTTTTTAGATCTTTTTTCAAGATGTTATACTATGACTTTTTTTTACAAAATCTTTCAATTTGCTATACTATGACCTTTTTTAAACATACTATAGTATGATTTTCTTTACATCTTTTATCAACATGCTATACTATGACTGTTTTTAGATCTTTTTTCAAGATGTTATACTATGACTTTTTTAATATTCTTTCATCAACATGCTATACTATAACTTTTTTTTTATATCTTTTTTCAACATTTTAGACTATGGCTTTTTCAGAATCTTTTCCCAACATGCTATACTATGACTATGATTTTTACAACATACTATACTATGACTATTTTACATCTTTTTTCAAGATGTTATACTATGACTTTTTAACAACATGCTGTACTTTGACTTTTTAAAAATCTTTTATCAACATGCTATACTATGACTATTTTTACAACATACCATACCATGACTTTTTAACTACTTTTTTCAACATGTTTTCTATGACTTTTTTTACAAAATCTTTCAACTTGCTATACTATGACATTTTTTTTTTTAACATACTATAATATGATTTCTTTGCAACTTTTTTCAACATGCTATACTATGACTTTTTTTATATCTTTTTTCAACATGCTTTACTCTGACTTTTGAAAAATCTTTTTTCAACAAGCTATACTATAACTATCTTTCAACATACTATAATGTGACTTTTTTCACTCTTTTCAAAATGTTATTCTGTGACCTTTTTTCAACATACTTTAGTATGAGTTTCTTTACTACTTTTTCAACATGCTATACTATGCCTATTTTTGGAATATTCCATACGATGACTTTTTTTTACATCTTTTTTCAAGATGTTATGCTATGACTTTTGTTACATCTTTTTTCAAGATGTTATACTATGACTTTTTTTTACAAAATCTTTCAACTTGCTATACTATGACATTTTTTTAAACATACTATAATATGATTTCTTTGCAACTTTTTTCAACATGCTATACTATGACTTTTTTTATATCTTTTTTCAACATGCTTTACTCTGACTTTTGAAAAATCTTTTTTCAACAAGCTATACTATGACTATCTTTCAACATACTATAATGTGACTTTTTTCACTCTTTTCAAAATGTTATTCTGTGACCTTTTTTCAACATACTTTAGTATGAGTTTCTTTACTACTTTTTTCAACATGCTATACTATGCCTATTTTTGGAATATTCCATACGATGACTTTTTTTTACATCTTTTTTCAAGATGTTATACTATGACTTTTTTTTTACAAAATCTTTCAACTTGCTATACTATAACCTTTGTTAAAGATACTATAGTGTGATTCTTTACAACTTTTGTCAACATGCTATATTGTGGCTTTTTGAACAACTTTGTTCAAAATGCAATACTTTGACTTTTTAAAAGTCTTTTGTCAACATGCTATACTTTGACTTTTTTAAACTTTTTTGAATAAGTTATACTAAGACTTTTTAACAACTAATCAACATGCTATACTATGACTGTTTTTACAATTTTTTTCAACATGCTATACTATGACTACTTTTACAATACTTTGACTTTTTTCAACTTTTTTGAATAAGTAATACTAAGACTTTTTAACAACTAATCAACATGCTATACTATGACTACTTTTACAACATTCCATACTATGACTTTTTTTTACATCCCTTTTCAAAATGTTATACTATGAATTTTTTAAAATATCTTTCATCAACATGCTATACTATGACTTTTTTACATCTTTTTTCAACATTTTATACTATGGCTTTTTAACCACTATTTCAACATGCTATACTTTGACTTTTTAACAACTTTTTTAAAATACTATACTCAGACTTTTTAAAAATCTTTTTTCAACCTGATATACTATGACTTTTTTTGAATAAAATTTTTCAAACTGCTATACTATGACCTTTTTTCAACATACTATAGAATGATTTTCTTTACAACTTTTTTTCAACATGTTATACTATGATTTTTTAAAAATCTTTTATCAACATGTTATATTATGACTTTTTTTACATGATTTTTCAACATGTTATACTATGACTTTCTAAAAATCTTTTATCAACATGTTATATTATGACTGTTTTTAGATCTTTTTTCAAGATGTTATACTATGACTTTTTTTTACAAAATCTTTCAATTTGCTATACTATGACCTTTTTTAAACATACTATAGTATGATTTTCTTTACATCTTTTATCAACATGCTATACTATGACTGTTTTTAGATCTTTTTTCAAGATGTTATACTATGACTTTTTTAATATTCTTTCATCAACATGCTATACTATAACTTTTTTTTTTATATCTTTTTTCAACATTTTAGACTATGGCTTTTTCAGAATCTTTTCCCAACATGCTATACTATGACTATGATTTTTACAACATACTATACTATGACTATTTTACATCTTTTTTCAAGATGTTATACTATGACTTTTTAACAACATGCTGTACTTTGACTTTTTAAAAATCTTTTATCAACATGCTATACTATGACTATTTTTACAACATACCATACCATGACTTTTTAACTACTTTTTTCAACATGTTTTCTATGACTTTTTTTACAAAATCTTTCAACTTGCTATACTATGACATTTTTTTAAACATACTATAATATGATTTCTTTGCAACTTTTTTTCAACATGCTATACTATGACTTTTTTTATATCTTTTTTCAACATGCTTTACTCTGACTTTTGAAAAATCTTTTTTCAACAAGCTATACTATAACTATCTTTCAACATACTATAATGTGACTTTTTTCACTCTTTTCAAAATGTTATTCTGTGACCTTTTTTCAACATACTTTAGTATGAGTTTCTTTACTACTTTTTCAACATGCTATACTATGCCTATTTTTGGAATATTCCATACGATGACTTTTTTTTACATCTTTTTTCAAGATGTTATGCTATGACTTTTGTTACATCTTTTTTCAAGATGTTATACTATGACTTTTTTTTACAAAATCTTTCAACTTGCTATACTATAACCTTTGTTAAAGATACTATAGTGTGATTCTTTACAACTTTTGTCAACATGCTATATTGTGGCTTTTTTAACAACTTTGTTCAAAATGCAATACTTTGACTTTTTAAAAGTCTTTTGTCAACATGCTATACTTTGACTTTTTTAAACTTTTTTGAATAAGTTATACTAAGACTTTTTAACAACTAATCAACATGCTATACTATGACTGTTTTTACAATTTTTTTCAACATGCTATACTATGACTACTTTTACAATACTTTGACTTTTTTCAACTTTTTTGAATAAGTAATACTAAGACTTTTTAACAACTAATCAACATGCTATACTATGACTACTTTTACAACATTCCATACTATGACTTTTTTTTACATCCCTTTTCAAAATGTTATACTATGAATTTTTTAAAATATCTTTCATCAACATGCTATACTATGACTTTTTTACATCTTTTTTCAACATTTTATACTATGGCTTTTTAACCACTATTTCAACATGCTATACTTTGACTTTTTAACAACTTTTTTAAAATACTATACTCAGACTTTTTAAAAATCTTTTTTCAACCTGATATACTATGACTTTTTTTGAATAAAATTTTTCAAACTGCTATACTATGACCTTTTTTCAACATACTATAGAATGATTTTCTTTACAACTTTTTTCAACATGTTATACTATGATTTTTTAAAAATCTTTTATCAACATGTTATATTATGACTTTTTTTACATGATTTTTCAACATGTTATACTATGACTTTCTAAAAATCTTTTATCAACATGTTATATTATGACTGTTTTTAGATCTTTTTTCAAGATGTTATACTATGACTTTTTTTTACAAAATCTTTCAATTTGCTATACTATGACCTTTTTTAAACATACTATAGTATGATTTTCTTTACATCTTTTATCAACATGCTATACTATGACTGTTTTTAGATCTTTTTTCAAGATGTTATACTATGACTTTTTTAATATTCTTTCATCAACATGCTATACTATAACTTTTTTTTTATATCTTTTTTCAACATTTTATACTATGGCTTTTTCAGAATCTTTTCCCAACATGCTATACTATGACTATGATTTTTACAACATACTATACTATGACTATTTTACATCTTTTTTCAAGATGTTATACTATGACTTTTTAACAACATGCTGTACTTTGACTTTTTAAAAATCTTTTATCAACATGCTATACTATGACTATTTTTACAACATACCATACCATGACTTTTTAACTATTTTTTTCAACATGTTTTCTATGACTTTTTTTTACAAAATCTTTCAACTTGCTATACTATGACATTTTTTTAAACATACTATAATATGATTTCTTTGCAACTTTTTTCAACATGCTATACTATGACTTTTTGAAAAATCTTTTTTCAACAAGCTATACTATGACTATCTTTCAACATACTATAATATGACTTTTTTCACTCTTCAAAATGTTATTCTGTGACCTTTTTTCAACATACTATTGTATGAGTTTCTTTACTACTTTTTTCAACATGCTATACTATGCCTATTTTTGGAATATTCCATACGATGACTTTTTTACATCTTTTTTCAAGATGTTATTGCTATGACTTTTTTTTCATAGATGTTATACTATGACTTTTTTTCTTACAAAATCTTTCAACTTGCTATACTATAACCTTTGTTAAACATACTATAGTGTGATTCTTTACAACTTTTGTCAACATGCTATATTGTGGCTTTTTTAACAACTTTGTTCAAAATGCAATACTTTGACATTTTAAAAATCTTTTATCAACATGCTATATTATGACTTTTTAAAAGTCTTTTGTCAACATGCTATACTTTGACTTTTTTTAAACTTTTTTGAATAAGTTATACTAAGACTTTTTAACAACTAATCAACATGCTATACTATGACTACTTTTACAACATTCCATACTATGACTTTTTTACATCCCTTTTCAAGATGTTATACTATAATTTTTTTTTAAATATCTTTCATCAACATGCTATACTATAACTTTTTAACATCTTTTTTCAACATTTTATACTATGGCTTTTTAACCACTTTTTCAACACGCTATATGAATGACTTTTTTACATGTTTTTTCAACATGTTATACTATGACTTTTTAAAAATCTTTTTTCAACCTGATATACTGACTTTTTTTTTAATAAAATTTTTCAACCTGCTATACTATGACCTTTTTTCAACATACTATAGAATGATTTTCTTTACAACTTTTTTCAACATGTTATACTATGACTATTTTTACAACATACCATACTATGACTTTTTTACATCTTTTTTCAAAATGTTATGCTATGACTTTTTAACAACTTTTTTTTCAACATGTTATAGTATGACTTTTTTTTTACAAAATCTTTCAATTTGCTATACTATGACCTTTTTTTAAACATACTATAGTATGCTTTTCTTTACAACTTTTTTCAACATGCTATACTGTGGCTTTTTTCAACTTTTTTAAATAAGTTATACTAAGACTTTTTAACAACTTAATCAACATGCTATACTATCACTGTTTTTAGATCTTTATTCAAGATGTTATACTATGACTTTTTTTAATATATTTCATCAACAAGCTATACTATAACTTTTTTTTTTTTTTACATCTTTTTTCAACATTTTATACTATGGCTTTTTAACCACTTTTTCAACATGATATACTTTGACTTTTTCCCAACATACTATACTATGATTATTTTTACAACATACCATACTATGCCTTTTTTTATGACTTTTTAACATGCTATACTTTGACTTTTTAAAAATCTTTTATCAACATGCTACACTATGACTGTTTTTACATTTTTTTCAACATGCTATACTATGACTATTTTTACATCATACCATACTATGACTTTTTAAGTACTTTTTTCAACATGTTTTCTATGACTTTTTGTTACAAAATCTTTCAACATGCTATACTATGACTTTTATATATCTTTTTTCAACATGCTTTATTCTGACTTTTGAAAAATCTTTTTTCAACATGTTATACTAAGACTTTTTAAAAATCTTATCAACATGCTATACTATGACTTTTTTTACATGTTTTTTCAACATGTTATACTATGACTTTTCAAAAATCATGCTCATCAATCAACATGCTATAGGATGACTTTTTTTACAAAATATTTCAACTTTCTATACCATGACTGTTTTTACGATTTTTTTCAACATGCTACACGATGACTATTTTTACAACATTCCATACTATAACTTTTTTTTTTTTTACATCTTTTTTCAACATTTTATACGATGGCGTTTTACCCACTTTTTCAACATGCTATACTTGGACTTTTTAAAAATCTTTTCCCAACATGCTATACTATGATTATTTTTACAACATGCTATACGAATGACTTTTTTACATGTTTTTTCAACATGTTTTCTATGACTTTTTTTACATCTTTTTTCAACATGTTATATTATGGCTTTTTAAAAACTTTTTCAACATGTTATACTATAACTATTTTTACATCTTTTTTCAACATGTTATATTATGGCTTTTATAAAACTTTTTCAACATGCTATACGAATGACTTTTACATGTTTTTTTCAACATGTTATACTATGACTTTATAAAATCTTTTGTCAACATGCTATACTATGACTTTTTAAAAATCTTTTCTTCAACATGCTATACTATGATTATTTTTACAACATACCATCTGACTTTTTTACATTTTTTTAATATTTTCTATACTTTATAGAAATATTTTGTCAAAATGCTATACTATGACTTTTTAAAAATCTTTTTTCAACATGCTATACTGATTATTTTTACAACATACTATACTATGACTTTTTTACATGTTTTTTCAACATGTTATACTATGACTTTTCAAAAATCATGCTCATCAATCAACATGCTATAGGATGACTTTTTTTTACAAAATATTTCAACTTTCTATACTATGACTGTTTTTACGATTTTTTTCAACATGCTACACTATGACTATTTTTACAACATTCCATACTATAACTTTTTTTTTTTTTTTTTTTTTTCAACATTTTATACGATGGCTTTTTAACCACTTTTTCAACATGCTATGGACTTTTTAAAAATCTTTTCCATCAATGCTATATTATGATTATTTTTACAACATACCATACTATGACTTTTTTAACATCTTTTTTCAACATGTTATATTATGGCTTTTTAAAAAGTTTTTCAACATGCTATACTATGACTTTTTTACGTGTTTTTTCAACATGTTATACTAGGACTTTATAAAAAAATTTTGTCAACATGCTATACTATGACTTTTTTTTACATCTTATTTCAAATGTTATACTATGACTTTTTAACAAACCTTTTACCTGCTATACTATGACTTTTTAAAACTTTTTTCAACATGTTAGACTTTGACTTTTTAACAACTTTTTTAAAATACTATAGTCAGACTTTTTAAAAATCTTTTTTCAACCTGATATACTGTGACTTTTTTTTAATAAAATTTTTCAACCTGCTATACTATGACCTTTTTTTAAACATACTATAGTATGATTTTCTTTACAACTTTGTTCAACATTTTATACTGTGACTTTTTAAAAACCTTTTTTCAACATGCTATACTTTGACTTTTTAACAACTTTTTTAAAATACTATACTCTGACTTTTTACAAAATCTTTTAACAACATGCTATACTATGACTTTTTTACGTGTTTTTTCAACATGTTATACTATGACTTTTTAACAACTTTTTTCAGTGTTCATGTTAGACTGATTTTTTTTTTTTTACAAAATCTTTCAATTTGCTATGCTATACCTTTTTTTTAACATACTATAGTGTGATTTTCTTTACATCTTTTTTCAACATGCTATGCTGTGGCTTTTTAACAACTTTGTTCAAAATGCAATACTTTGACATTTTAAAAATCTTTTATCAACATGCTATATTATGACTTTTTAAGTCTTTTGTCAACATGCTATACTTTGACCTTTTTCAACTTTTTTGAATAAGTAATACTAAGACTTTTTAACAACTAATCAACATGCTATACTATGACTACTTTTACAACATTCCATACTATGACTTTTTTTTACATCCCTTTTCAAAATGTTATACTATGAATTTTTTTAAATATCTTCCATCAACATGCTATATTATAACTTTTTTACATCTTTTTTCAACATTTTATACTATGGCTTTTTAACCACTATTTCAACATGCTATACTTTGACTTTTTAACAACTTTTTTAAAATACTATACTCAGACTTTTTAAAAATCTTTTTTCAACCTGATATACTATGACTTTTTTTGAATAAAATGTTTCAAACTGCTATACTATGACCTTTTTTCAACATACTATAGAATGATTTTCTTTACAACTTTTTTCAACATGTTATACTATGATTTTTTAAAAATCTTTTATCAACATGTTATACTATAACTTTTTAACAACTTTTTTCAACATGTTAGACTATGACTTTTTTTTTTTACAAAATCTTTTCCCAACATGCTGTACTATGACTATGATTTTAACAACATACCATACTGACTTTTTTTTACATCTTTTTTCAACATGTTATACTATGACTTTTTTCATAAAATTTTTCAACCTACTATACTATGACCTTTTTTCAGCCTACCATAGTATGATTTTCTTTACAACTTTTTTAAACTTGCTATGCTGACTTTTTTTTACATCTTTTTTTTCAACATGTTATACTATTACTTTTTAAAAATCTTTTATCAATATGCTATACTATGACTTTTTTTACATGTTTTTTCAACATGTTATACTATGACTTTTCAAAAATCATCATGCTCATCAATCAGCATGCTGTAGGATGACTTTTTTTACAAAATCTTTCAACTTGCTATACGATGACTGTTTTTACAATTTTTTTCAACATGCTATTCTATGACTATTTTTTACAACATTCCATACTATGACTTTTTTAATATCTTTCATCAACATGCTATACTATAACTTCTTTTTAAATCTTTTTTCAACATGTTATACTATGGCTTTTGAAAAACATTTTTCTTTCATCAACATGCTGTACTATGACTGTTTTACATTTTTTTTCCAACATGCTATACTATGCCTATTTTTGGAATATTCCATACTATGACTTTTTTACATCTTTTTCAAGATGTTATACTATGACTTTTTTTAAATCTTTCAACTTGCTATACTATAACCTTTTTAAACAACATAGTGGACTTTTAACAACAACAACATCTACATCTTTTTACAATTTTTCCAACATGCTATACTATGACTACTTTTACAACATTCCATACTATGACTTTTTTTACATCCCTTTTCAAGATGTTATACTATAATTTTTTTTAATATCTTTCATCAACATGCTATGCTATAACTTTTTTAACATCTTTTTCAACATTTCATACTATGGCTTTTTAACCACTTTTTCAACATGCTATACTTTGACTTTTTAACAACTTCTTAAATACTATGCACTTTTATCTTTTTCCTACTCTTTTATTTCTTTCAACCTCCATACCTTTTTTCCCATTTTTCTACCTTTTTCCTTTATACTATCTATTTTCCCCCCTTTCCTTTTTCTTACATCTTTTACCTTTTTTCCTTTAATCTTTTTTTTCTCTTTCATTTCTAACTATCCTTTTCCACTTCTCTTTTCATCCTCTTTTCACTTTTTTAACCTTTTCCTCCTCACCTTTTATTTTCTACCTTTTTAATATTTCTCAACATCTCACACTTTTTTACCTTTTTCTTTACACTTTTCCCTTTTCCACTTTTTCCCAACAACAACATATTTACACCACTATGACTTTTTTACATCTTTTTTCAACATGTTATACTATGCTTTTATATTTTTTCCCAACATCTTTTTTTCACACCAACAACATAACTTTTCAAACATCTTTACTTTTTCAGTGTAACACTTTACCTTTTCATGAACTGATTTTAACAACATCTATTTACTTTTTAAAAATCTTTTATCAACATGCTATACTATGACTATTTTTACCTACCTACCATGACTTTTTACTTTTTTCCTGTTTTCTCTTTTTTACAATCTTTCAACTTCTAACTGTCTTTTTCACTTATTTCTTCAACTTTTTTCACATCTATACTATACTATCTTTCAACATACTATAATGCTTTTTCCTCTTTCTTTATTCTCTTTTTCACCTAGATGTTTCTTTACTACTTTTTTCAACATCTATACTATCCTATTTTTATTCCACAACTTTTTCATCTTTTTTCTTTATCTATCTTTTTTACATCTTTTTTCAAATTTATACTATACTTTTTTTTTCACTTTCAACTTCTAACTATAACCTTTTCACAGTCTTTACCTTTTCATCTTATTTGCTTTTTTAAACTTTTTCAACAATACTTTGACTTTTAAAAATCTTTTATCAACATGCTATACTATGACTTTTTAAAAGTCTTTTTCAACATCTATACTTTACTTTTTTTAAACTTTTTAATAGTTAACCTTTTAACATAATCAACATCAACTATCTTTTTACAATTTTTTTCAACACAACTATCACTTTACAACATTCCAACTATCTTTTTTACCCTTTTTAACTAATTTTTTTAACTTTCACACATTAACAATTTTTTCTTTTTTCTTTAACTCTTTTAACCCTTTTTCATATTTTTTACATGTTTTTTCAACATGTTATACTAAGACTTTTTAAAAAATCTTTATCAACATGCTATACTATGACTTTTTTTACATGTTTTTTCAACATGTTATACTATGACTTTTCAAAAATCATGCTCATCAATCAACATGCTATAGGATGACTTTTTTTTACAAAATATTTCAACTTTCTATACTATGACTGTTTTTACGATTTTTTTCAACATGCTATTCGATGACTATTTTTACAACATTCCATACTATAACTTTTTTTTTTTTTACATCTTTTTTCAAAATTTTATACGATGGCTTTTTACCCACTTTTTCAACATGCTATACTTGGACTTTTTAAAAATCTTTTCCCAACATGCTATACTATGATCCTTTTTCCCCCCTCCTTTCCATTTACCTTTTTTTTTTTTTTTTTTATATTTTTTTATATTTTTTTTTTTTTCTCCTTTTTTTTCAATTTTTTTTATTGCCTTTTTAAAAACTTTTTCACATTATATTTCAATTACCTTTTTTCATTTTTTTTCCACATTTTTTTCTTTTACTTTTTAAAAATTTTTTTTCAACATCTATACTTTGACTTTTTAAAAATCTTTTTCAACATGCTATACTATGATTATTTTTACAACATACCATACTGACTTTTTTTTACATGTTTTTTCAACATGTTACACTATGACTTTATAAAAATCTTTTGTCAAAATGCTATACTATGACTTTTTAAAAATCTTTTCTCAACATGCTATACTGATTATTTTTACAACATACTATACACTACACTATACGCTACACTATGACTTTTTTTCATTACATTTTTCAACCTGCTATGCTATGACCTTTTTTCCAAAATCTTTCAACCTGCTATACAATGACCTTTTTCAAAAACATACTATAGTATGATTTTCTTTACAACTTTTGACAACATGCTATACTTTGACTTTTAAACATTTTTTTCAATATGCTATACATTGACTTTTTAAAAATCTTTTTTCAACATGCATTACTGTTACTTTTTATTACCTTTTTTCAACATGCATTACTGTTACCTTTTTCAATGCTATTCAATGCTTTCATGCTATACTACAACTATTTTTTAACATACTATAGTATGACTTTTTTTTTTACAAAATCTTTAAACCTGCTATACTATGATCTTTTTTTAAACATACCATAGTATGATTTTCTTTACAATTTTATATCTTTTTTCAAGGTGTTATACTATGACTTTGTTAATATCATTTATCAACGTGTTATACTGTGACTTTTTAAAAAATCTTTTATCAACATGCTATACTATGACTTTTTTACATGTTTTCTCAACATGTTATACGATGACTTTTTTTTACAACATCTTTCAACCTGCTATACTATAACCTTTTTTAAACATACTATAGTGTGATTTTCTTTACAACTTTTTTCAAAACGTTATACTGTGAGATTTTAAAAATCTTTTAACAACATGCTATACTATAACTTTTTACATCTTTCAACCTGCTATACTATAACCTTTTTTAAACACTATAGTATGATTTCTATACATGCTATACTGACTTTTTAAAAATCTTTTGTCAACATTCTATACTTTGACTTTTTTTAGAACTTTTTAGAACATGTTATAATATGGCTTTTAAAAAATCTGTAATCAACATGTTATACTATGACTTTTTTTAGAGCTTTTTTCAAGATGTTATACTATGACTTTTTAAAAATCTTTTATCAACATGCTATACTATGATTTTTTTAAAAAAATTTCAATATACTATACGATGACTTTATTTTACAAAATCTTTCAACCTGCTATACTATGACCTTTTTTTAAATATACTATAGGATGATTTTCTTGACAATTTTTTTCAACATGCTATACTATTACTTTTTAGAATTTTTTTCAACATGCTATACTATGACTATTTTTCAACATACTATACTTTGACTTTTTTTTTTAAAGTTTTTCAACATGTTATACTATGTATATTTTTACAACTTTTTTCAACAAGATTATACAATGATTTTTTTTAAAAAAAATACTATATTATGATTTTCTTTACAACTTTTTTCAACATTCTATACTATGACTTTTTAAAAATCTTTCGTCAACATGCTATACTATGATTATTTTTACAACATTCCATACTATAACTTTTTTACATGTTTTTTCAACATGTTAAACTATAACTTTTTTTTTTTACATCTTTTTTCAGCATGTTATATTATGGCTTTTTTAAAACTTTTTCAACATGCTATATGAATGACTTTTTTACATGTTTTTTCAACATGTTATACTATGACTTTATAAAAATCTTTCGTCAATATGCTATACTATGATTATTTTTACAACTTTTTTCAACATGCTATACTATGACTTTTTTTTTTTTTTGCAAATTTTTTCAACCTGCTATACTATGACCTTTTTTTAAACATACTATAGTATGATTTTCTTTTCTTTAACTTTTTTCAACATGCTACACTATGAAATTTTTACCATTTTTTTCAACATGATTATACTGCTATTTTAAAAAATACTACACTATGACTTTTTAACAACTTTTTCAACATGCTATACTAAGACTTTTTTTAAATATACCATAGTATGAATGTTTTATAATGTTGCTATACTATGAGTTTTTAATATGCTAAAATATAATTTTTTGTACAACTTTTTTCAACATGCAATATTATGACTTTACCACTTTTTTCAAAGATTAATACTATGAAGTTTTCAACATACTATACTTTGACTTTTTTTGTAACTTTCTTCAAAATGTTATACTTTCACTTTTTTACCTCCTTTTTCAACATTGTACCATAATGTTTTGCTATCGTATGACATTTTTACCACTTTTTCCAACAAGTCATACCATGATTTTTTTAAACATACGATACTAGGACTTTTTTTTAAATGTTTTTTAATATGCTATACTATATTTTTCAACATACTATACTTTGACTTTTTTAACAACTTTTTCAACATGCTATACTCTAACTTTTTACCACGTTTTTGAAAATTTTACACTGTGATTTTTTTCAACATACTACTGACTTTTTTATTACTTTTTTCAACATGTTATACTATGTTTTTTTTTTACATTTTTCAGTATGCGATACTATGACTTTTTTACTACTTATGTCAAAAAGTAATACTATGATTTTTTAACCTGTAATTTGACTTTTTTTCATAACTCTTTAACATGTTATACTATCACTTTTTTACCTCCATTTTCAACATGATTATATTGTAATTTTTTTCACTTTTTTACCACTTTTTCCAACAAGTTATACTATGATTGACTATGATGATACTATGACATACTACACCATGACAATTTTTTTAATGTTCTGATGTTTTTCAACATTCTATACTATGACTTTTTTTCATCTTTTTTCAACATGCAATGTTATGACTTTTTATATTTTTTTAAACATGCTACACAATTACTTTTTTAACAACTATTTAACTATTTAACAACTACTTCTCTTTCGCGATATTCTGACTTTTTAACCATGTTTTTCAATATATTGTGCTTTGATTGTTACACGTTTTTTCACCATAATTTTTAATTTTTCAGAACTTTTTCTCAACATGCTATGCTGATTGTTTTTCATATACTATCCTATGATCTTTTTTAATATCTTTTATCAACATGTTATACTATGACTTTTTTAAAACAAGCTATAGTATGATTTTTTTTTACATGCTATAGTGTGAATTTTGTAACAACTTTTTTCAACATATTATACTGACTTTTTTTTTTTTTTTTTTTTTTTTACATTTTTCAACATGCTATCCAATGACTTTTTACCACTTTTTTCAACATGATTATACTTTGATTTTTTTAACATATACACTTGTCCTCAAAATTATTCATACCTCATGGAAAATAATCTTTTTTAGATTCCTCCTTTGTAAAAGTTACCATGATGGTACTTCTTGTGTATCTGTTTTCTACTTGTTGTTTTGCACAAATCCACATGAGTTGGTTAAACTTTATTTGTATTTTAATAGATATGGCCAAAAGAGATATTTTACTCATGTTCAGAATTATTCATACCCCTGACAATATCCCAACAAAATGTATGAATCTTTGGCCTGTAGTTATTTCTAGATGTTACAATGGAAAATTAGCTTTGTTATTGACCAAGTTTTAAACAATGATTTCAAAAAATAATAATAAACAGCATCTTTTCAGAAAAGTATAAATTGAGGAAAAATGTTCTGGTCATTCCCAATTTGTGGTCCTCATGGTAAAGAAGAAAGAGATCAGTAGAGACTTACATCAACGTCTTGTGAGCCCACAATGAAGGAAAAGCTTACAAGGCCATTTCAAAGCAGTCTGATGTCCCTGTGTCGACCGTCCAGAGCATCATCAACAAGCACAAGAGGTTCAATACTGTTAAAAACCTCAGCGGACGTGGCAGGAAACGTAAGGTGTCCCCCAAACTTACCAGGAAAATCTCCCGGGAGGTCAACAACAACCCCCAGACCACAACCAAGGCCCTAATGGAAACACTCAACCAGACAGGGACAAAGCTGTCACGGTCCACCATCGAGCGAGTCTTTACAGAGGAGGTCTCCATGGACGTAGGCCTCAGAAGACACCTCTGCTCAGAAAGAAGCATGGTGAAGCTCTCCTGAAGCAACATCCCAGCTTTTGGTCAACCATCCTGTGGTCTGATGAGACGAAGTTGGAGTTATTTGGCCATATGGATGTTCAGTATGTCTGGAAGAAGAAAGGAGAAGCATCAAGCCCAAGAACTCTGTGACCACCATCAAGTCTGGTGGTGGAAGCATAATGCTGTGAGGATGCTTCTCTTCAGTGGCACAGGGAACCTCGTAAAGATCCAAGGAACCATGAAAAAGGAGGATTACATCAGGATCCTTGATGGAAACTTAAAAGAATCTGCTGAGAAACTCCAGCTTGGACACAACTGGACGTACCAGCAGGACAACGATCTGAAACACACCGCCCAGGTAGTGAAGAAATGGTTCAAGGACAATGATCTGAAACACACCGCCCAGGTAGTGAAGAAATGGTTCAAGGACAATGATCTGAAACACACCGCCCAGGTAGGGAAGAAATGGTTCAAGGACAATGATCTGAAACACACCGCCCAGGTAGTGAAGAAATGGTTCAAGGACAATGATCTGAAACACACCGCCCAGGTAGTGAAGAAATGGTTCAAGGACAATGATCTGAAACACACCGCCCAGGTAGTGAAGAAATGGTTCAAGGACAATGATCTGAAACACACCGCCCAGGTAGTGAAGAAATGGTTCAAGGACAACGATCTGAAACACACCGCCCAGGTAGGGAAGAAATGGTTCAAGGACAATGATCTGAAACACACCGCCCAGGTAGTGAAGAAATGGTTCAAGGACAATGATCTGAAACACACCGCCCAGGTAGTGAAGAAATAGTTCAAGGACAACGATCTGAAACACACCGCCCAGGTAGTGAAGAAATGGTTCAAGGACAATGATCTGAAACACACCGCCCAGGTAGTGAAGAAATGGTTCAAGGACAACGATCTGAAACACACCGCCCAGGTAGTGAAGAAATGGTTCAAGGACAACCCCCCCCCCCCCCCCCCCCCCCCCTGATCTGAAACACACCGCCCAGGTAGTGAAGAAATGGTTCAAGGACAATGGTGTCAGTGTCCTAGAATGGCCAAGTCAGAGCCCTGACCTCAGTCCAACTGAGAACTTGTGGTGAGACTTGAAGACCAGAGTGATGGCAGGAAACCCACCAACCTGACCCAGCTTGAGGCCTTCGCCAAGGAAGAGTGGGCCAACATCCCACAGGAGACATGCAGGAAGCTTGTGGACACGTACAAGAATCATCTAGAAGCAGTCCTAAACAACAAAGGCTGTTTTATAGACTATTAAAGAGAGACATCTGACTAGGGTATGAATCATTTTGAACATGGCTTTTTTTGGGAATTAATGAATAAAATACTCCTAAAATATAAAGTTTTCTTTCCTTGTGTATTGTTGGCATTCTTTCACTTGCTGGTCTAAAACTGAAAATGTATTAATTTCATTACAAAATAAAAAATCACAAAAACTAACAAGGGTATGAATAATTTTGAGGACAAGTGTGTACATATATATATATAGATAAATATATAAACATGTATAATTTCATATACAAAAATAAATTTATATAAATATATACATATACATGAAAAAACAAATGAAAAAAAATAAAAAAAACGACAACTTCTTTCAACATACGATACACACAACTTCAACAGGATATGGTATGATTCATTCTAACATACCTTTTAAATTTTTTTTTTATTTTTATATTTTTATTTTTTTTTTTTTTTTTTTTTTTTTTTTTAATTTTTTTTTCTTTTTTTTTATTATATTTTATTATTATTTTTTATCATATAATACTATTTTTTTTTTTTTTTTTTTTTAACTTTTTTCTGTACGCCATACTTTATTACTACTTTTTATATCATATATATCAGTTATATTCTGATTTTTGAGGACAGTGTGTACATATATATACATATATATATATATATATATACATGTATATATATATACATATATATACATATATATGTATATATATACATATATATACATATATATGTATATATACATATATATACATATATATGTATATATACATATATATACATATATATGTATATATACATATATATACATATATATGTATATATATACATATATATACATATATATGTATATATATACATATATATACATATATATGTATATATATACATATATATACATATATATGTATACTATATATTCATATATATACATATATATGTATATATATACATATATATACATATATATGTATATATATACATATATATACATATATATTTATATATTTTTACATTATGTACTTGACTGTTTTATAGTGTTTCTGTAAATCTGAAGTATTTATTGATAGATTCATATTTCATTTTTTAATTCTTAGAAATTCATCTTTTTATTGCCTGTGAAATAATGACATACTTTGTCCATTTATTCATAGATTAATAAATTAATTAATTTGTAACCACATTTATTAATACCTATTTTATTTGTACAATTAATGAATTTGTAAACACTAACTAATGGCTATTTACTTTACAGTTATTGTCAGTTATTGATCAATTAAATGCTCCATTAGTATAGCGTGACTCTTGTGGTCCTGGACAGACTGTGAGGGAGTTAAACTGAAGACCTCTCTGCTGCTTCGCTGTACAGACGTTGGCTGTTTAATGTGTTTTAGTGAAAAAAATAAATTGATGAAATAAAAGACCATTCACAAATCCATTAATGTATTAAGATAACTTTATAAAAAAATTAAAAATTACAGTGTTTGCAATAAAGTACCACTGAAGTAACGGTAAAAAGTGTTTTGACGTTACAATGTGGTACAGATGTCAACTGAACAGGCAATTATCAAACATGTTAAAAAGCATTTATTAATAACTCATTGACCACAGCCTCAGACAGTGATGTGCATTGGCTGGCAAAGTGGATTTCCCCTTGATCATCATTCATTTCATTCCTCAAACAGAAATACGAAACAATGAATTTTAACTAAAGCAGTAGCACAGACTATAAAAAAACAGAAAAAATGTTAATAAGTACCATACATTGTCAATATTACACAAACGTTACCAGTGCAACTGCAAGCATCTGTGTACACATCCAGTGTCGGCCGGTAAGCTACGACGCAAGCTGAAAGATCTGCACAACATCCAGAAATCAGCGCTGAGGCTGACGATGTGGCTCCACGGCTCAATGAACAGAAAATAAACTAAAAGCTTAGTTAGTCTTTAGACTGGACCTAAACAGGGATCTAAACGACAGGCGGAGAGGACGGAAAACTCATGTATAAAAAAACAAGCTCACCCTTTGGCTTCCGAGCGGTGGCTGAAAACTGACAACCCTCAGTGCCCACACAGGAGCCCTCGGTGGGCCTCCTGATGGCTGCTGGGCTCCACTCTCCCTGGGAAGCAGCCATTTATCAGTTCATGCTTACATCAGTCTAACATTCGCTCAGCCGTATGCCGATCCTCTTCTTATCTTTCTCTTTGGTACATTTACAGCATGTCATCCTCCCCTCCTCCGTACATGTCTGCCAGTTTCTTGAAGCGGGGCCCCCACTCGCTGAGGCAGTCGTAGTCCTGGTCGCCGCTGCTCGACGAGTTCAGAGACGAGAGGCTTCCTGCGTCGGAGCCGCCGCCCTCGTAGTCAAACACCAGCAGGGAGTCGTAGGGGGGCGCCGTCGGGTCGTTGTCGGCCGCCTTCAGGTTCTGAGAGAGGAGGGGAGGATATACTGTTGTATGTTCTCCTTTTACTACAGTTTTTATACACAGCAGAATCCAGTCATGAAAGATGGAGAGAGGATGATGTGAGGAATGTCAAACCACGTTAAAAAATAATGTCATGACATAAAAAACTGGGGCACTGTGGTTGATCCATGATCTTTAAGATAAGAGAATGAAAACACTCTAGATCAGATGTCAAACTCAAGGCCCGCGGGCCAAATTAGCCTCATGTTATGTGGCCCGTGAGGGCTGATAAAGAAAATATTATGTTTATCATACAACTCTATGCTGCTTTACAGAAGTACGGTGTGCTTAAACTACATGTCCCACAATGCATCTCCATTTTGTTACATGCACACTGAGGCGTCTCAGTATCAGCGCTCTAGTCTGTCACCTCGGGTCTAGATGCTCTTAGAAAAGCAGCATTTAATATAATAACATCATGGGATCGTTGGTGACTTAAACCACACTAATAACTATAAAATAACTAAAAGAACCCGTACTGGTACCCGGTCTCACCATGTTACAAGTCATTTTAACACGTTTCTATGAGCTCTTGCATGTTTGACTCACATCGTCAATGAAGTTGCCGATCTCCTCTGGGTTGGCGGGGCGAGGCCGGTACTGAGGAGCCGGCATGAAGTTTGGCACCACGTCGTTCCTGAAGACCTCGGGCCGGTTGTCCAGACCACGGTGGAGGATGCTCAGATCATAGTCCTGATGGTGAACACAGGAGATACTGCATCTTTCATTTCAACTAAAACATCCGTTAGTGCACATGAATCCATGTTTCTGTTGAGATTTTCATCTGAAACACTGAATTCTGTCTCCTGCTGTTAATCACACTGTAACACTGTAATCCATCCTCCTCATGCATTTCATGATATATATATATATATATATATATATATATATATATATATATATATATATATATATATATATATATATATATATATATAAAAAACTGAAATTTAAAGAGGTCCAGAAGATCATAATGTCCAACTATTCAGTGTGATCTATATCTAAGTAGCCTAGTAGTCGTATTAACATCTGCATGTAATCAATACCTGACTGTCAAATCAAATGAATTCAGTTCGATTCAAAAACTTTGACAATATTTCTTGTCACGTATCAGAGAAGTGACCATATGTGTATGAATGCAGATATGTATAATATAATCTCATTAACTAAATAACAGCAGGGCTGCATTTCAAAATAAGAGAAAATAAATAAAATGTGAAAACGTGTTCAAATAATAATCTCTGGAGCAGTCGTCTGTTTCTCTCTCTCTGTTTTTTCTACCTGTGGGTTTCCTGATCCTGATGTACCACCTTCGTGATTTTTATTAACGGTGAGATGAACACCGGACTGAGCCGTCATAAAGGACTCAGTCCAAACCCGTCTTCGTTTACCTGGTCGTCCTCGCCGCCTCCCTCTTCGTCGTAGTAATAGATGTTGTCTCTGATGTCCTCGTCTTGAAGCAGAGGTTCCTTCTTCTCTCCTCGTCTCCGTCTGGCAAACAGCAGCAGCAGCAGCACCAACACTGAACACACAGAGCACAGGGCTTAATACAACACACACAGGACTCATAACCACCAGCCTAATACAACACACACAGGACTCATAACCACCAGCCTAATACAACACACACAGGACCTCATCACTACCAGCCTAATACAACACACACAGGACTCATAACCACCAGCCTAATACAACACACACAGGACTCATAACCACCAGCCTAATACAACACACACAGGACCTCATCACCACCAGCCTAATACAACACACACAGGACTCATAACCACCAGCCTAATACAACACACACAGGACTCATAACCACCAGCCTAATACAACACACACAGGACCCCAGAACCACCAGCCTAATACAACACACACAGGACCCCAGAACCACCAGCCTAATACAACACACACAGGACTCATAACCACCAGCCTAATACAACACACACAGGACTCATAACCACCAGCCTAATACAACACACAGAGGACCCCAGCACCACCAGCCTAATACAACACACAGAGGACCCCAGAACCACCAGCCTAATACAACACACACAGGACTCATAACCACCAGCCTAATACAACACACAGAGGACCCCAGCACCACCAGCCTAATACAACACACACAGGACTCATAACCACCAGCCTAATACAACACACAGAGGACTCCATAACCACCAGCCTAATACAACACACACAGGACTCATAACCACCAGCCTAATACAACACACACAGGACCCCAGCACCACCAGCCTAATACAACACACAGAGGACCCCAGCACCACCAGCCTAATACAACACACACAGGACTCATAACCACCAGCCTAATACAACACACACAGGACTCATAACCACCAGCCTAATACAACACACAGAGGACTCATAACCACCACCTAATACAACAGAAAGAGGACTCCATCACCACCACCTAATACAACACACACAGGACTCATCACCACCAGCCTAATACAACACACAGAGGACCCCATAACCACCAGCCTAATACAACACACACAGGACTCATAACCACCAGCCTAATACAACACACAGAGGACCCCAGCACCACCAGCCTAATACAACACACACAGGACTCATCACCACCAGCCTAATACAACACACAGAGGACTCATAACCACCAGCCTAATACAACACAAACAGGACTCCATCACCACCAGCCTAATACAACACACACAGGACTCATAACCACCAGCCTAATACAACAGAAAGAGGACCCCATCACCACCAGCCTAATACAACACACAGAGGACTCCATAACCACCAGCCTAATACAACACACAGAGGACTCATAACCACCAGCCTAATACAACACACACAGGACTCATAACCACCAGCCTAATACAACACACAGGACTCATAACCACCAGCCTAATACAACACACAGGACTCCATCACCACCAGCCTAATACAACACACAGGGACTCCATCACCACCAGCCTAATACAACACAAACAGGACCCCAGCACCACCAGCCTAATACAACACACACAGGACCCCTAACGCCACCAGCCTAATACAACACACACAGGACTCCATAACCACCAGCCTAATACAACACACACAGGACTCCATCACCACCAGCCTAATACAACACACACAGGACCCCAGCGCCACCAGCCTAATACAACACTCTGTTAAACTCAGACATGGTACATGCAGACCTGAAACACACATACATGCATTAATGGAGAGATGTCAGAGTGAGGGGGCTGCTCCTGACAAGCGCCCCGAGCAGTTGGGGGTTTGGTGCCTTGCTCAGGGGCACCTCGGCAGTGCCCAAGAGGTAAACTGCCGCCCCCATATGGGTATATGTGGTTTATTTATGGTTTTATGTCGTTTTTATATGGGTTTATATGGTTTTATGTCGTTTTTATATGGGTTTATGTGGTTTTCATATGGGTTTTATATGGTTTTATGTCGTTTTTATATGGGTTTATGTAGTTTTCATATGGGTTTATATGGTTTTATGTCGTTTTTATATGGTTTTATATAGTTTTTATATGGGTTTATGTAGTTTTTATATGGGTTTATGTCGTTTTTATATGGATTTATGTAGTTTTTATATGGATTTATGTAGTTTTTATATGGATTTATGTAGTTTTTATATGGATTTATGTAGTTTTCATATGGGTTTATGTAGTTTTCATATGGGTTTATGTAGTTTTTATATGGGTTTATGTAGTTTTCATATGGGTTTATATGGTTTTATGTCGTTTTTATATGGGTTTATGTCGTTTTTATATGGGTTTATGTCGTTTTTATATGTTTTATATAGTTTTTATATGGATTTATGTATTTTTATATGGTTATGCTTTTTATAGATACTTTTTATAGTAAATTTTTTGTTAGAATTTATTTTTTATATGATATATTTTTATATGATATAGTTATATTTATTCTTTTTATATTATTCTTTATATTATATCTTTATTTATATTTTTATAGTTATTTATAATAGTTTTATATATTATATTTTTTATATATTTTTTATATATTTATATATTAGATATTATTCTTTATTTCAACCTTTATTATATTCATATTTTATCATATATCATAACTTTTTATATATATATTTTTATAGTATTTTTTTATATATTCTTATATATTTTTTTAATAAAATTAATTTTATAAATAAATTATATGTATTATATATGTTCTATATTTCATATCTATATATTTATTTTATTACATATTATTTATAATAAATAAATAACTTTATATTATATATGATAGATATATAATATGTTTATGTAGTTTTTATATGGATTTATGTAGTTTTTATATGGGTTTATGTAGTTTTCATATGGGTTTATGTAGTTTTCATATGGGTTTATATGGTTTTATGTCGTTTTTATATGGTTTTATATAGTTTTTATATGGATTTATGTAGTTTTTATATGGGTTTATATGGTTTTATGTCGTTTTTATATGGTTTTATATAGTTTTTATATGGATTTATGTAGTTTTCATATGGGTTATAGAATATGTTTAAATATGGTTTATTATTTTTTATATGGTATATTATATGGTTATTATTTTTATATGGATTTATGTAGTTTTTATATGGGTTTATGTAGTTTTTATATGGGTTTATGTAGTTTTCATATGGGTTTATGTAGTTTTCATATGGGTTTATGTAGTTTTATGTCGTTTTTATATGGTTTTATATAGTTTTTATATGGATTTATGTAGTTTTCATATGGGTTTATATGGTTTTATGACGTTTTTATATGGGTTTATGTAGTTTTTATATGGGTTTATGTAGTTTTCATATGGATTTATATGGTTTTATGACGTTTTTATATGGTTTATGTAGTTTTTATATGGGTTTATGTCGTTTTTATGTGGTTTTATATAGTTTTTATATGGTTTATGTAGTTTTCATATGGGTTTATGTAGTTTTATGTCGTTTTTATATGGTTTATGTGTTTTTATATGGTTTTATGTAGTTTTTATATGGTTTATGTAGTTTTCATATGGTTTATATGTTTTATGTAGTTTTTATATGGGTTTATTCGTTTTTATATGGTTTATGTCGTTTTTATATGGTTTTATATAGTTTTTATATGATTTATGTAGTTTTATATGGTTTATGTCGTTTTTATATGGTTTATGTCGTTTTTATATGGTTTATGTTTATAGTATTCGTTTTTATATGGTTTTATATAGTTTTTATATGGATTTATGTAGTTTTTATATGGGTTTATATAGTTTTTATATGGGTTTATGTCGTTTTTATATGGGTTTATAGAGTTTTTATATGGATTTATGTAGTTTTTATATGGGTTTATGTAGTTTTTATATGGATTTATGTAGTTTTTATATGGGTTTATGTGTTTTTATATGGTTTATAGTTTTATATGATTTATTAGTTTATATGGGTTTATTGTTTTTTTTCATTTTTAAGTTAATTTTAATTTTATGTAGTTTTTTATATGGGTTTATGTAGTTTTTATATGGGTTTATGTAGTTTTCATATGGATTTATGTAGTTTTCATATGGGTTTATGTAGTTTTCATATGGGTTTATATGGTTTTATGTCGTTTTTATATGGGTTTATGTCGTTTTTATTTTTTTTTTTTTTTTTTTTTTTTTTATGGGTTTATGTAGTTTTTATATGGTTTTTGTTTATTGGGAACGAAGAATTTAAATAAAGATGTAAGATGTAAAAAGAAATTAGACAAAAAAATGTTTATCGTTTTAGGTCGCAGATTATGATTTATATGTTTATGTGAGTTTTATATTTTATTTTTTTTTTTTTTTTTTTTTTTTTTTTTTTTTTTTTTTTTTTTTTTTTTTTTTTTTTTTTTTTTGTCGTTTTTATATGGTTTTATATAGTTGTTATATGGATTTATGTAGTTTTTATATGGGTTTATGTAGTTTTTATATGGGTTTATGTCATTTTTATATGGGTTTATGTAGTTTTTATATGGTTTTATGTCGTTTTTATATGGTTTTATATAGTTTTTATATGGATTTATGTAGTTTTTATATGGGTTTATGTAGTTTTTATATGGGTTTATATGACTATTAAACAGACCAGACCCAGCGGGCCACAGTGAAACACCATAACCAACAGTCTGACACTGTATTTATGTTATTTACCTAATTTATGTGCACTTGTTTCATTTCAGCCGAGTGAGTCTCTCGCATTTTGCAGTCATGTATGATCCAAAGCCTCATTCATTAAGGTAATCGGCACAGAAGCTGCATTTACAAGGAAAATATGACAGGTGTGGTGTGCAGGATTGGGTTGCACCTAGCGGGGAGACTGCAGATTGCACCCAATTGAAAAAACATATTATTATTAACATTATATTCCCTTTCTGCCAATAGATGTAATTAATGATAAATGCTGTCCCTTTAACAGTTTGGATGCAGGTATATTTTTCTTAATGCAATGCAGAGCTATTCGATTGTCAAGCATATAAACTGGATTGATTTTAACGATAACGTACTCAAAGTCTGCACAGTGCAGCTGTAGCTTGGACTCCGTATCGACACTAAGCGACTCCGATCAGGACATAAACACCACGGCTGAAACATGCAGGAAGATCTACAATCCTACAGGTCCCTTAAATTTCTCAGAAGAGGTTTTCTGGGGAGCTCATGTCTCACCACAGCTCCCATATTATGAACTCAGAATCGGCCTCTGAAAACGGGACCCAGCAAACGCACTATTGCACCATATCATCCATCAGTTAGCTTGTCAAGCTAGCTCTGTCACAACAATTAGCTGTCAAACATACGCAGCTCGATGAAACCCAACTACACCGTGCGCACAATTATTAGGCAAGTGAGTATTTTGACCATATCATTATTTTTATGCATATTTTCCAACTCCGAGCTGTATAAACTTGAATGCTTATTAGATTTAAGCATATCAGGTGATGTGTAACGAGGGAGGGTGTGGCCTGAGGAGATCATCGCCCTGTATCAAGGTGTGTGTAGTTATTAGGCAGCTTCTTTTCCTCAGGAGGCAAAATGGGCCAAAAAAATAGATTTAACCGACTCTGAAAGGTCACAAAGGTCATCTGATGAGATGAAAGTGTCACTAGACGGCCCAGATGGATGGACCCGAGACTGGATCAGATAAGAGCTCCACTCAGACGCCAGCCTGGTGGAGGTGGTGGGGTACTGGTATTATTGGGCTGGTGCTATTTAGGTTGAGCTAGTTGGACCTTTTCAGGTTGAAGATGGACTCAAAATCAACTCCCAAACCTGCTGCTTGTCTTCAAGCAGTGGTTCAGGAAGAAGTCTAGCTCTCTGAAGAAGACCGTGATTATGGATGTATATATGAACGTATAGGTATTGACGTACTCCACTGTGGCTAGCCGGTAAAGGCCTTAGAGATTACAAAATAATGACATGGCCCTCCCTGATTTATACCTATACCTGATTTATGCACGATGTTAACGTACAGCTTCTGGTTTCAGATCACAGGAACATCCAGAAGGTCTGTCAGTGCCCACAGCATGCTGTTAATGACTCTACCATCACACAGTTGCAGGTTAGGATTTTCACTGTGAAAGCTTCAGTTTACATCCAGACCCTGGAACTATGATACGCATCTTTACATATATAAAGAAGACGAATACTTACTGAGCAGCAGCAGGATGCCTCCCAGTATTCCCAGGATTACAGGCAGTTCAGTGCCACCCGCCACTCGTCCTTTGCAGATCACTTCTTCCCCACTGCAGTCACAGACCGTGGCCTGGACGGTGCTGTCCTGCTCCATGCCCTGGTTGTCTGAAACCCTCAGGACCACAGTGTACTCTCCACTGGCCAGCTCGGTGCCTAAATTCAGGATAATGCCTGTTTCTGTAACAAAGAGGAAAAAAGTCTCCAACAAGATTTTCATAGAAATGCTCAAAGTGGAAAACAAAAACAACAAAAACAAGCTTGCTACGTTGTGTATTAATATCATACATACTGGACTCGTTCATCCTGGCGGTCCAGTTGGTCTTGGACATGCCCTGTAAGGAGACGCTGTATGGAGCAGTGTAGCCCGGTCCGTCTCTGTCCGTCACCGACAGCAGCTGAGGAGCCGACTCCTTGTTACACACCTGAGAAAACACTGTATTACACTTCGTTTGCTCATGTTACTGCACAGCAGTGGCTTTCCTGGGACATATTTTCAATCACACCCATCACAAAATAAAAGTTCTGCACCCAAATATGTCAATTTTAAATTTCATCGGTATTAAAATAGCTCAGAAACAAGACGACTGCCTATTGGCAGAATAACGCCTGTTAATGCCTAATGTGAATAATGTCTGCATTGATAGTTGATGGCGTTATGTTAACAGTACATGTACATGGTGCTGCAACCATCAAATACACCAAACTAAAAGAGGAGAAGCACCTTGACTGCACGTTCCACGATGGTGGGGGCGTTGTCATTGACATCTTCGAGCTGGATTATTAGAGTACCGGTTCCTGTGGCTGGGACTTCATCTGGTGTGGTGACAGACAGACAATCGTCCAGAGAACAACTCAGTTTGAGGGAAGCTAAAACATCACAGTAAGATCAAGTCCACGCTGACTAAGCACTAAAGCAGTCCAGACAATCAGTGTGGACCAGTGCTGCTACCTACCGTTGTCATAAGCACCAATGAGTGCTGTGTATTTGTTGTCCTTGACGAAGAGGGACTCTCTGTCCATGGGACTTTTAACTTTAATCAGGCCAGTGTCTTTGGCCACATTCAGCCAGCCGGCAGGGTCTCTGATGATCCTATACCTGGAAATACACAAGATGACCACAGAAAGACATGAACACTACGCAAGCCAGCAGATTACAACCAACATGCTTCACGACTCAACATTCACAGATCCAGTCACTTCAGTAGCATTAGTACATATTTACCATGAACTGCTCTGAGTTTTGCTTGGATATGGTGGCAATTTAAGCTAGAAACATTTCAGATTTTCCCCCTTTTTATTTGGCTAAATGCTCATTAAGCCACACACACTGATCGATGGAAATATGTAGGATTATGGTGGATGCACGTATTAAATAACAGTGACAGTGAAAACTGAGCAGTAACACAGTGTTGACACAGGATGTGCTGTTAACTTCAGGTTGGAGGATTTTTGGCCTCTACATCAGATTTATCCCGTCCACTAAGATCTCAGCGACTCTTTCATTTCATCAGTAACAGTCAGCGTCAGCAGGCTTTCTGCCGGCGTTCTGGTGATCAGTGCTGATCGGTTGTATGGAGTCGGATCAGGCTCAGTGTTGATGAATGCACACAGAAGGATTCACAAATGTATTTTGTGTTTTATATATAAATGACTCTCTCCATAAAAGTTTTTCAGTGCACACAAAAATAGTTAGCACTGTATATAAAAGTTAAAAAAAAATCCACAAAAAAATAAAGTTCACAAAAGAAGCGCTGAAACGATCAATCGTGGACAGATACGACTGTAAAGATCTCCAAAGAATCCAAACATGAGCTGCAGCAGCTGGACCGAAGGTCTCATCTGTTAACATCATTAATATCTGATCTGACTCCATGTTGTTGCCTTGCTGAGGTGCGAGATGCTTGTTTAACAATGACAACGTTAAATACATGTTCAGGTGCGTCACAGTTTGATCTTACATGACTTTCTGTTTGCGTGCTGTGTCCGGGTCGGAGGCGGTGTACTGCACCACATCGCTGTCGACGGGAAGGTCTTCCCGCTTTGACACGTGCTTCTCTATTGGATCAAAGATCGGAGCCTCATTGACGTCCTGCACGCTCACCACCACCGTGGCGGTGGCGGTGGGCAGTGGGGTGGCAAACGGAACCTCATTCTCCACCGCAACCAGCAGAGTGTGCTTGCTGCTCTTCTCAAAGTCAAGACCCTGTTTGGATGGACGGATGGAGGATGGATCAGCTCAGACTGCTGCACTTAGATAACACACAACAGTGATGGCTGTCGAATAAACCTAGTGAAACACAATCTATAAAATGAAACACACACGACAGATCCCTCTGGGGATTAATAAAGGTTCATCTTATCTTATCTTACATATCTCCCTACTATAATAACTACATAACAACTAACCCTTAATGTTTCACAACTTTGTTAACTCCCTACCTTGGCAGTAGAAATGATTCCTTCATGCTTGTTACTTCCTGTTTTCACAGTGAAAAGTCCTCCAGGATCGCCATCGACAATCCTGAACTTGGCGTTCCAGGCTGGGGAATGTGGCTCGTCGCCATCCGTCACGGACATCGTGATGATTTGAGCGTCCACTTTGTTTTCTGCAACCGTTGCCTCATACTTGGAGAAGGCAACAGGTGAGATGAGCGTGAGACAAACAGAACATGAGGATTGGTAAAAAGGTTGCTGTGGTTGTTTGTAAACAGGAATATTTTTAACTTAGCTATGGTCAGCATCATCATGTAGTTTACCTCATTACGTCCCTGTACTGCTACAGGAGAGTTTAAATATGCTGCAGTTCACTAACTTCAAGCAAAGAGGGCCTAAAATCTGCCTTACGATATCAGACAGAGTGTTTTTAATGTAAAATGTGTCACCACATCTGTTGTTTAAGATGCAAAGATTCAACCACGTCACAAATGTCCAGGACCAAAACTGAGTGAAATGAAAAAGGAGAATCTTTGCTTTCAGCATCACCAAAATGTTTATGGTGAGCTACCTTCTCCAGCAGACCTGCTGTTGCCTTAAACCTGACGTCAGCTTTGAAGCCACTATTTAAATAATGACATGCAGTGGTTATTACAGCCCCGTAGACCTGCTTCAGCATGGTTTAACTGCCTAGTTATGGCTGCTAAGCCCTGATTGGAGAAGTGCTCTTCTGGGAGGTGTCTCATGGTACATGGTCCAGTCATCAGTGTGTAGTACTTACAGAAGGCTGAGTGAAGGCCGGAGCATTGTCGTTGCTGTCTGTGACAGTAAGGATTACTTTTGCTTCTCCAGTCAACCCTTCTCCCACCATGTCTGCTGCTTGTACCACCAGAGTGTACTTTGGGTATTTCTGTTAGAAGAGACACACAATCAGTCATTTGACAGACTCGGCTGGTGGGATGATACACGGCACCTTCAGGTCACGTTCCTTGGATATTATCTTCAACTAAATGCAGCTACAAGCGACCTGCTGACGCTGGACAGTTTCTCAGTGGCTGCACAGTAAATGGTGTAATAACATCATTCAAGAGACAAATAATTAAATCAATATGACACTAGCCTGTGACGCTAACTGCTAGTGTACAAACCACAGCAAGCACCGGATAGATGTCAATGATTCAGGATTATCATTCACTGAAGGGAAAACAGTCTTGTAATATCACAGGAGCGTCACACAGTAATGATGCAGCAAACTATGGCTGTTAATCAATAGCAGGTATTTGAGGCTGTAGGATGGCTCATCCTCAACCTGCAGTGTGCGTGGGACCGCTGCAACCAGAGCAACCCTTTAAACTCTGGTAGCAGGCAGCCGGACAGTGCTTCTACAAGCCATTGTACTTTCAGGACTTTTTGCTTGTTAACTGGTAGAAACTTGAATAAATCCAGAAGAGGTTTTACAGCAATATAAAGCCGATATCAGAGAGGGAATTATGACCTGTTTAACCTCTGAACTAGCTCCAAGCAGCTTATAATACATCTCCTCATCCCTCACACACTACTTCAGGCTGGCTGGTTCGTTGTGTGGAGCTTTGGTCTTCAGAGCTTACATGAAACAAAGACAAGTGAAATAGGTGTTATGAACCCTCACCTCTCTGTCCAGCCCACCGGCATTGACTCTGATGAATCCGGTGACCGGGTTGATGACAAACAGGAAGTTACTGGGCAACTCTGGATCCTGGGACACGATATGGTAGCGGATATCCGAGTTGTCAGTATTTGGCTGGTCAATATCTGTGGCCACAACCTGAATCACCTCAAAACCTGGAGAGAGGGAAATCAGAGGAGAAAATCAAAGCTAGGGTCGGAAATCTTGAGAAATGTTGGGTTTTAAAAACGATCCAACAGAAAAACCAGCCCAGTGATGCCAACTCTTTTCCAAATGAAGTAGCTAGCAGCACCAGCTCCAAAAGTTGCTAAGTCAGCAACATTATCATCACGAACCTAAACAACCAACATGGCTATTATTGGCTGCAATAACCATCAAACACTGTTTGGGGCTTAAGTGACATCCTGTGATGGTACCTTTTGACGAGGCCTCAGCGACTTCTCCCAGGAAGGTGTCTTGAGCGAAAGTAGGCTTGTTGTCGTTCTGGTCGATTACTTTCACTACAATATCCATGGGATCCTCAGCGTTCCCTGAGCCCTCTGCTACAGCGTGTGCTTGAAACTGCATAGGACAGACACGTTTGCATTATAATACTGTACATTTAAAAATAATCCATGTAGATGCTTTCATTCTGTATCAGTAGTGTGCACACAGGTGAGACGACACACTGCTGCCACTGGTTTCACACAACACTGATGTACAGGTGATGGTGAGGAGCCACGCAGTGCAGAAGAAGACCACTGTTAGCTAGTGAGCATACAGTACATGGTAACCATGAAGGACTGGACAGTATACAGTACATGGTAACCATGAAGGACTGGACAGTATACAGTACATGGTAACCATGAAGGACTGGACAGTATACAGTACATGGTAACCATGAAGGACTGGACACTATACAGTACATGGTAACCATGAAGGACTGGACAGCATACAGTACACGGTAACCATGAAGGACTGGACAGTATACAGTACATGGTAACCATGAAGGACTGGACACTATACAGTACATGGTAACCATGAAGGACTGGACAGTATACAGTACATGGTAACCATGAAGGACTGGACAGTATACAGTACATGGTAACCATGAAGGACTGGACACTATACAGTACACGGTAACCATGAAGGACTGGACAGCATACAGTACATGGATATTAACTGTGAAGGACTGTATAATCGTTTGTGTAGGAGGGAAATGCAGGCATTCAATGAATCACACTGAGTATGGTCTGTAGCTTTGCTGGTTTACAGGAAAACTCCACAGGGCAGCTCTGACTACGTATTAACATGCAGGCATTAATTGTTCTTCCTGAAGAAGAAAACCATGACTCACTAAGACAACAAACTACACTGGGCAATGTGATCTTATCTTATATCACATGAGTTTTTAATTCAGTGTATCAATGAATAAGAAATCTCTCTGCACAACTGGGTATGGATCATAATTAAATCATATTTAACGATGTCAGTGACCAACAGCTGAAAGGTGACAGGTGAGGTTATAGTGTTTCCATGCTGTCACTGGTAGGGTTTTTAATGCATTTATTGAAAGAGAGAGAGACGGTAATGATGGGAGCAGAGGGAGAGGGGTTGACATGCAGCAAAGGGTCAAAGGTCAGATTCAGACTGTGGGCCTCTGTGGTAGGAACCCAGCCGTGACCTGTGGGACTCCCACTCTACCAGGTGAGCTACAGCCAGATGCAGCTTTATAATATAACAATAATCATGGCGGCAGCAGTCTGAAGTCATGCTGAGCTACGGTCACATGGACACAGTACTAAGTACACAGTACTAAGGCGGACCGTTTCCGTGGACTGTGATCTAATACAGTAATACAGTGTTCATGCGCCGACACATTTCATCAGATCATGCGCATAATGGTGGTTATCAAGTCGGTAAGTTAAGAGTATGATTTCATGATATTTAGCGTTACACAAATGTACTTTGAGGACTTCCCCGTTAAACAGGCGCAGGCCTCCCTCTGTGTGCAGAGAGCCTTTATGGTCCGTGGTGAAAATGTTGTTTTTAACAGGCTAAACACCAAAAAATATGGACTGATCCCACAGGGTGCGTTTCCTTGTTTTTACCACTTTGAATTCAATCCAATAAAGACGCTATAAAACCTGCCTGGACAGCTCTGCTTCTCCGTCCTCTCATGCTGGACCGAGGGCAGACTGGACGCTACCGTGACCCACTAAGTGGTGTTAGAAGACAGGACGGGCCGGCGCTAGGTGTTAGCATGCTATGGGACATAGCATCAACACTGTGACAGAGTACTTCTTCACATCCTGCTGATAATGTTGGTTCATGTTTTGAATGTTTTAAGCTAAAATTCAGGCCACATCTTACACATTTTCACCTTTAACTCTGAGTCTTAACTTAAGTCAAAATGCGCCCTATGACTCCATGTCGGATCCTGAAAAGTCAACAAAGAGTGAATAACAGCGAGATGAGGGAGGACACTTACCATGTACCTGGATTGTACCTCTCTGTCCAATGGCTGTGTGAGATACAGATTCCCACTGTCTCTGTCCATGGTGAAAAGGCCAACAGGATGCTGATCAGCTCCTGGACCAGTGATGCTGTAATAGATCTTCTTCACTTTATCCTCATTAGAACGGATCTGGACACAACACACACACACCTTATACCACTCCCACCGACGACAACACGGGAAAACCATGTTCACTGCAGTGAGACAGTAGTGCAGAGTCACACTGCATTTCCATTACTGAGGTACAGACGCTGAGGCTGGCCTGCTTATAATACTGCCTCATCATTTCAGCCCCGGTACACCTGAGGACAACTAGGATTTTTCATTATTGAAATAAGAATAACCTTTGATTTTATTTAGAGAGGAGGGTCCAGAGTTGCACACAAGAAAATAAAAACAGCTATATTTGAATGGACTGTCAATGGAAAGAATTAAAAATAATAATAATTCAAATTAAATTCAGAGCTTAATGACGGCAGTAGAAACAAATCTTCAAAATAAAGTTCAGTGTCAGACTCGTGAGGCTTCAGGGGGCTTCGGTTCCTCCTACCTGAGATACTTTTAGGGGGTAGGGTCCGCGATCGTTCTCCACCACGTTGAGGTCAGGAATAACCCAGTCCCTCTTCCTCCTCCTCTGCCCTTCACCAGACTTGGGAAAATACACAACGGGCACCTGACCGGAAGAACAGCAGTAGTTGTAGCCAGTTATAGTGCAGCAGACACTAGACCGGACCCGGGCCAGACCCGGCCCTCGCCATGGTTCTGCCCGGCCCGGAAGATCAAGATAATAATAATAAATACAGTAAAGAAGCTTTTATTTTGAAATGCTCATACAGTGGTAGTGAGCTTCTTCCTGTCACACTTGACACTGATGTACTTCAGTTTTCAGACCCATATCGCGACTCTTTGGCAAAAAAGCAACTTGTGACAAATCTAGTGACTTTTCCTGGTGTTGGAGACTCTGATGTGAAAGCACAGCTTAACTGTTCATGTTAAGTTAAATGTAAGAGTTAATATTAAATGTTAAATGTCAGTGTTAATGTTAAGTTTAGTTAAGGGAAACATTCCTCCCCTAACCAGTCAGTCCTATACGGTTCATAGATCCTCTATATAAAGTCATTTTATTAATAATCTGCTGTTTAGAGGGATTTTCAGGGTAATAAATGCTGATCAATAATAATAACAGTATGTGTCCTATAGTGATAAATAGAGGTTACATCTCACAGTATTTGCTTGGCCCTCGGAAACAGTAACTGCCCCCCCGCTCTAGACATACAGTGTATAACACACATCTGATCGTGATACTAAGTCCTGGGAAAAAGCTTTCTGTGAAGATGGCAACCAACCCTAACAAGGGGTGTGTGTGTGTGTGTGTGTGTGTGTGTGTGTGTGTGTGTGTGTGTTTATTGCAGTTACTGTAACTGTAAGCCTGTGTGTTGTGTTTACTGCCACTGCAGAGGATGGTGGACATCAGGCTGGCTAATGCTACCAGCAGCTATGTCTGAGGCTATGATCAGCATACCAGACGTTCCTGGAGTCTTACCTTACATCACAGTTAAGGAGGAGGAACTTAACTTAGCTGAACCAAACTGAGCAGTTTTGTCTTAAACTATTAGAATTACACTAATTATTAGTTTATTATCTTCTTGCAAAGAGCCCTGCAGGACCAGAGAGGCAAACACAGATAATCAAAAGTTTCATACAGGCACTAAAATAAAAAGTTAAACAAGTACAGTGCTCCTATTAAGTTATATTAGACATACTGAAATAATGACGCTGTGTAGAAGAAGAATCATTACACTGCCATCCCTTAACATGCACAGCTGTAACAGCACAGCTACGAACCGGAGAGTCGGCGCTGCTCTAAACAGCCACAGAGGGGCAGCGTTTGGCCGGAGAAACATGCAGAGGCTTCACTGTCAACACTGACTACACCGCCAACACTGACTACACCGTCAACACTGACTACACCGTCAACACTGACTACACTGACTAGATCATCAACACTGACTAGACCGTCAACACTGACTAGACCGTCAACACTGACAACACATACTAGACTAACAGTGACTACACCGTCAACACTGACTACACCGTCAACACTGACTACACATGACTAACCGAAATACTAACCGTCAACACTGACTACACTGACTAGATCATCAACACTGACTAGACCGTCAACACTGACTAGACCGTCAACACTGACTAGACCGTCAACACTGACTACACCGTCAACACTGACTACACCGTCAACACTGACTACACTGACTAGACCGTCAACACTGACTACCCCGTCAACACTGACTACACTGACTACACTGACTAGACCATCAACACTGACTACACCGTCAACACTGACTACACCGTCAACACTGACTACACCGTCAACACTGACTACACCGACTAGACCGTCAACACTGACTAGACCGTCAACACTGACTAGACCGTCAACACTGACAACACTGACTAGACCGTCAACACTGACTACACCGTCAACACTGACTACACTGACTAGACCGTCAACACTGACTACCCCGTCAACACTGACTACACTGACTAGACCATCAACACTGACTACACCGTCAACACTGACTACACCGACTAGACCGTAAACACTGACTAGACCGTCAACACTGACAACACTGACTACACCGTCAACACTGACTAGACCGTCAACACTGACTACACCGTCAACACTGACTACACTGACTACACCGTCAACACTGACTACACCGTCAACACTGACAACACTGACTACACCGTCAACACCGTCAACACTGACTAGACCGTCAACACTGACAACACTGACTAGACCGTCAACACTGACTAGACCGTCAACACTGACTAGACCGTCAACACTGACAACACTGACTAGACCGTCAACACTGACTAGACCGTCAACACTGACTACACCGTCAACACCGTCAACACCGTCAACACTGACTACACCGTCAACACTGACAATAGACCGTCAACACTGACTAGACCGTCAACACTGACTACATCGTCAACACTGACTAGACCGTCAACACTGACTACACCGTCAACACATGACTAGACCGTCAACACTGACAACACTGACTAGACCGTCAACACTCAACACTGACTACACCGTCAACACTGACTACACCGCAACACTGACTAGACCGTCAACACTGACTAGACCGTCAACACTGACAACACTGACTAGACCGTCAACACTGACTACACCGTCAACACCGTCAACACTGACTACACCGTCAACACTGACTACACCGTCAACACTGACTACACCGTCAACACTGACTACACCGTCAACACTGACTACACAACGTCAACACTGACAACACCACACCGTCAACACTGACTACACCGTCAACACTGACTACACCGTCATACTTCCTGACTTCAGACCCTTCATAAACAGCCATTAGGTGACTGTGGCACTCGCACAGCATATTTACAGAAAATATTTTGCTTTGCGTGTTTTATTTAGACTACAAACGATTTCACAAACTGGGATCACGATTCAATTCAAGATGGATTCTACTGTATATTCAGGGATGATAATAATAATAATAATTTCAGGACTTCCTCAAGTCTGCTGCTCACTAATAAAGGCAGTGTGGCAAATTATGGCAGCAAAGCAGGAGATCATGGAGTATTTATTCTTTTACACGGTGACGTCGCTCTATCAAACCTCCACCTCTGCTGTGTGGGTAACAGAGTACCTGAAAAGTGTTATATCCACCGATTACAATCACCTAACACACAAAGGCATGAGGAAATATATACTCATGCTAAACTTGCACAAATAAAACTCTTTTTACTAAAAACTTTCTTAGTATTTCTTAATTCACGCTGAGTCACGTCATATAAAAAATAATAATGCCGCCTGCTACATAAGTAAATTTGGTTGCTGCCTTTTATCACTGAGAAATTTGACAATTTCAAAAATAAATTGTAGATAAAATAACCCAGTAAATCTGGTACTTCCTGTGATTTTTATCGCAGGCATTATGTCCAAGACTTCGCTGCACGCTGGTTTTTATTCAGTCCTGATGCTCACTTTGAGAGGAACGGCTGAAATGAGGAGTTACCTATACGACACCTTCTCCTCACTCCTACATACGGCGGCAGCTGGCTGGAGGGGGATGAGATCACCACCAGATCTCCTGAAAGTTTCCACCTCGCTGTTGGCCATATTTTAGGTCATTTCCAGTAAATAGCACGACATTAAAGGTGTCTTCTATTCAAAGAGGACAACGTGGGAACATAATGCAGCTGAAAGGTTCGAGGTGTGTTCAGGCGACGTCGTGTAACGCTGGCTGTTAGAACACGGTGGATTATTCCTCGTTCAGCCTAACGTCACGTTTCACTGTCGGTTAGTGACGTCAGCCGACTCCTCTCGTGGTGCATTGAGAGGCAGACAGCAATGATAGGACTTCAAATCAATTTTTTAAGTTGTGAATGGATTCAGAATCACAGCTGAACAACGGACGGATTTTCCTACGTACCTCATGCGTGTGGTCTCCATGGTGAGGGTTGTGGAGCATTATTTTGACAGGAACACTCAACGTGTGACCTCGTACGTCCATGGAGCGGATATTAAACCTCCGGGTTGCATGAAGAGAGAACGGTCGGCTTACCTGGAGCAGAAAAATAAAAACATTAGCAAAGACCAACATGCTGGCAACAGATTATGATTCAAGCAAACTCATGACGACATCACAGATCAATCAGTTTGATGACATTCTTGTTCAGGGCGTACGGACAGATCGGCGTCAGTGTTGTTGCTGTGTAACTAGATCAGTGGGAGACTTCAGGGGGGTCCAGGTCCACATGTGGTCCACTGCTGTCACATCTCACATGGTTCCCCTCAGTACAGTGGATCACCCACACCGAGTCACAGCTGTGTTTATCTGACATGAACAACCTGTACTGCTTATACAGACACCGACATCCCGATCAGTTTAACTGAAACAGGCGTAAAGTGTGTGAGGCTTTGAGAGGTGAGCATCAGACACTGTAAATTTGTAACCGAGTGTGTTGAACTGACCTTCAATACGCCGTCTGTCTGCACCCTGAAATGGCTGTCGTCAGTAACGAAGACAAACCTGTTGTTGTCTGTGCAGTCTGTAAAGTCCACTGGAAAATGACAAAGGAAACAGGAATCAATTATAAATGCAGTACATGAAGAGAAAACCAGAAATAATGGACAAGTCTTCAGAAACAGTAGATTATAACAGCAATAAATAAGCAACATGAATATTAGGTTTATAAATGGACTAACGTCTGACAGGTGATGAACAACTTACTGCTGACGTTTGAACACATCATGATAACAGTTATAATCTGTCATTGCACAGACTCATTTTTACTGTTTATTTCACTGAGAAACGCATCGTCTTTTATCTCGACAGAACCTCCGTTAACAGCGTTGAGCTGTGTGCCTGTTGCGTATATACACTCTCCTCCAAAACCATTAGAACAACGAGGCCAGTTCCCTTATTTAAGATAAGATATTCCTTTATTAATCCCACAGTGGGGAAATTCACATTTCTGCTGAACACTGAAACTCAGCTACTGACGTCTCCTCGGTCTGCCGGTCCACCGTCTGTTGCTCGGCACACCGGTGGTTTCCTTCTTCAGGACGTTACAGACGAATAAATAGATGTACGTATCAGACTGCTGTTAGCTTACAAAGAGCTTGATTTATGAAGCAGAGTTTAACATCTCAGCTGATCACATTCATTTAATGCAGCCCTGAGCAGCACTGGCTCCAAAAGTCGCTAAATTTAACACGAGTCTCCACGTCGGTGACTGACTGAAGGGACGGCGGCCCATCGACAGCCATGCCATTATGTTCACATACACTATTTACTGGAACTTTACATCCTGTTTAAGTTTTGGCCAATTCGTTGCTGCATTTCAAAGGTTTTCACTTGAATTGTAATTCCTGTTAACTTAAAGTTGCTGATGTACGATTTATTATTTTACTAATAAAGAAGAGTTAAACACATTTATATCTATGTAGTTATTTGGTCCCATTTTGTTTAACAAAGTCAGGAGAGCGATGTTTAAGTCCAGCCTGATGGTGCCGAACATGGAACAGAAACCTCCACACACTGAGGCAAACGGCCGATCAATCCAACACCGGCGTCGGACCGGCCCTCCGGTTCAGCCGACACCCGAAGCCCAGGTCTCACCAACGCTACCGGGGCCGAGAGAGACGGACCGGGTCAGCCCGAACACAGACGGCCTCTTCTGACCGTCAATTCAGATATTAGTGGCGTGTAAGAAGGAAAGCAAAAAGATGAAATGAAAGAGAAACGAAATCAGACCAGCTTCCTCTGCAGCAAACAGACTGCTGCTTTACAACATGGTGCACAGCCAGAGCTCAGCTCAGGGTTTGATGGTGTATACCGGCAGTAGAATAGATGTGGTACTACCTTACTACTACTACTACTACTAGTACTACTACTACTACTAGTACTACTACTACTACTACAATAACACACCCGCCACCCCCACCTTGAGTGAACCGGCAGAGGGACACCTACACACACACACACACACACCAGACACACACACACGAACACACCACACCACACCAACCACCATTAGAACGCAGAGATGGGACACCTTACACACACACACACACACACTACTAGGAAACACCACACAGCCAACCCCAGTTTGATCAATTTTCTAATATTTCCACAACACACACACACACACACAATAATCACACCACACACCACCATATTTGTGTATACCCGCAGTTCAATAAATGTTTTACTACCTTACCCCTACAACAACTACTACTACTTCCACCCCTACTACTACTACTACTACTACTACTACTACTACTAGGATAATCACAGCCACAGGCACAGCCAGAGCTCAGCTCAGGGTTTGATGGTGTATACCGGCAGTAGAATAGATGTGGTACTACCTTACTACTACTACTACTACTACTACTACTACTACTACTAGGATAACCACAGCCTCTACTACTACTACTACTACCTCTAGGATAATCACAGCATGTCTTTCAGGTTCAGATTAGTTCAGATTGATCTCAGATTATTAATCTGAGATCAATCTCCAGGTTCCAGACGACGATCACCACCACTATGAGAGGCCTGCTGCTGAGCTGCTGCCTCCAGCCACATGGAGGTGAGATCAGGTCCCACTGGGTGGCAGCATTGATCATGTGACGCCCGTCATGTGGGCCCGGCCTCGGTAATGCTGCTTTTTCTCCTTTTACAACTGAATATACATTTCTAAATTTGAATGTCTGCTTTGTTTTTTGTACGATTTGAATATATCGACCTGATTCTGTCACTTCCACGCAGTGAGGTATACAGCCTATTAATCAAACCCTGGTATCAGATGGGTACCCGGATCCATGGTGGCGATCCCGGTGTTGGGAATGAAAATAATCGTGGAGCAGCTTTCCTCAGTCTGAATGTCTGTTCGCTGTTAATCCACGACAGTCAGAACGCTGTACACTGCTGTATTCGGGTTTTCAGTCCATCACTTCAGATCACAAAAGACACTTCATCTACATTAATATCTTTTCTGAAGAAAACAAGGTAGCATGTAAGTGTTGAACACGTCTTTAAGATACACATAGCGAAGCAGAGGCCTGGTTGCTTTACGTATAACCTTGTTTTAAACAAGCAAAGATGTGACAACCAGACAGAGACACAAGGACGCAAAGACAGCCGGTAGCTACTCAGCAGGTGGAGAGAAAAACAGCTGAAAACATCCATGCCCTGAAAACTATGCAGATCTGCAGCTGTGCAGTGCTCCTCCCGAGTCCTCCATAAAGCCAGACCTGCAGAACAGGCTCGGGACGCTGTTTCAGCCTGCAGCTGAGAGCTTCACATGGCTGAGTGCAAGCTGAGACCTGAGCTTGTTGGGTGGAGATCAATGTGAACATCCCATCTGAGCCAGAGGACAGAGCAGTTTCATCTACGACTTTAACGTCAGTCTACATGCTTCCAGGGCTGAAATGTTCCTTCTATAATTTACCATCTCAAAAATAATCCATTTTATCGTACTGTACATTGGAAATAAACACCACAGAGCGTCCTTCAGGTGTGTGTGCATTATTAGCCAGTGAGAGAGGACAGATTCCTGGATGGTTCGTACCTTTTCCCAGTTCTGTGCCCGCCTTCAGGTGCTTTCTGGACACATTGAAAATCAGCATGTCTGACGTGAATCCAGGTACACATGTTGGCTCCTCAGCAGGCACTGAAGCAGACGCCTACGACAGGAAAACACATTAATTCATCAGAATCCAGTTGTATGGAAATGTGCTATCAGCAGACTACGAGAAAACTGCCCGATTTTGTTGAGGAAACTTAAAATGGCATTTCATGTGATGAACACAGAGGATTCAACACTAATATCAACTGAGGAAGACAAACTTAAAACACTACACAATGAGTCACTGGGTCCACTCAGGGCTGCAACTCAAAATATTTCCATCACCATTTCATCTCTCAACATTTTCAGCTAAACAAAGCTTTAATACGGCTCCAAAGCCAGGCTACGTTTGGCCACTTCCAAAGGGGTCCCTTGACCTTTGACCTCCAGATATGTGAATGTGAATGGGTGCTATGGGTACCCACTAGGGATGGGAACGGTTGGGGTAAAAATCTGAACCGTTGGGTTCACTAGTCTCGGTCCGGGTCCTGTATGTATCGTTTGGACCATTTGAAATAGGTTTTTTCATCCCGTTTATTTACATTTACATTGTCATAACCACTAACCCTAACTGCACTTTTTGTTGATGGTCTGAGCCTATAATTACTTTTCAAATTATCAATCATTTTGACAAAACACAGTGGCTCTTGTTCCTCATGTCAGCCTGGTCCGCTGTTGTTCAGTTGACTTATTTTGGCAAATAAATGAAAAGCTGTTCAAGGTGAAATTGGCCTCCTTGTTGTAGCATTAATACCGTTTAGCGCTGTACCGAACCGAACACCGTGACCCCGAACGGTGACTTTTATGACCCGTCCCACCCCTGGTACCCACCGGCCTCCCCTTCACAGACGGGTCGACGGTATGATAAAACCATACGGTTCCTTTAATCGCTGGTACTGATTTGTCAGGGTGAGGTCTCTACATTATCTTCATTTTGTCCAAGTAGTAGATGATGTGATTTTGACTTTCTCATGGCTGTAGAGAAAGTAAAAACAATTACCCTGAAAAGGACAATACTGTCTGTCTGTCTGTCTGCCTGTCTGTCTGTCTGTCTGTCTGTCTGTCTATCTGTCTGTCTGTCTGTCTGTCTGTCTGCCTGTCTGTCTATCTGTCTGTCTCTGTCTGTCTGTCTGTCTCTGTCTGTCTGTCTGTCTGTCCGTCTGTCTGTCCGTCTGTCCGTCTGCCTGTCTGTCTCTGTCTGCCTGTCTGTCTGTCTATCTGTCTGTCTGTCTGTCTGTCTGTCTGTCTCTGTCTATCTGTCTGTCTGTCTGTCTCTGTCTGTCTGTCTGTCTGTCTGTCTGTCTGTCTGTCTGTCTGTCTGTCTGCCTCTCTGTCTCTGTCTGCCTGTCTGTCTATAGTCCAGAGGTCGACAACAACAAGAAATTATATCAAACAGACCAACAGCTGAAAATTCACATTTAAAACTAAATTATTCAGCAACAACTGTCTGTCACATTAACTCAACATTAACCCTGATTATGGAAAAACTAGCACTGTTTAATGGGAACGACGACAGAATGCTGAAAACAGGTAATGTAACTGTAACCTGTAACTCTAGTATGTACCTGTAACTCTAACCTGTAACTGTAACCTGTAACTCTAGTATGTACCTGTAACTCTAACCTGTAACTAACCTGTTACTGTAACCCATTACTCTAACCTGTAACTAACCTGTAACTGTAACCTGTAACTCTAGTATGTACCTGTAACTCTAACCTGTAACTGTAACCTGTTACTGTAACCTGTAACTCTAACCTGTAACTGTAACATGTACCTGTAACTCTAACCTGTAACTGTAACCTGTAACTCTAGTATGTACCTGTAACTCTAACCTGTAACTAACCTGTTACTGTAACCCATTACTCTAACCTGTAACTAACCTGTAACTGTAACCCATTACTCTAACCTGTAACTAACCTGTTACTGTAACCTGTAACTCTAGTATGTACCTGTAACTCTAACCTGTAACTGTAACCTGTTACTGTAACCCATTACTCTAACCTGTAACTAACCTGTTACTGTAACCTGTAACTCTAACATGTTACTGTAACCTGTAACTCTAGTATGTACCTGTAACTCTAGTATGCAACTGTAACCTGTAACTAACTTGTAACTGTAACCTGTAACTAACCTGTAACCTGTAACTCTAACCTGTAACTCTGACCTGTTACTCTAACCTGTAACTGTAATCTGTAACTCTAGTATACAACTGTAACCTGTAACTGTAACCTGTGACTGTAACTTGTAACTAACCTGTAACGGCAATCTGTAACTGTAATCTGTAAATGTAACCTGTACCTAAAATGTAACAGTAATCGGTAACTGTAACTAACCTGTAACTGTAACTAACCTGTAACTGTAACCTGTAACTAACCTGAAACCTGTACCTAACCTGTAACAGTAATCTGTAACTGTAACTAACATGTAACTGTAACCTGTAACTAATCTGTAACTGTAACTAACCTGTAACAGTAATTTGTAACTAACCTGTAACTGTAACTAACATGTAACTGTAACCTGTAACTAATCTGTAACTGTAACTAACCTGTAACGGTAATTTGTAACTGTAACTAACCTGTAACTGTAACTAACCTGTAGCTGTAACCTGTAACTAATCTGTAACTGTAACTAACCTGTAACAGTAACTAACCTGTAACTGTAATCTGTAACTAATCTGTAACTGTAACTACCCTGTAACAGTAACCTGTAACTGTAACTAACCTGTAACTGCAACTAACCTGTAGCTGTAACCTGTAACTAATCTGTAACTGTAACTACCCTATAACGGTAACCTGTAACTGTAACTAACCTGTAACTAACCTGTAACTGTAACTAACCTGTAACAGTAACCTGTAACTGTAACTAACCTGTAACAGTAACTTGTAACTGTAACTAACCTGTAACTGTAACTAACCTATAACTAACCTGTAACTGTAACTAACCTGTAACTGTAACTAACCTGTAACAGTAATCTGTAACTGTAACTAACCTGTAACTGTAACAAACCTGTAACCTGTAACTACCCTGTAACTGTAACTAACCTGTAACTGTAACAAACCTGTAACAGTAATCTGTAACTAACCTGTAACTGTAACGAACCTGTAACTACCCTGTAACTGTAACTAACCTGTAACTGTAACTAACCTGTAACAGTAATCTGTAACTGTAACTAACCTGTAACTGTAACG